>CM053594.1:332774072-332789824 GCA_028646575.1 Pseudocheirus occidentalis
CAGGGCAATCCCCGGCACACACTGAAGTTCATGGGGTTCAGCACACCTCAAACCCTTCAGGACTTCTCTTGCCTGGAACTCAAGGATCAGCCAGGCCACCAACAAAGTCCCATCATGTTCATGTCTTCAGTCAGCTTCACTGAGGAGCCAAATCCAAAATCTGTCTTGACTCTCTAAAATTATTCCTTATAAGCACTGGCCTTCTACCAAGTCAACAGGGGAGTGTCTCAGCCAATAGCCTTCTCCCAAGTCAACAGAGGAGTTCACATCTTTTCATCAATGGACAGAGTTCTATACTTAGTCCTAAGTTACTAGGTGCCACTTTAGCCCTAAGTTTCTGATCTACTTAGCCCTAAGTATCTGATCTACTTAGCCCTAAGTATCCTATCCACTTAGCCCTAAATATCCAATAAATTGATTACCATTACACAGTGATCTGTCTTTCCTCAAGCTTTGTCAACCTTTAACTCTTTTCCTAGACCTATATGCTTTCTTACAAAATATTGTAAAGGCATTATTTCTGGTTTTCATACTGTCTGGCCCCTTCCCTAAAAAGATCAGAAGCTCCATCAATCCCCAAGCTCTGTTTATTTTCTATGCAGATAAGGTTGGATCCAGCAACTATCTGCTCAATAAGACAGACTGGACTAGAAGTTGAATGTATTGTGTTTATCAGTATTCTTTATTAGTGGCTCAAATGTCATTAAAATAAGGAACTCCTTTAAAGTAATCATTAAAATGACAAATGCAAATTGACAGGGTGTGAAGTTGAAACAGCGAATTTATTTGTGTAGCTAATGAGAATACATGACCATGAGAACTTTGTTTGTACTATGAGTTTGGGCATATCTCATTTATGGACATATGTGATTTTTCCGTACATGCTGGTGGCTCTGTGGACTTAACTTTACTCACTGAAGATTTTTAACTTTGCATACTTGAAATGGGCAATTTTACCATGCTTTCAAATGGTAGCTTGAACATTCACACACACTGTGCCCAAATCAGTTATCTCTACAACCTAAAAAGTGTCTCAAAGAGATATTTCTGTTGTTATTCAGTAGTTTAGTTGTGTCCAACTCTTTGTGATCCCTTTTGGAGTTTTCTGAGGGAAGATAGTGAAATGGTTTGCAATTTCCTTCTCCAACTGAAACGGAGCCATACAGGGTTAAGTGACTTGCCCAGGGTCACATAGCTAGTGTCTGAGGCTGACTTTGAACTCAAATCTTCCTGACTCTATGCCCTATGTTCTATTCACCACATCACCCATCTGCCCTAAATAGAATATTTAATAGGTGTTTAATAGTTGTTGAATTGCATCTAAAGTCCTCTATATATCAAATTTCATTCAAATACATGGAGAAATTACATAAATATACTTGAAATATTTATTCATATTTTTAAATGTGGCAGACAAGCACAAACTAAATTTAAGGTGTATCTTTTTTATCAGGTAGTAGTTACCAAATTTGATCCAAATTAATCAACTTCTTCAACAGCTATCATGAAACAAAGATTCAAGTGGTCAAATTGAAATAAAATACATAATTTGCACAATAACATCACTAAGATTTGGAATCCGAAGACCAGAATCTGATCCTAACTCTATTACTAACTGAGGAGGTACCAGCTCCTATGTGAGCTTAGAGAAATCATTTAAACTCTCTGGGCCTCAATTTCCTCAATTGTAAAATGAAGGGGTTGAACTAAGTGATTACTAAGGCCCCATCCAGCTCTAAATCATATAAAACTTATATAAAGTAAAATAAGTATCTCAATTATATTGCTAAGAATTAATCACAAACTTCAGAGGTAACACATACCTCATGCATAATTATGCTAAGTGACTCATGGCATGGGAAATGAGCAACACAAAGAAATGTGAGTCCAAGCCCCATCAGAATCCAGAAGGCATCAGTTCTCCTTCTATTATACCATGAAGCTTCTTGAAAGACAGGACTAGCAAATAAATCCTGAAGCTGCGTCAGATTTACCCAGAACATTTTTTTGTAATTGCACATCTGAAAAAGCATAGTGATGTCACTGAAATTATTATAAAAATTTATTGCTTCTTGAATGAATTCATGAAGTTCATAATGCCAGAGAGATTCCAGGAGATCCCACTATAAGCAAAAGGAGGAATGAATGAGAATAGAATATTGACAGACAATGCGCTATAGTATTATTCAATAATATTGAGCATGTGTCAGCAACATGCTGTCCCAACTACAAACCCCACGAAAAGATTGTGCAGTGGGCAGTCATTTGCTGTTAGCTGTGCTAACAAATCCATTGCCTAGAGGGCAGGGTTTTGTGTAAACTGAAAGTGGGGGCATATTCACAGATTTATAGCTACTCCTCCAACCTTCAAGTCAGTGTTTTATTAGTAGTAGTAGTACCATAGGAAGTGCTTATGGATTATGCAAAAAAAAAAAATTAAAAATCCTTTTATAGCAAAAAATATGCAAATTTTGAAGGTATAAACAATATTCAAACAACCCATATTTAAATGAGAACATGTCCATGCATAACACAGCTACAGTAATATGTCATAAAAATAATTTATAGGACAACAAAACTTATTTTATTTTCTAATTTCTGCCTTCTAAATGCTGATTGTTTCCCTAAATCACAGCTTTTAGCACCAAGCCTAGAAAGCACTGTCAGCATGTTTATTGCCTTTACGATCTTACTAACTAGAAAAATGTTGATAACCAGAGGTTTGTGAGAACTTTTCTCAGAACCAACAGAATGTGGTAGCACAACTGCTGAATAAATTGCCTAAGTGGGGCTATGTGCCCAGGGAGTGCTCAGTCTAATCTTTAGTTCATATTTTTCTTATTACCTTCACATGGAGCTACTCAATGTTGAAGCCTCCTGGATATAATTATTCAAGAACCTCCATTTTACATTTTAATTATAAAAGAAATTCCAAGTCATAATCATTAGGGAATTCCATAGGATTGTTCATCAAAATTTGGATCATAAATCCTACAATTTTTTATGAAAAATTTTTTTAAAACAATGATAGTATTAATTTTTTTTCCATTTAATATTTATAAAGTGACTATTATGGAAAGCCATGAAGTAGAGCTTGTGCCACTCAAGGTTACTCTAGTAGTATGTAAGAACAGCTCAAAGCCTTAGAGAAGGGATATTTAAATGAAGGCTAATCAACTTGTATGACTTTCCCCCCCCCAATATTTTGATAACTATTTCAATATAATTGGATTCTTTTTAGCTCCAGTGTGTATTTATTTTATGTACTTTAAAGCGTCATTTTGAGAAGTGTCCCTCAGGATTCACCACTCTATGACAAACAAGGTTAAGAATTCCTGCCTTAAAGGGTTTTTTTTCCTGGTAATAAATTAACCAAAAAGAAAGGCATTTTTAAAAATGGGAAATTTGATAGTTTCTTTAATTCTAGCTTTCTAAGATTCATTCATTTGCATGGAAGATCAGAGAATTTGGGGGAGATGGAGTGAAAAAGTAGATTCCATTGTGGTTTGTGACAAGAAAGCCTTCAAAAAGGTCTGAGTAAGAAAAATTTCTGGTTGACAACCCAGAAATTATGGGACTTAGTAAAAACTTTCTAACTCCCAGTGAGATGGAGGCCTAGAGAAAGGAACCAAACAGCAAGAAAAAGGTAATGTAAAAACAGAGGGAGGGAGAGAGAATGCCTTTGGGTTCTAACTAGCTGCCTGACTGGTCTGTGGTTCAAAAGAGTTTGGTCCCAGAAACTAAGTTCCTTTAAATATGTGCTGGGTTTTTCTGAAAAACACCTAAATTTATATTAATTTATACTGAATCTCATAAATCCTTTTCTACTATGGGAGGGTAGGAGGTAAACCACAACTGATTGTAAGGGTTTTCCTTTTTCTCATTAAAAGAGACAGAAAAGTTAGAGCCTCAGTTGAGGACCACAACCAAGGTACAGTAGGTGGCAAGAGTGAGAAAAGTCCAATGTCTTGGGTAGGGTGGGACAGACAAGATAAAAATGGGGACTAACAGAAGCTGAGATGCCTCACCCAGTGGGGACCTATAAACACAATGCTCAGAAGGAAACAATGGCCGCACAACCTCCATGTCCTTACTCATGAGAATGAGAATAAAAATACGTACACTCTATGTTACAGTGGGGCTGTGAGGAAAGCACTGTACAAACACTATTTGTCATCAATAATATTACAAAATGTTAAGATGAGAAGAAGAAAGAACAGCTGAGAGATTATTCTATTAATCCACATGATTAATGAGAAGAGACTGGACTGCTCTGGAGATAGGAGGAATAGACAGGATGAAATGAATAAGAGGTGGGGAGAGGGAGAATGATCAAACCTAATGACTCATGAAGAATGGAAGAGAGGCATGAGGTAGATATACTCTGTGTTTTCAAGCCTGGGTGACTGTAAAAATGGTGGTGCCTCTTATAGACAGAGAAGTTAGGAGGGGAAGGAGTTTGGCAGGAATGACCTGCTCTTTCTATGGCGTAGATGAATTTTGTAGATTCCATTTGCCTAAGTATTCAGGGATTTGTCTTATAGATTTAAATTTAGCTCTCTTTCAGAAAAATCTGGCACATATTTATATACAGACACCCAAAAGTCTGGCTTCACCTACTTACTGGTTCTGGAAGGAGTCATGCAAAGGGTGAAAGTCAGAGGAGTTGATTTGTGGAGAAAACAATAGGAATTAGAAGGGAGGCATTAGGAAAATCATGTGAGACAAATCACACTTTTAATAGATAAAGACAAAAGAAAGGGAAATGATTGCAGGATCTCATTAAAAGAAGTGAAGTAGCATCTACCACTCCATTCCAAGCACCACCACCCATAACCCCCAATTTTTATTCCCTATATCTGATATTTATTGAACAATCAAAAAGTGTTTGATGTCTACTACCATGTCTCCACTTTGTTTCTCTTCTGTGGGCAGGTCCAAAAAATAAGTTTTATTTGGAACACAAAAAGGCCCTCCTAATGACAGATGATAGGCAAATGTCAAAAGAAAAGTGATGGCACTTATCTTCAAACGTTCTGTTGGGAGCCAAATACACTTTGAGAGTGTTAATAGTAATGATAGAGAATAAATGTATGTTTATTGAATTAGGGATGAGCAAGTCTCTTCCCCCTATTTCATTGGCAGCTAAGTAGAGCAGTGCATATAGATCTGAGCCTGGCATCTGGAAGACCTGAGTTCAAATCATGTCTCAGACCATTATAAGTGATATAATCCAGGTCAAGTTACTTCAATTTTGTCTGCTTTAATTTCTTCATCTGTAAAAACACTTGGAGTTGTTATGACAATTAAAAATAATATTAGTAAATATTTTAGAAATGTTAAAGCAATGTGTTCATATGAGTTATCGTTACTATTACCATATCAGGTTGGGCATGAAAGTAGATACATGCGAGGTAAAGTTTAACTGAAAGGCAGGAGGAAGTAGGGGACTGATGAATGACATCAAACATATCTCGAAGATGAGTAGTTTTGTTAAACATCAGAGTTCAATCAAGTCACCAAACAAGTCATCAAATGTGCTTTAGATGTGGAGTCATGAATATAGTACCCCTGATGAGATAGAATCTCAGCTGGCAAAGTCTCTATTTGTACTGAATTCCCCAAAAGGATTCTATAGCAATAAACAAAGCATATGAGCCCTTCACATCTCCATATTTACTGATAAAAAAAAATGTTTACCACAGGGAAAGGCATATAAATAATTTGTACCACACCTCAGAGTATACTTTTTTTTTTGGCTTTTTAGAGGGCAGTTGGGGTTAAGTGACTTGCCCAAGGTCACACAGCTACTTTTTGTGTTAAGTGTCTGAGGCCGGATTTGAACTCAGGTACTCCTGACTCCAGGACCGGTGCTCTATTCACTGCGCCACCTAGCCGACCCATCAGAGTATACTTTCAATAGGATATTTCATGACGTATTTATATAGCACTGTTGCAGATTCCAATGAACCATAAATCAGACCACTCTTCAATACCACAAGTAATTCCAAAAAAAATGAACTCCATACTCATGGAAACATATCCAGTATGCTAAATTTCTGTTGTTCTCTGTGTGTGCCTGATTTCTCCTTTTTGACTTGAATGTCACAGTAGCTGTACACGAAACATTTTTAAAGGACTCCTATATTCTATGCTTAAACTTTGCTAAAGTTCTTGCCTTGTAAAATCTGCTTTGTTATTTTATGGCGAAGGTTAAGGTTATGTTTTCAACATAACAGAGAGCTGAAGTGATTCTTTGCTACACAGGAATAATTAGGCCAACACTAACAAAACACTAGTATACTGGAGGCTTGGTGAGTGTGTGCCCCTAGCAATGGAAGAAAGCAAAGTCTTTGAAAATACTCTAATCTATTTCAAGAAAATAATCTTTATTCCAATAAGAGAAAAAAATAAAAGAAGAAAGATAATGATTCCTTTACTTCCTGTCATACCAGAAGTTGTTCTTTTAATTTGTGAAGGCAGAGGAAATTATGAAATCTTAGAATTGTAATTTTTTCAAAGGTGGTCTGGTCCAATTCATCACCACGTCATTGTTTCCTCCACATCTCTCAACTGCTCAGATAGATCTGAGATCTCACTGATATTGCTATTCTCTCCAAGGATAAATGTGACTACCTATGTCATTTCAAATGATTGCCCCAGGAGGTACACCCAACTGGATGAGGACCTTCTCTGATTCCTCTTTACACAAGTCCATCAGTGTAGCACACGGGCCATTCAATATTTAGTCCCCTGTCTTGCTACATGGCCAGTTCATTTTAAAAATCATATCTTTCTGTGGCATCTTTTCTCCATTTCTCCATTCCTTTTTTGTTAAATGTTTCAGGGTGCACACAAGCCACCATTTGCATTCTCCATTACCCTCAGACTATTACACAAATTAATTTGTCTTAAAACTATATGATTGCATGATTTACAATCATGCAATAACACCAGAATAATACTAATATTAAAAAGATGGCCCTTTGTTTCTAGGATAAATTTGACATTATTAAAGGAGTACTGAAATTTCCCAAAATGTAATAGAGTTTTAGCTCTGCTTTCTATTTAACTCAGGACCCAACTCAATAACTATTCCCAGTGTCTGTCTAAGATACATATTCTGATTGATGAAGTCTACCCATTAGATATATAACTATTTTCCATAGTCTGGAAAACAAGGACTGTTTAACAACTTAGTTTTTCTTATGTAAATTATTAGGCCAAACAGTTTTTCCCAGTTGTAGATCTCATTCAGAAGGCCATGTAATATTCCTGATATTATGATGTCATTCTGTCCCCATGCTTGTTTTTGTGTTTCATGTAACAAGTACAATGTCATGTGAAAACAATTACCTCTAGAAAACCTTACCTTCTATAAACAATCTCTCTTCAACTGGAACTCCACACTGAATAGTCTCTGTTAAAATAGTTAACAACTTGGGAAAGATCCTCTCTCCTAAAAGATCCCTGAAAAATGGTCACCTGGTCTCAATGTTTGAATCCAGTGACAGGGAGCAGAATATACAGCACATGGGTTTGCCAGGGAAGGGTAAGTAGAGGCAGAAGAACACATGGCACATTGGGTGGATAAGCATGACACTGGATACCTTTGCTTTACTCATAGTAAATACGTATGAAATATTTGTTGAATGATTACAAGAATGACAAATAGGAATAGTCTAACCAACTTCTCATGCAAATGAAATTTTCACAATAGAATCATCTGATGCACTGTTACATTAGAATTTGGTAGATTTTTAAAAATAAAAATTATTCCACCTTTGTTTTCACAAACAAAAGCAAAAATATAGAAATAGACTATAAAATATAGAAAATACTACAAAACAGAACAAAATCATTGTCTGCAGAAGCAGTTAAGTCATATTAGCAGGTTGACAGTAATAGAAATTAGTTTGGGCTGGCTTTGTTGAGGGCTGAAGCTATTTTTTTTTTCCTTTATCACAAAAATCTTGACTGGTTTCTCCAAATGTTGTTCCTAAAAAAACATTGAAATTTTTCTCATCAGCATTCAGTGCAGGTGGAATAGTACAAGCTATATTCGTCATGAAATGTCCTTTAGAATTCAGTTTTGAGGGAATGGTTTTGAAAAGCTGGAAGCAATAAATGCCAAGGGAATGACAAAGTTGCCTGATCTATTATCTCCTAGAGGAGGCAAAGTGTGAGGCTATGAATTAGGCAGATCTCAACATTCTAGCCTCAGGGAAATCATTTTCTTTTTGGGGTAACCTAAGCTTAGCAATTTTTTTAAATGTTTAACTGATTGAATGTTTATATTTATTGTGTCTATAATGGACTATGTTTACACACTTAGATTCTAAGACAACATGGAAAGATCAATTTCTTGTAGAGCACTCTGTAGCTTTTTTTCTTGACCCCTATTCATATTGGAAGACTGGGAATCCGAAAGTACAATTGCTAAATCTTCCTACAAGGTTGGAGAAGGAGCCCTGAGGGTTTGAGGACAATTTTCTACTTCTATCAGTTGTGAATCCACACTATTGTGCTTCTTCACAATGATGATCAATTGATGTCAATTGATAAATCAGATTAAAATAGCTTTGAGAAAGAGTATTTACTAAAATGGCATAGTAAAATCAGGTTTTACAAAGCACCCCCTAAAGTCAGTGATAACTCTCCCACAAGTACATACGTAGTCCAGGAAAAAGTAGTCTCACAATTAGAGAGCATGTGTGGGAAGAGGGTAACATAGCTTCTGGCTCATGGAAATCCTTTTTTCCCATTTGTAATGAAATTCAAGTTAGATATGTTGGAGTTTTCTGATGAGTCCTTGTAGAATCTTCCTTTTGTCTATCTCATTCATCCTTATCTCCCAGTAGAGACACTGCTATGAGGTGGTCAGCTCCTTTTTGCCCTGGGATGCTTGTAGGTCACTGCTGAGGAGTACATATTGTTTGAGCTTCCAAAGTTTACAAGGTCATACTCCACTTAAAGGAAAGAGACCATGACTCATTTCTTCTACTTCCAAGCCATTCCCTCTCAAGCAATTAGCAAGAACCACTCTGTGCTGGCTACCCACTGAAATTTCCTTGGTTCTGAACTTGTCTGCTATTTTATATGAAACCCACAGAGGCTTCTTCAGCCAAATGCATTTCCTTATGTGGCATCATTTAACTTTATCCAGTGACCTTCACTCTTTCCAGACTGATAAAGGACTTTTTCTCTTATAGCAAAATGGTTTTGACTAATTTGATTCGATGGAGATGCCTAGGCCTTGTTAACACCTAGGTCACTGATTAAATGGATAAGTCTTGGTTCTATGTAATTACTGAGTAATTATCTCTTATACCAAAAAAATCTTAAACTACTTTTTCTTCTAGTTTCATAGTAATAACATCAAGAGCACAGATGGAGAGGGCAAAGCTTTGATGACTGCTGTTAGAGTAAATGGCTATATATTAATTTCTTACTATACTTTAAATATAGAAGAGGTTTTCAAGCAAATGAGAACAAAAATGTCTTTGAAGAAAGAAAGGAAAATAGGCAAATATGAAATATCTCTGTGGTTATTTTAATCATAGAACATGGTAAAAAAAATTATGATAGGAACCAAAAGTAAGGTTTGGATGGAGTTATAGAGCTGAAAGAGAAGAGGCCAACTAATACTCTTACTTTAGAGACGAGAAAACTGAAATCCAGAGAGTGTAAGCAATTTATCCAAAGGTATACAATTATTAAGTGGCAAGTCTTGATTTCAAATTCTGGTCTTCTGATTCTAATAAAACACTGTTTTCATGGAACCATAAATCAAAGATTTCCAAATTAACCTTGTTACTGTGAATAATCCTAAAAGATGCTTATTGTGATTTTAATTATTATCAATGGGCTGAGAATCAAGTCTGTGTGTAAGGACTTGAGCAGTAATATAGACAATCCTAAAACCTGCATTAGAGACCAAAACATCACATTTGAAATAAGGTTTTGAATCAGTAAAGTATAAAATAGCATGAAACAAAATGAACTGGAGCCCAATTACTAATAAAAAATTACTGTAGCACACTGAAACTACTAAGTACTTACCAAGATATACATGCTGCTACAAAATGGAATTTCTCAGCCTAACTGAGTCTTAGGAGCTTCACAAACTAAATATTTTTCTTCCTTTTTCTAAAGCTATAGGTATTAACTATAGAGAGAAGAACTAGACATCTTCTGGTCCAGAAGATATTATTTTCCCTTCATGGATGTGCTCTGGGCAGGCAATGTGATGTAGGAGAAACATCATTAGATTTGGAACCAAAAGCCCTGATTTCAAATCCCAGTACTATTATGGGGTTCCTGTATGACCTTGGAGAAGTCCAGGCATTTCTCTGAACCTTAGCTTTTTCATATGTAAACTGAGGGAAGTAAAGAGTGGTAGACTAGATGATAATCAATAAGATCCCTTCCAACTCTGGATTTTATAAATTGCTAAGGCTAAATAATCACTGTTATCTAAGCTATGAATTTACCAGAAGATTTAGGTCTGTAGTTAAATGGTATGTCTAATAGCAAGTAAGTCAGTCAACAAGCATTTATAGCACTGGAAATACAAAGGAAGAGGAAAAAAAACAGTCCATGTCTTTAAAGGATTTACTGTTTTGCTGAAGGAGATTACATGTAAACAACCATGTTCAAACAAAATATATATGGGATAAATTGGAGGTACTATTATAGGAAAGTTGATGATAGCATTAAGGGGTATGGGGAAAGGAGCTGAGACTTTATTGAAGTCAGGGAAAGCAGCAATAGAGTTGAGGGTAGAGAGTATTCCACGTTTGAGGACATCAAGTAAAAATGCACAGACTTGGGAGATGGAGAGTTATATAAGAGGAATAGCAAGGAGGCCAGTGTCATTTGATTGTAGTTTACATGGGGAGGCAAGAAGAATAAGACTGAAAAGTTAGGGATTACAGGACTTTAAATGCCAAACAAAGGGGTTTATATTTGATCCTTGAAGTAATAAGGAAGCACTAGAGTTTATTGAATAGAACTGTAGCAAACAAGATATTTGCTTTAGAAAGATCTCTTTGACAACTGGGTGGAAGACAGACTCAAATGAGGAGAGACCTGTGGCCAGATACTAACCAGCAGTCTTTTACAGGCATGAGGTGATGGGGGGACTGGATTAGGTCAGTGGCATTGTCAGAGAACATAAGGGAGCATATATGATAAATACTTTGAAGACAGAAATAAACAGGACTTGGCAACAGATCATTGCCTATAGGAAGTAAGAGTGAAGAACTGAGGGTCATACCTATTTGAATGCCTGGGTTACTGAATGAAAATTGTGTCTTTAGCAGTAGTAAAGAAGTTAGGAAGACTTCTCTTTGGAGGCTTTGGAAAGAAAGATGATGAGTTCAGTTTTGCATATGGTGAGTTTAAGATGTTTACAGGATGTTGTAATGGTAATTAATTTAAATTTGAAGACCCCTTTTTGTTATGTCAAGTAAGCAGGTACTTAGCCCTTAGTAACTAAGCAAACTTCTGTGAAAGAAACAGAAGGTGTGAACTCTGTCTCCTGTTGCTGACATAACATGAAGGGGTTGACTGAAACAGGAAGCCAATGCTTCCAAAACCCCAGAGAGAAAGAGTCAGAATTTGCTCCTGACAAGATCCTGGTGGAAGAAGCTGCTCTGCTGAGAGATCTGGTGAAGGCTAGAGTTGCTGCTGAGAAGACTTCCTGGAAGGCCAAAGCTGCTGCTGCTGCCTGGAAGGCTAAGATTTCTTCTGAGCCAGCCAAACTGCCAGAGGACTGAGGAAGCATGACCAGAATGCTAAGACTTTGTGGTTTGGTTGAGTCTTGAATTCCCAGGAACAGAAATTGTGAAGGTTCTGAGATGTACTGGATCCTATGAACTTCAGTATGTAGCAGGAACTGCCCAGAGGACTGGACAAGGACCTGGGAGCTGTCTGCCTCTGAATCCAGGTGACTGTTTGGTGTATTCAGGTAGGAGTTGGGACCATGGAAGGGGATCCAGGGAATCTGAAAAATGACCCCAAGTCAAAATGAAGAAAAGATATCTCCTTGGATATTGAATGCCGTGATGATAACATGTTTACTAGTGACCTAGGGGTGGGGGATTTGTGTATTTTCTAATGATTGTATTTAGTGATTGGTGATACTTAGTAACTGATTGCTAAAGCTAAATATGTGGCTGATTAAATTAACCTAGTTGCCCCATAAGTGAAAGAATTACTTGTATTCTGAGATGGTTGAATGACTAAGTAAGGAGGAAAACCTCCTTAGGGATACCAGATAATTAGCCTTTTGTTCTTTGTTCTAAACACTGTGACACTTTGGTGAAAACTATGTGGCCATTTTAATGATAAGCTGTTGTGAACACTATATTGTGGTTTTCTGTGATAAGATGTAATGTTGTGAATACTGGATCTTGATTTGTTGTGAATGTTTTCCTTTGATTTGTTCTTGAATAAATAGAGTGTTCACTATACTGTATAATCAGAACCTTAAAAGCTATTCACAGTAGCATTCTAGTTTGAAATGTATAAGAGGCAGTTGGAGTTCCAAGCCTGGAGATCAGAAAATATGTAAGGGCTTTGATATGAGATTCATCTTCGTGGAGATGATAGTTGATTCTGATGAGTTGAAACTGATGAGATCACTCAGGGAAATAATATAAAGGGAGATGAGAAGAAGACCTAAGAAAGACCCTCGGGGGGGGGGCACTGACTGATAATGGGAACAACCTGGATGAAGATGCAGCAAAGGAGAAAGAGGAGAATCAATCAGACATGTAGAAGAAAATTAGGAGAGGAAAATTGTTAGGAAATTATAAAAATAAAAGAGTATCAAGTCCCTAATCTGCATTCCTGTTATATATGTGTGTGCAATGTATTAGTATACACTTACCTTCTACCATCACATCTTCTATGGATAGAATAACTACAGAAATTTATCTTTACTTGTTCAATTGTTTCAGTCATGTCCAACTTTCCATGACCTTATTTGGGATTTTCTTGGCAAAGATACTAGTTTGCTATTTCCTTCTTCAATTCATTTTACAGATGAGGAAACTGAGGCAATCAGAGTTAAGTGACTTGCCCAAGATCACAGAACTGACACTAGATTTGCACTCATGAGGAGAAGTCTTCCTCACTCCAGGGCCACTATTCCATTCACTGTGCCACCCTCTCTCTTCAATAGGAAAACAGTATTGGTATCCTTCTAGGCAACTAATTTTTAAAAATTGAGTGTTTGCAATAATAGAAGAAAGGGTCCTATTCTGTTTAAATAAAAATAGTGCAGCTCAATATACTTTAGTCAACTAATACCACAACCCACTATGCTCCAGGATAAAAATAATTTATTCCAAGTAGCGCTGTGTAGCTATTAATGACTTTACCACATCTTGCTTAGATAAGCATTTGCTTATCACTTCATAAGGCACAATGATTTGTAACAAAATATATCCAGAAATAATCTACTAATATTACCAGTTACTATTTTTAACTACCCTGTCAGATAGTAAGGACCCTATACTGGTTCATGTTCTATTTGGGGAGAACTGACTTTGTGTAAGATGCTGCTACCTAGGATCTGTTGTAAATAATGCATTAATCTACTGTCTAATTCACTAAAGCAAATCTACTCATAATATGTAACTACTCATTCAATCCTATTGCCTATTTTATCCTGGATCATTTCTTATATCTTAAAACATTTCAGGTCAGAGGGAAGTAGAAAGCATATAAAATTATTCCTTGTCTAATAATGAAATTGGCCACATTTTGGTTGCCCTGATAAAGGTTAGCATCATGTATAATGTGAAGCAGTGTTGTCAAATTAACTGGAACGTCTAACAGATGTGCCATGTGGTGATTCATGAAGGGACAGAAACTTAAGTAGCAGCTATTTATATGTTAATTAACAATGTGACATACTGATAGATTTCTGTCATCAGTCTATGCACATAATCTATTGCTATTTTTTTTAATTTTCTCCATATATGAGAAGGAAGAGTTGTCCTCCCTGGCCCTTTTTTAAGTATAGTCATGCAAATTTATACCATTCCATGATCTCATTAATGAGAAGGCATCATTGATGCCAGGAACAAAGATTGTTTTATTTTATGGCATAATAATAATCACATAATTTATCATCAGTGTCTTATGAAGATCCTAACATTTTTTCCTAGAATCATCTTTATAATCCTCAGAGGATCCCTTAGAGAATACTAGATAAGCTACATAGATGTGTATGTTTAGCTTATCTAGTGATATATAGTTAAATATAGTTGATGTACTGATATATCTACATATAGTTATGTCTATTTGAATATATTATACACACACACATATTTGAATCTTGTGATTTAATTGGTATTAGAATCTTTCACATAAAGAATCTCCCTCCACCAGGGCAGGTCAGAACCTTCTTAGCAAATTATACTCTCAAAGAGTTGCCTAGATGTTAAATGACTTGCCTAGAATAATGTAGCCTGGATGGATGTGTCAGAAAGAGGACTTCAATTCAGGTCTTCTTGTTGACTCTCCTCTTTTACCTCTCTCTCTCTCTCTCTCCACATGTAAATATCTATATGTACAAATATATATTTACATAGTTGTGATATAGCATATGTTATATTTTCATATATACATGTAACTTAAATGATGTTAATAGATGCACAGGTTGAAAGTTGTTATGTAAATTGACCTAGAAAACCCAAAATGCAATTAAGTATACCTTCTCATTTTCCAAAATAAAATGGAGATACAAAAGCCATCTTCAATATAAAATTAATGTTTTAAAGAATTTATTAAAAGTAACATTAATTACTAAAGTCATGAATATGGGAATCATCATTCCTATTACTGGTCACAAGTTAATCATTAACAATTATTGTAATGATATTACTTTTTACTTGCTTTTCTTTGATGCTCTTTCATACTCCCCCTCCCAAAATATACAAATACATATACACATACATATACACAGACACACACACACACACACACACACACACCCCAGAAAATTCTCAAATAGAATGCTGCTAATAAGTGTCTAGTAAATGATGATTATAATTCAGTTTAAAACAGGACTCTGTTTTTTCTTCCCTAAGACCTGACACATTCAGTTTCATCACTAAAGATCATGGACTCCAACCATTTTGGAAGAAATATTTGGAAAATTGATGTGATCTGGAAGCATTTTAAAATCTGGCTCATGAACTTAGCTGATCTCAACCATTTGCAGCAAATGCCCTCTAAGTGGGTGTCCTTTGTGCCAAGCTGTCAACCTACACCAGAACAAATGGAAAACAATCCATGCACAAAACATGAATATTTGAAGCTGAATTTATTGGAATTATATCTTTGTGTGTGGCTAACTGGCCTTTGGTCTAAAATGGGCAGGAATAGAACTTTCCATTTGGCGCTCTATTCAGAGTCACCCCCCAAGCTCAAGACAAAGGTAGACCTACAGTGACTGAGTTCTTTCTCTGACCCCTCAGGAGGTTCAGGGACTCAGCTGTAGAAGCTCAAAACAGCAGTAAGTAGGCAGTTCTGTCACTTAAAATCTGTAATACCTTATTGCCAGCTAATGGGAAATGGGGCCATCTGCTATCTACGGGAGCTTTGCTCAGGGACAAGTCAGTAGTTTTGTTGTCTAGACTTAAGTCATGTTCTAGAGCAGAGGTTTCCAAGATTATTTGACCTACCACCCCCAAGAAGGAAAGAAAGAAAGAAAGAAAGAAAGAAAGAAAGAAAGA
>CM053594.1:332790324-332810400 GCA_028646575.1 Pseudocheirus occidentalis
AGGGAAGAGAAAGGGAAACTAGAAAATCTAGGCTATGTGAAAAAAAATCAATAAAACATATATTTAAAAGGCAAAGAAAAAATCCTGACATTATTTTTATAGTGCCACATTCATATTTGTCTTTTGTTACCTGGTCTTGCATCTTCTCTATATTTATTTTTTAAATCTACATTGATTGATGAGTTCCCTGTATATCAATTTAGGGATCTTCAGACAAATCTCGTGTTTTCTCTTCATGGGAATTGTTTCCTTCTGTATCTTTAGGATTTCATTCTTGAACACTTTCCATCCCTCCTGAGTTTACTTCCTCTGAAGTATATTAGTCCATGGGATCCAGTCTATCTTTCCTTTAAATTTTTTGAAATTTACTTTCCAAAAGTCTAGGCTCCATTTCAGACTCTGCTCTGATTTCATCTCCTTATATATCAGAAACTAGAATGAAGTGGTCCCTTCTCCACAATGATCCCATCTCTATCTTGTCTCCAGTAACCAGTTCTTCCCCATAAGTGAGAATCAGATCTAGAATAGAATTCTTTCTTCCTGAAGGATTAATTTAGAAGATATTAGTTATTCTGATTTGTCAGAGAGACTCTAGAAAATATCATCATGCTTTAAATTCATACTCTATGATACCTATTTGCCGGTCTTATGGTTTTTTTATCAATTATTCATCTACCAACCCTCTTTGTTCTAGTGGTCTGTAGTTTATTCCAAAGAAAAAGTTGTTTCTGCATACTCTTTCATATTATTGTTAGCAGGTCAACAAATAGCTATCTCACTATTCCTGAGTAGAAAATCTCCATTACTTTTTTCTTCTTCTTTCTCTAACCTTTACTGTGGATAATTAATTATATGCTGGGGAAGAAAAACAGCATCTTCCTCTTCAGAAAATCCAGCTCTTTCCTCTTAAATGACAAGCACAAATATGTTTTAAGCTCTAATTGTTTAGCCGCAGGAAAAAATTATACAGCTTTTAAAAAAAATCTTAGATTTACAAATGTCAAATAAAATTAGCATTTTCATATATTTTGTAAAACAGGAGAGAACTGTGCATGGAACTGTAGATCTCTGTTACGTTAAAGAGCTTACTTTTCTTTTAAGTATATAGCAAATTTAACATGCGACTCTTAAAACCATCTTGATTAACATTGATCCTGTCCTTCCTTCTCTCCTATTCTCATTGCTGAGTAGGATAGAGAAGGTAAGAAGACAGAATCTTATCCTTAATCTTTCTCTCTCTTCCACTTTGCCTGCCAATTTTAAAAAAAGAGGAAAAACAAAAGAATTTTGGGGTTGTCTTTTTTCTTCTCTTTCTCCACTATCACTCTCTTATTTTCCGTCATTACAATGAGTCAGTTCTCTTGTCCAACTCAGATCCTATCCCTGACTCCTCCCACTCCATTAAAACTTTGATTCTGTTTTCTTTAGGAATCCTTTATTCTCCTTGAGAATCTGGATTGTGGAAAGAAATTCATTTTGTCCTAACCTTAGAAAATGGAATCCTGTTAAACAGAAATCCGTCAACAGAAATACAAACATCTCACAATCAATGTCAGACACTGAACAGTCATATTGCACAATTCCGCCTAATGGTTGTTGAGATTTTTGCCCTTTGTTCTTGAAACCATTAGAGGTGTCCAAGCTAAGCACCTGGATAAAACTTTTTATAGCCAATTATCACTTTTTAATGACTTTACAACTCCATTCAAACCCCTTTCTTTGTCAACAACTTCATAGCTAAAGCTATACTTACTTTCTCTTCAACTTTGTGCCAATATTCTATGTTTCATGAATTTCCCCATTCACTAATCTAATCTAGTAATTTCCTTAACCTTCTAATTATTCCACTTACCTTTTCCTACTTACTTTACCTAATCTTGATAATTTATACCTTATTCTTCTGGAATCTAATTCTATGCCCTCTACTTCTTTATCCCCCCAGATCCTCCTAAGTCGTTTTATATTCTCTTTAATTACCTTTCATCCTGTTTTTCTTAAAAGAATAAGTAGAAGCTATACAAGAATTTAGGCCTTGTTATTAAAAAATCATTGGATTTCTCCCAGATTTGCCAAGTATTTTCTCCCTAAATCCAATCTCGTATCAACTTTATTAATAAAAACCCCTTTAGACCACCTCCATGATTTTCTTCTCCTTTTTTCAACTGAAGCTCTCTCTTTTCTCTCATCCTCTTCCCATAAATTCTCCCATGACAGACTCAGAGTTTCTATTTCCTTAAATTGTTGGGTCATTTTGTTATTATTACTCATACTAATAAGGTCTTGTTGCACAATCATTTCTGCATCTGTATACAGACTCTGTAGTTTTTTCTCTAGATATAGATATCTCTTTCTATCATGAGTCATTTGGAATTGTCTCATAAACTTGCATTGCTGAGAGGAGCCAAGTCTGTCAAAGTATAACATTGGTCTTAACAAAAATGATTCCTAATGAGTCATAGACACAGGATAAGTCCTTATCTCTGTTACTGCCATTGTTATTCATCCCTTGTTTTCAAAAAAGACTAATGACATCATAAGGTGATATCTTGACTTGCAGGTGAATTGGATTTAAGTGAGACATAATTGCACAAATTCATCAGCCTCACTCTCTCCCAGAATCTTCAGAGCCCAGTGGCAAGAAAAAAAGTCAAGATGACTGGCAGTGGTCCAGGATGCAGGGGATGACCTTGGCATCTCTGATTTCTGACAAAGCTCTACGTGCTCCACAGCTCCTACTTCAGCCACCTTCATGGCCTTTGGAACAAACTTTTCTCATACACCCATTCTACTGGAGGAAGTCTTCACCTGTTTGGGATAGCTATTCTCCTAACTCATTGACAAGTTTGAGTTCTGATTTAGGCTTTCTGCTGAGACAGTTTTACCACAGGCTGCAATGCAAGATACAGCTTCTTGGAGCCGCAGGAAAGAGCTGGGCAACAGGTGGATAGCAAAAGTGGAGGGGCTAAGCTGCATTTCAAAGGTCACCCCAAAAGTCATTCTGAGATCTTCAGGGCATTCATGCTGAGCAGGCTACAAAACCTGGTAGCTGGCATTCCATTTTGCAAGACCACATGTCAGCATCAGTGGGGAAGGTCCAAGATCTTTCCCCCTGTAGCATTTTCTATCACTGGATGCTGGAAACAGAGTCAACCCATTTCCCACCAGCTACCCTGCTTTGGGACTTCCCTGGAACTCTCCAACAAGCAGCCAGCTGCCTATCAGCGTGCTCCCATGAGATTATTAGTTCCTTGAAGGCATGAACTATCTTTGTTTTGATTTGTATTTGCGACCCCAGGTTAACATAGTAGCTGGCACATATCACTGAATTTAATAAATGTTTCTCAACTGCCTGAATGAGGTGAGAATAAAAGTAGAGATTTGGGGAATCGAGTCCTTTTCTAATAAGTCTATGGCCAATCAAAGAACTTCTTATTCACCATGTCGTTAACTAGTCAGAACCAGTTACAGAATTTATATGCATGCTCCAATGTCTTTCCTATGCATTTCTATGTCCTGTCATAGACTGTCCCAGAAGTAAGCTCCCCAGCCTCTCTACATGGAGAGATGCTGTCAGAGGTACTGAATCATGAAGGAAATCAGCTATTCTGAGAGACAGACATGAGAAAGAAGTGCTCTCCAGACATGGATGATAGACAAGTCAAAGTCATGGGTGCAGGATACAGAGGGTCATCTAGAATGAGTGGACCACTGTATGCATAGAGGGAATTAATGTACAAATTGGCTTGTCAATTGCCATATGACAAGCATATGGAATCATATTACAAAGGGTTATAAATGCCAAGGAGAGGGATTTCTATTTGATACTGGAGGCCATAGAAAGTCACTGAAGCTTACTGAGTAAGGAAATGACATGAAAAAAGTGAACTAGGAAAATGAGTTTGATGACTGTGTGAAGGATTAGAGAGGGAAAGATTGGAAGTGGGGGAAACAATTAGGAAACAATATTGCAATACTTTAGGCAAAGGAAGATGAGAATCTAAACTAAAGTGATGTTTGTGTAAATGGAGAAAAGGAACAAGGTTCAAGAAACACTACAAAGATTTTTAGGACCACTAACAAGTCTAATGCATGTAGTTAGAACATTGTTTATATCTACAATGTCATTGAAATTACATCCATGCCAAAAGGTTTACCAGCCAGGTTTAAATTACATTTAGTCATTGTATTTATTCCAATAATTAAGATATCTTGGTATAACTAAGTGCAGTTCAGTAAGACCTTCTTTCTATTATCATATTTGTGTGGAGAGGAGCAAGGTCTTTATGCTGCCTTTAGATGATAAACTCTTTTGAGGTACGGACAATATCTGATACTGCCTTTGTAGCCCCTCACATCTTTCTGTAGCACGATGCCCCACATATAGTGCTTCCTGAAAATGATCAAAAGGACCAACACGGGCACTTTAAACATATATCCAAAGAAGTTGCCTGTTTGGAGCACTAATTATAGGCCCTTCATTATGAATTGTTGTCCTTCGCTTTGCACTCTCAAGCAAGAGGCAATTAGTTCTTTTCATCTTCCTAATCCACTTCTAAAAGCAAATAGCACAGCTGGTGAGGCTGCAAGGAAGATAATAACTGCGGTTTTTCCTATTATTTAGCTTTGCTATATATACAAATGTGTTTTAAAATTGCTTATTAGCTAACTCTCACAGCACTCATTTCCATCCATTTATTTTTAGAGCCTGTGCTATGGTAGCATCTAATACAAACATGCAGTAGCCCCATTTTACATACAGGATTCCTGGAAAACCCCTGTGATAGCTATTATATTGTCATCTGAATGAAAGAAGCCTGGTAGCAAGTGCTTAGGCTCTGTCTATACAGTCTGTTTGCAGGGTGCAGGGAGAAAAAACAACTGTTTATCTCTACAAAAGAAAATAATCTCTTTTTTAACTAAGAAAGCTTTAGTAAAAATCAGTTTGTACATATATAAACTGTCTGTAAAAGGAAAACATTTTCAGAGAGATGTGTATGCAATGCACCGTAGCAAATTAAGTGTATCTGAGAAAATTCAGATCCAGACCTCAAAGAGCATATAATTGAATCATGAACTACTATAAAGTTATCATTTACTAGACTGATCCTCATGAAGTTGAATAATGCATTTTTTAATGCAGAAATAACTCCTCAGTCTAGAGAAAATCAATTGTGCAAATTCAAATGGATAGATTCAGGTGCAGAACTAGATATGTAGTTATAGTCTACAGAACGGCAAAGGGGCTCACGTTTGAAAGTAATTATTTATATTCTATATTTTTTCAGTTTTTAAACAAGAAATTTGGAATTGTGAGCCTTCAGTCCTTACCTAGTTTAAATATTATTTATGGTTTTAGCAAGGCTTTTTCATTGTCTATGTGACTTTAATTACATCAGCTAACCTCTATCAATTTGGTAAATTTCCCCATCTATAAAATGCAAATGATATACTTGACTTTCCTTGCCAAGTCTCAGAAAACTTATGAGTTGAAAAAAAACTAAAAGACTCACTAATTCTCTATTTTCACATACTCCAAGGATTTTTAGAAAAATAGAGGAGCAAATTTAACAAGGAGATTGTCTTTGGAGTAAGGCCTTTCTTGTAAGAGGCTCATATTTAAGGAATATATCATTGTTCTCTACTATCCTATTCTGTACAAAGAAGACTTGTAAACCAAGCTAGAGTATAAAATTAAAGATACCTTACCAATTGAACTTGGAATAATAAAGAAATAAATAGCAAAAATAAAAGAAAGATCCAATAAGGTACCCAGATCCCCTATCTTTTTATAATATAATTGTTAGTTACAAAGAAAAAAGAGGAGTATTCTTACAAAGAAAAAGCATGATTCAGATCTAGTATTCTATCAAATACTCCATGTTTTCTCTCATCTCATTTTATAGAAGAGAAAACTGAGACCCTAAAAGGTAAAGTGATTTATTCAGGTCCTTCAGCTTCTAAGATCCTTTTCTGGCATATCATTCTATATCCTGGAAAACCGCATTTGTTGAATGTAACATGCCAACATATAGGACTTAACACACCAACAGTGAGCAGTTTTTTTCTCTTCTCACAGATTCAAAGCCCAATCAAAGCACTTTGAGCTCTATGGATAATAGTTTTATAAATGCCAGATATTATTATTATTAACATTTTTTGTTATGGTTGTTGTTATGAATCAGGTTTTTCAAGCTGAATTTCAAGTGGTGCAGTTAATCCGAAGCCACACACACAAGAAGAGATGAACAAAGGAGGCTGTGCTATTCTTAAATGAGCACAGGGATAAATCACTGGAAATTTTCGGATGTTTTGGACTCTGAAATCCTGTTCTACTTTGTTTCCAGCTGTGCTATGCAAGTACTTGCTTTTCAGAGTAAGTTATTATACACAGCAGGAAAGCTAGCCAAAGAGGGATTTAATAATCCCAAATGGTCTAACATTCAAGAAGACTGTATCCTGCAAGCAGTGGAAATAATCACAGTATATACCCTAGGTTTTTATCTGCTTATTCTGGGCTCTTAAAAACATTTGTTTGAAGAGTAGTCCTTAATGACTAATTTCTTACCAATCATAAGGCACAGGAATTCAGAATGAGTTTTTAGTCGTTCTCTCAGCATTGTTTTCTGGTAGGAATGCTGGAAGAGGCATCCAACTTACTATAAGGTAAATACAAAATGGCTTTGGAAACATGAACTTTTGTTTCATCCAACCACAATTTCTTTAATAAGCTTTATAAAAAATATTACAAATGAACATATTTGTCTTCCCAATCCCCATTATTTTTGTGACCCTGCAGGAATATATGTAAAGGGAAAGTGGAAATATATGAAATATACATCTCTATACCTATAAAATACCCTGGAGCACAACAGATTTCATAATTAGATACACTTTGTTTTATAGATACTAAAGGCAATGCATATCATTGCAGAAATTACAAAATACCAGCTAGCATTAAACTGAAGTCAAGGACTGTTTCTTGGATTAAAAAGCCAAGAAAGAAGGAAAAAAAGAAAGGTTAGGGTTTTTTTCCAAAAGAAATATAAAGTGTGTTTACCAGTAATGAGGTAGTTTCTTAAACTAATGACTTCATAAACCAAGATCACCTCACCTCCATCAAATGGAAAAAAATCCTAATAATGTGGAAGATATGACTGTTGACTCAGTTCCTTATGACTCTTGGGACTTAGAAAGTATCATTTATTGGCTATTTGAGTTAAGGAAGCCACAAGATGTTTAAAAGAGGCTGTAAAGATTTCAAAAGGGCAAAGCAGGATGTTGATGGCAACAGAAGAAGCACAGAGCAGCTACATGGAGGGAGTGAGAAGCATAGATCTGGCCATGCTGTCTTGAATTTTATTCTCTAAACCCTGAGGCTGGCTGCAAGAGTTGTGATGAGAAGCTTCTGGGCTCATCCCCCATGGAGTCTCTGGCCTGCTCTGCCTAAGATGAAGAGGACATTGATCCCACAACAGAGCAGGTTCAGGCTTTCAGCTTCAGCCATGGTGTCATGAGTTGGAAATGAATGTATTCCTTTCCTTTTTTGGTGAAACTGCCATCCAATTAAATAAAAAAGTGATTGAAAGAACGGGTGTCATGAAGCTGAAAGAAGACAATGAATGCAAAGCACTTTGCAAAGTTCAAACCTCTATGTAAGTGTGAATCATTATTATTAATTATTATTTCCATCAACCTATACTCATAAGGTCTCTAATTTGGTGATGACTTCATTCCTTCAGCCTTCTACGTCCTGAGTCTCCTGCTGACTTCAAGCATCATAAAGACATGTAGGCATGTACCCATAAATGTTTAACAACCAATTGGGGGAGGGGGAGAGTGGATGTATGCATACACATTTTTTAATTTAATCTGCAAGGCTAGACCCTCAGCAAAACAATAAATCAGGTCTTGATTTCTAGTGACCGCCAATTTCTACAGTATAAATGCCAGTTTTAACACTGCCAAGTTAGAACTGGCTCCAACTCATGCATGACTGGGAGTGAGGGGAAGAAAGTCATTTGAGAATGAGTAGATAGATAGATAGATAGATAGATATACAGATATGAACATTTATTATATGATTCAGTCTTTTGCCATTTTCCTTGTTCAGTATTTTGTTTAAATATATATAGCTTTTTGTTTCAGAATTTACATGCAAATTTACATACAGATATCCTGGTGTGAACTTGAGCCATGGTTTTTAATAAGTGGTGGCATAAAAGATATTGCAATGAAAAAATCAATACTAGGAAAACTGCAGGGAGATAGGCATTACAATACACTATTGGTCCAGTTGTGTTCAACCATTATGGAAAATCATTTTCTGTGTAATACAATTATGCTAGAAAAGTTTCCAAACTCTTCATATCTTTCCAGCAATTCAAAAACTGGCTTCATAACCAAAAGAAGTTAATTATATAAATTAAGGTCTCATCTGTACTAGAGTCCTCATAGAAACACTATTTGTAATTGTAAAATTCTGAAAACAAATTATGCATCCAATAATTAAGGAAGAAAACTAATCAATTGTATAATGTAAAATGAATATGAAAAATTTAGAAAAACATAGACTCACAAAGTGACAAAGGAGAGAAAACAGAGTCAAAAGAAAATATTCAGAATGACTTTAATAACATAAATTAATAGAGCATTAAAGACAAGAGAATTCAAATCAAAGCTACTGTATGATACTGGCTCCAGAAGTCTGAAATTAAAATATACTTCCTTCCTTGAAAATATGAAATGGTAAGTTATAACACTGGAAGTCATATGCATTATCAGTCAATATCATCACACTAGACCATTTTGTTTTACCATTTTTGTCATTGTTTTTGGATTGGACTTGTATTTTAATTGGCAAAGGGTATTACTCTCAGAGAGGAAAGGCCATATACCAATGCTACTCTGCAATTTAAAAAATATCTTGGGTCACCACAGAGTTAAATAAAATGCCCAGGGTCACATAAGCAACGTGTGTCTATAGGCAGGGCTTGAATCCAGAATTTCTTTACTCTAGGCAGTTCTTACACCAGGTTGCCTCTCAATTCTTTTTAAGTGGGAAGATATCATGACGGGATAGACAATGTTCAGGGGAAACATGTTGATGTGTTCGTATAAAATATATCTTTTTTTTCAAAACCAGTTTTAGATTTCCAATTAAGAATGTATAGCGCAAGCCAGATCTCTCACATATACCCTAGCAAATGTCTGAAATAGAGCAACAATAAAGAAAAACAAAGAGAACCAGAAACAAACATCAAGTCAAAAATGTCACGAAAAGAAGACCAGATACCAGCATAGGCTAGGAGATAGATTGGACCAGAGAAGTCAGTACCAACTTTGAAAAGTAGGTCTGAAGCCAGCAGGTGCTCTGAACTAAGATCATCAATTAAACATTAAAATATAGGGATTTTTTGTTTGTTTTTCACTAAATGAAATTTAAATGACAAGGGGTGAGCTCTCAGAGTAGTAAATCTTAAGAACAAGGTAGATAGATGATGAAAAAGAGTCTAACTTCAGGAGAAGAAAGCAAAATTTTGCAAGATTCAGTTCTACAAGCAAAAACAAAGACATTCTGTTTTCAGGATTTATATGGTAACAGAGGGAAAGGGAACACAGTTAACTTCATTTCTGTGTAGGCAGCTATCATTAAGATCACACATACAGAGTCAGAAGAGACCTCAGACTCCATGTTGTTCATATCATCTGTTTTAGAGTTGAAGAAACTAAGGTCGCTGAGGTAGTAATTGTCAGAAATGAGATAAGAACCCGGATCCTCCAGTGCCAGAATTATTGCTCCTTTCACAGAATGTACTGTCCACTCATTGAAATAATTCAGACGAATGGTTCTCCAGGATTCTAACCTGAACCCTGGAAGCTAGTCAAGCATGCTGCTCATGATTCATGTGCCATTTGAACCAATGATGAGAGCTCTCAGTCAGACCGGATGTTTTTATTTTTTCAAAGAAACTGGAATTTCAGTTATCTCATTTAATGTAAATCTGTGCTATTCATCATGTCAATGGGTACAAGGTTTCTGTTTCCCTTTTTATCTGAATTATGTTTTTGCAAGTAGCAGGATGAAGCTCTTATTTGTGACTTGATGATCAGATTCCAATTTTATTTTGATGTTGACTTCATGCTTAAAGGAATATTCATGTCTTCAATCCATTTCACTTGTCCTCCTGGTTTGCCAGTTTAGTGGTTAAAATCATTTTTCCTGAGATATTTCCAGAAGGTAGGGGATGAGTCTTCCTGTTTTTTTTAATTTCTCTTTTGTTTTTAATTTATAGAATAAAATAATCATTTCCAAAACATAGTATAATAAAAAAAGATGATTGTACACACAATTGCAGATCTATTATGTACAATTTGCTATTCATTTTAAATATATTCCAATATCTCTTCCAGTGTATGACTCCAGGGTATTGATTGCAGTGAATCCAGCATAGCAGAAGCACAGCACACTCTGCTGTCCTCTAGGTCAAAGTAATGGTCTAGATGATTTTAGCAGGGAAGGCCTGATTGAAATTCATCCCTAAACCATCTATTTCTTTGATTATCAGGATTACTAGCATCATACTCAATCAATGTGCTAACCACTCAGTAGCATTAGTAGACTCCAATTCACTATTATGTCTTGGTTTCTGCTAGACCTTTTGTAATGGTAATGGGAATTTGAAGATCTTCCCTGGCACTTAATAAGCCTACGGGAATTTGAAGACCTTCCCTGATTTGAAAATAAATGCTGCCTCCTAACAGGCTGAATGTAATCACATAGAGCCTGTGGTGGGAAGAGTTTCCTGAAAGGTGGAGCAGAGCCCACGGGAAGGTGGGAGTCAGAGCTAGACTAGATGGTTGGGAGGAGAGCTCACCTCCGAGAGAGACAGATAGGTTTGTGAGTAAATACTGGTCTTGTGTTGGTTTGTAAGAAGGCTAAAGGATGGTGTGTGTGTTGTGGCTTATTATGTGCTATGTGCTGTTGTGGCTTATTAATTTCTTTGCTACTATGATGGAATCAGCTTACTGGTTTGGAGATTTGGTTTTCTGGTGTGTGAATAAATGTTTTGCCTCTGTCTCCTATGTGGACAGTCTGTTATGTGTTGTGATTGAGCACCAGGTGTATTTATACTGATCGTGGGCACTGTGACTATTGCATTGGTGCTACACCTTTATAAATACTCTAACATTCAAGAGTCAGCCAGGTGGTTCAATGGGTAAAGTGCCGGGCCTGAAGTCAGGAAGTCTCACTTTCATGAGTTCAAACCTGGCCTTAGACACTAACTAGTTGTATGAGCCTGGGAAAATCACTGAACCCTGTTTACCCCAGTTTCCTCATCTGTAAAATAAACTGGAGAAGGTAATGGAAAAATACTCCAGTATCTTTGTCAAAAAAACCATCAAATGGGATGACAAAGAGTCAGACATGACAGAAACAACTGAATGACAAAAACAACAAGCAGTCATAGGGCAGAAGGAGCCTCCATTATATATCACCTGGTCATCACTCCCCTACTTGACCATTTCCGTCGTCACTCTCATATGACACGGACTACAGGTTGGATTATGAGGAGTTTATTATCACATTCTTCTCGTCTTTCCATGTAGCTCCGATAGAAATGGTGTGAGAACATTTACTGTGCTGATACTAGCTGCTTATTATGTTTTGTCAACAACTGCACAGATGGGTAAAAATGGCTGAATTGTGTAAGTGAATAAGAGTATTGAGATATACTCTCCTCTTCTGCAGATACACTGAAAGCATTGAGGACAATACCAGTGGCAGACAGGATAACATAAATGATTGTTTGCTATGTGAACATAATTTTCTTCTGCTATGATCTGTGTTTTAAAGGTTTAATGTCCCATGTAGATTTTACTTCATGAGTATTCAGCATATTGAAACAAGAACTATTAAAAAATTCTTAATTTTTTTATAGTTCAATGTTATGTACAGACAGTTGTGAGCCACAGTTACCTGTAATAATGCTCTGATTCCAAAAGAATAAATTGAAAGCAATCTCAGAGGTAAGGTACTGATATGATACTCAGTGAAGAAGGAAAGAACATGCTGCTGGGTCACAGCAGAAAATGAAGTCCGGTGAGTCACAAGCAGGGTTCAGAGAGGAATGAAGGAATAAAAAGAAATATTTAACAATATATAACAAGTAACTACTAAAAGTTTAAGGAAAAAAAGTTTGAGTGCAAAAATTAAACACATATTGGCATGTGGTGAAAATAAGCAATAGACAATTCCATGAAGTCCAATAGGTATACTTGTAATGTCAAGAAAAAGCAAGGAAAGCTCTCCACACATTGGGCAGATCCCACATGGTGAACTCATAGAGAGACATGAACAAAAATCCCACAGAATGTCCAGGCACTGATGGGATATGATTTTTATTGCTGGAGGAAATGTACAAAGGGATGGGGTTATAGATTCAGTTAATAAGGAAGAGAAAGGCGAAGGAAGATTTTTCTGTTGTCTCTAATGTCATCACGTAGTGTGAAACTCAGAGACAGGAACCACGCATGAAGAAAAAAAGAAGCAGTTAATAGCACAAAGGAAAGCTCCCCTCTCTTCCTTCCCCTCATAGTCGGGGCCCACATTGCTGTTAGTCTCAGACTGTTTCTGTATTTACAGCTTCTATAGCTGTCAGTACAGGAAGAACACATCATGGATCCCTAGATTTGGAGCAAGGAACAGACCTCTGGAGATGGTTGTTTCCCAATGGGCATATTAGTTTGTAGAATGTATGTGCTTGCTGTTGGTTTAATTTTTTACTTTTTTCTTACTGTTTTTAGTTAGTGAGGTAGAACATGCAACCTTGGTTTCATTTTGTCATGCTTATAGAAGTTAGAAATATAAAAATACTGAAGAACACTTGAAAGGCTTTCTGTTGTATTCCTTTTGTTAAAATACATGAAACCACAATTATCATATCTTAATACAATGATTTCAAATGTCAAGCAATCTAGCTATTTTCTTTCCAGAAGTGAAAATATGACCAGAGAATCAAAGAATGAATCCTGGCACTAAAAATGCATATACAGAGTTTTAGAAACAATCTTTGCACAAATGTATTTACAGATAGCATATGTTCCCATTTCAGCTATTCATAAAATTTTACACCTTCAAGCAGTGGTAAAAATTCCACTGTGATTATTTTTCTCTAGGAGAAGTAAAATATTTTCTGCCAAGTCCCAGAAACTAATCTATAGAGTGAATGCTAAAAATTCAAATATAAACAGTAAACTCCCTTACCTTCCTTCCTCCCTGTCTCAAAATGTTTTAGAGACATAACCAACTTACTATTTCAAAATTTCTCTGTTTTTACACCTGTTGCTTTCATTGTCTCAGATAACGGGGTGATTCTCCATCTTTCCAAAGCTAATCCCTACATATATATTATCATCCTATAACTTCCTACCTTTTCTATGACCTTGTTCCCATAAAGCTATTATTTTTACATCTGTACATATAGTGGACTGAGATGCAAACAGTAAAAAATAATGGAATCAAGAAAGACCTTTTTTATAAAGTAACACTTGGACACTAAAAGGTATTATAGCTTCCAATAGGCTGAGGTCTAGAAAGAGAGCCTTCCAAGCATTCTAGATAGTTTGTACAAAAGAAAGAAGTCAGGAAATGGAATGTGTAGACACAAAACAGCTATCAGGTCAATTTGGTTAGGGCATAGAATGCATTTAGGGCAATAATATGTAATCTGCCTGGAAAGATAGAGTCATTACATAAGCAAATACAAGATAATTTCAGATCCAGTAGCTGAGGACATAAAGAAAGTATTCATGGTAGGAGGTAACCTTTAAGTTGAGCTTTGGAGGAAGCTAAAATTATGATTCACATTCTCTAAGTCTAAAATGGAACTCGTTAACTTTACCCCTAGGCCTTTCCTCTTCACCTAACTTTCATATTTCTGACCAGGATACCACCACCCTTCAGTCTTTGCAGTTCACAACCTTGGGATCAACTGTTCTCACCAATCCATGTCCAAACAGTTTCAAAGTCCCTTACTCACATAGCCATCCCTTTGGTTCAAACCCTCATCCTCTCTCACCTGGACCATTGAAACAGCCTTCCTCACTGGTCTCCCTAACTCTGTTCTTTCTTTTTCCAAATCAACCTCCAGACAGCTGCCAAAATGTTATTTGTAAAGAACATATCTGGACCATGTGGCATTGCCCTTCAGAGAAATATCAGAGCTTCCATATTTTCTCTAAGGTAAAATACAAACTCCTCTACTTGGCATTTAAAGCCCTTCACAGTCCAGATGTAGCTTATTTTTCATTCATTTATTCATTCGTTCAACAAGTATACATTAAATTCCTTTGTGTGCAAGAAAGATACCTTTTCAGTCATCTTGTGGTTGGGAAAGTTGTATTTATAAGGTCTAAGTTTTTTTTTTCTTTTAGTATCTTCTTCTTCCTAAGATACTGTTTAAAATGATCCCTTGATGCAAGCACAACTGCATCACCTCCAGGACAGATATGTTCTATGTCTAATTGGATGGCTTAAGCTAATTGTTCTGCTTCTGTACACGCTAGTGCAATTTCCACATACCTGTTCTATATACAAGCACATTCAGGAATATGATGTCAGTATTTGAATGTAGTATTTCCACTTTCCTCAACAGTTAAAATCACTTCTTGTAACAACCTCTGCAAGACCTTTTTTCCTTCTTCTGTCTGTTGTCCTCCTATCTTCATCTTCATATGTTTAAGGTGACCTTGCTTTGGGTTTCTCTCTAAGCTATCTTTAAATTGCTTTTTCCCCTCCGCTGCTTCCCTATGTTTTATGAGATAATGCTGTTTATAATCTTTCATCATCCTTCTCCATAAGATTTTACAAATAAATTTCTATTGTAAACTGGTCTTTCCTTTCCCTGCAATACTTTTCATATTAGCTATTAACTTAAGTATTTGCTGAATAAGTCCCTTTTTGACTTTTTTAGAATCCTTATTATGGTAAATGGCTTACATATTTAATATCTCCATGTGGAATATATTTGTCTTTTCTAACCATTACTCATTTTTTTTCTTAAACACTAACTTACATAGACCAGAATTTAATTTTTTTCAACTGCATGCCATATCTTGTCCATATTTGTAGTTTTTCTTTTTCAGTGGCATTGTAGAATTTTCACTTGAAATTTCAAGTTAGTGAATTCACTATACAAGGCAATTGATTCAGGAATCACTCCTGTCTCAGTAATGAATCATTTCCAGTACATTAAAATGTATTCAGTTGCATTCTTTGAGACTTTATTTAATATTCATTATGGTCCACTACCTACTGATTCTTTTCTAGAAGAAAGTATTCGTAATTGGGAAACTTTTGTGTAGTCTACAAATATTTGATCACCCGTTCTTTATTCCTCTATATTTTCCAAAATCTTTTCACAATCTTACCTTTTTCCATCTTTGCATGAAAGTTACCAAATATTAATGTGTATTTAGATTTAATTTGAAGAGGATTATCAAGTTATTCATAAAATTTCACCAATAAATCAGTCAACAAGCATTTATTAAATGCTTATTGAGTGTCAGGCCTTAAGCTAGGCACTAGGGATAAAAAGACAAAAATGTAAAAATCTCTACCTTCAGGGAGCTTACTATCAGGAGAACAACATGGAAACATATAAGCAAATACCAAATATATACAAAGGAAATACAAGGTAATTTTAGTGAGGTAAGGGAAACACTAAAATCTGGGGGGCTAGGGGAATCAGAAAACGCCTTGTAGAAAGTGGTACTTGAACTCAGTTTAAAAAAAAAGAAGAGTTAGGAGAGGTGGAGGTGAAGAGGGAATATATTACATACATACATACATACATACTCCCCTATGCTTAGGGGAGAGTTGGTGCAAGCGTATAGTAACAGGAGACCATGTGGGAGGCATAAAAAAAAACTCTTTTTCATCCTCTGGAACCAATGTTGGTTCACAGGATGAAATTATTTTCCTACTGATATTTTGTGAATATTGTGAGCACTGCAATTTGAGGTGACTAAATATTCCATGAAATCATGCTTCATGGCTCCTTTGGATACACATAAAAGCAACTGCTCCCATTTTTAATTTTCCTCTCTAAGAAGAGAGCTGTCCTTCCATTTAACTGCAGTTTCTACCCTTTTCTGGTTTAGTTTTTAGAGAGAATATCAAAACTGATATGATTTGACTCCTCAATTAGCATGTAGACTGGTCACTGGAAAAGGATCTCAGATTTAGAATTACCAATACTCAACTTAGTGTTTTTACATGGCCTAAAAACTGCTTTGTGTCTCTTAGCCCCTCCTGACCTATATTCCACAATTTGACCACTCATACTGCCACCATGGAAAATGACTTCACAAAGCTGAGGGTCATTTTTTATTTGTTTCTGGTTAATGAGAATTTCCCTAACTTAGGTGGACTGTCACTGTGAAAGAAGCTTCATTTGTTTCTAAGACCACATTCTGATTAGATTCATTACATTTTGTTAAGCCATAGGATATGTATCACATGAAAGTCAAATGAACAGAAAGGGAAACACTGTAATGGACACTCTGAGACATTATGAATAAAACATAACTCATATTAAAGAATTCCCTGACTACAGGGAGCTTATAATCTCATGCAAGTCTAAAAATCACTCAATATGTAATCCATGACAACGGAACAATTGTGAGAGGTTGTTGAGCAAATGGAGCCTTCTTAACAGTCTGGTGCTAATGGTAGTGACAATGTTCACAATAGTAATATTTTGTTACATAATTCATATGAAGAAAACCGTTTAGCAAGTTATACATTGCACTTTTTACAAGCCAGTTTCCTCACGTTTACAAAGAATGGGAAACTGAAACGCTGAAAAAAAAAAGCTGATGTTTGGGGGCAGCTAAATGATATAGTGGATAAAATACCAGTTCTGGAGTCAGGAAGACCTGGGTTCAAATCTCACCTTAGACACTTACTAACTGTGCAACCAGGGGCAAGTCCTTAACCTTAACTGTCTCCTAAAACAACAACAACAACAACAACAAACTCTAATGTCTGACTGCAAGAGAAACATATAACTAACTGTCCCAGGGAGTCCATTTCTACAGGATGTAGCAGAGATGACAGAAGGCAGTTTGGGTCATTGCTGGCATCTAGTTTTATAGAAGAGACGGAGAATATAAGAGTATTTGCAAATACAAAATGTAACACTTGCTGTGTCAGCTGCTGAAAGATTATTTTGGTAACTACTGAACACTTGAGGGTGATGCTTGGAGGCTAAGGAAACATTAAAATGCAGTGCACATATTCTTATACATCTTCAAAGAAATACCAAAATGACCACTTCTTAGTTACATTTAGAGAGGATCACTTTTTAGGTTCAGGTTGAAAAAGATAGACTCTGAGTTCCCTCTCAATTTTAATATTCTATGATTCTGAAATAGATATATTCATAGAAGCCGTCAGGAAAATCCACAGAGTAATAAAGTATTAAAGCTGGAAGGGACATCAGAGGCCCCCTATTGCATATAATTTTTCAAACACAACTGAATACCTGATTAAAAGTACTCTGACACGTCCCTTAGCCTCATTGTACATTAAGTCCATCCTTAGCACTTATCTACTATATTTAGTTGTGAAGTTCCCCACTACTAGTGAAATTTCAGACTGGTCAGTTTGTATATGCACTCCATACTTTGACCATAAAATAAACCCCAATCATTCATTATGCTTAATAGCAACTTGGTGATGAAAATTTGCACCATTATTACTATACACTAGTACTATTCTCATGCCCCCCTCTTATTGAATATCTGATATAGGGAGATAGGTCCCATATTTAAGGATGTATGTTCATTTTGTGGAGTAGAAGAAAAGTCTTTCTGATGTGTGTTGAGAGTAGACAGGAGTGGAGTATGGCAGTGAAGGAGAAAACATTGTTTTAATGTGGTCAAATTAATTCTAAGAAGAGATGGCAAGGAAACAACTTCAGAACAGGAAGAGTTTGAGGATTGGGTCTTCTTAAATTCACGGTCATTAATTTTTCAAAATATCCAAAAGGCAGAAATTGCCTTTGAAACTGCCTTTCAAATTCAAGCATCAGCTTCCCTTTCCTTACACAGACCTTGGACAAAGGAAGACTCTCAGAATAATTTTTAGTGTAGGTAACTATAACAGCTCTCATTATGGATGGTCTTGAATGGGAATAGGTCCTATCTGCACAAAGAAGGAGGGCAGGCTTCGTGAGAGACACCAAAACACACAATAAAAGTGATCTTTTACATCAATTTTATAAGTTCCATCTTTCTAGAATAGATCTAGGGGATTGAAAGAGAAATATATGACAGAAAGGATATTAACAATGAAAAAGCAGCAGCCAGGAAATCCAAAGATTATCCAAGCTAAATTAACATGCCCCGTGATTAGCATTAATTATGCTTGAGGGATAGCTATAGGGGGTTGCAACATCAATTTTCCACAAAGTTACTTGAATAATATGTGGGTGATGAATTTTTTTTTAGAACTCTAACCTTTGCACGAATGAAAAGCATCTCAAATATGCCATGATTTTGTGTGTTTAAATTTGCATTTTTTACCTTGAATCAATATCATTTTTGCCCTTGATTTGTATTCAGGAGAATAAAAAATCACGGGCCTACCATAAAGATGAAGAAATTTTATCAGAGATAATTTCACAGTAGTAAATAGGAACCTTGATGGTGCTTTCATGTTTCTATTATTTAAAGTATTAATAAAATAATAAAGTAATTAAATAAAATAATAATTAACCAAAGTTCAGAATTCCAAACAAATGCGAATAGTTTGACTGTCAAATGCAGTCAACAAAACAGCTTTAGGGAAACAGTATGTACATCTTTAATTGGGAAGTTTGTATTAAAAAAAAAAACTTTACAATTTAAAAAATTCAGGTTAACATTGCCCTCTTCTGGTTTAACTTTTTAATCTTCATACCCTATATAAAATTTTAAATAATACACGATAAGCAGTTGCCTATAAACCATAATGGTCTATAAGTTGGTCTATTACAAAATGCTGACAACATAGCAGCTATGGTCTGATCCCATCCAGGACCATTTATCCAGTCTGAGTGTACCCAACGTGTTGACTTTCCAAAGATATTGGTAGCAAAACAAGAGTATTTGAGCACAGAGAAGCTCTCTACCTTCTCCTTCCATTCACCTTTAAAGGGACTCAAAGGAAAACCCAACAGACTGTTTCAGAGAGAAAAGACAAAAAAGATGGGTAGAAAGTGCAAATCAATATCTGTAGCTGGTCTCAGACCCAATCACACTTTTTCCTGGTCATCTTTTTGCTTCTCCTATCTAACTCATCAGGCTGTCCAAATTGGGACTATGGGACATTAAAGATCATTACCTAGAGGAGCTGACTCAGATTTTGGAACTTGGACCCAGGCTTGTGCTACCCTAATTGGTGAGACTAATATAGCTAGTTGGCCCCAAATAGATTATGCATCCCTCCAGACTTCTTTCTTCATTTCTCCTGATGAAATATGTATAACCTTCCTCACCCCTTCCATATCTTATTCTGGGAGCAATAATCAAATCAATATTACTATTGTTCGGGAAGAGGGCATTTTCAATCCATCCCTGTTTTTCTCTGCACTACCCCTGTGACTTTCCAAACCAAAATACCATTTTCTAGCTACTGTTCTCTTATACGTGATGTGTCCTTCAATTAGAATGTAAGCTATTGACTCCTTGTGAAAAATATAGTAACGATGATGATGAAATAAATTTAAATGTCATCCACTTTTTCTTATGTTCTTTCTCTTCCCACCCTACTTACTGGCCCAGAAGAAGTTTTAATAACTTCTACAGAAAGACCGGACAAATTTCCAAAGATCAGGGCAAGAAAAAGTTTCCAAAGATGGAAGGAAATTGTTTACTTTCCTGACTGTATCACCTAAAAAGTACACAAATGCAGGCTGTGTCCCAGACAATAGATTTTTTTAATTTGTAGTTGACACCATACAGCATGCCTGTTATTTCTGTCTTTCTAAAATTTTTAAGTCTTTCAAAAGTTTGGAGAAAAATAATTTTTTT
>CM053594.1:332810900-332827176 GCA_028646575.1 Pseudocheirus occidentalis
CAGGTCAGCGGTTTTTTCAAGGAGATATTTCACACTGCTTTCTATTTTTTCATTTTTTTATAACAGTTTAATAGTATCTTGGTTTCTCATAAAGTCATTAGCTTCCGCTTGCTCCACTCTAATTCTGAAAGTGATTTCACCTCTCTGAGCCTGAGATGGGTCCCTTGAGGTTCTAGATCCATGATTCTATAGGAAAACATTTACTCTTTCTGGGGCTCAGTTTCTTTTAGCTGCATTGGGTGAAAAAGGCAGAGCAAAGAAAGGCTAGAACTTTTTGTTTGGGGTAAATGGGATAATACACAACAGGGAGAGGGCAGCTAGGTGGCACAGTGGATAGAGTACTGACCCTGGTGTCAGGAGTTCAAATCCGGTCTTCTTACTAGCTGTGTGACCCTGGACACGCCACTTAACCCTGTTTGCCTCATTTTTCTCATCTGTAAAATGGGGACACACTGGAAAAGGAAATGGCAAAATATTCCAGTATATTTGTCAAGAAAACTCCAAAGGAGTCCATGAAGATTTGGACAGCACCAAAAAGTACTCAACAGCAGCAACAGAGACAAGGCACAGCCGCTCAATTTGTATTTAGTTTCTGTTCTCTGCAAAGGAGAATGACCTTTTATGGGAAATTACTCACAGGGTAATAAGGCCAAAGTAAAAATCAGCTAACTCTTCTTAATGAATCCAATTCATCCGGCCTAGATGAACTACACCCTCAGGTTTTGAAAGAACAGGCAAATGTTGCTGAGCCATTGTTACTGATATTACCAAAAATCATAGGAAATGGGAGAGGAGTCACAAGATTAGAGAAAGGCAAATGTCTTTATTTTTTAAGGAAAAAAGTATACAAGCTAAAAGACAGAGAACTTGATTTGCATGCCTGACTACATTCTGGAATGGATCAATAACCAATTGGCCATCATCTTTATGTTACAGTGATTACAAAGAGCCGGGTATGCTCCATTAAGGAAAGATCTCAACAGACTCAACAGACTTTTTTTTTTACAAGAATCTGTAAAATTTAAACTTGTAAAGTTTTAAATAAAACATTTCATACTGTTCATATAGAGAAGTGGTAGAGGTATGAATTAGTTACAAATGTGATCAGACGCATTAAAGATGGGTTGAATGGAGAGACTCAAAGAGTAGCTGTTAATGTTCAGTGTTATTCCAGATATGTGTGCTCTTTAACTTTTGGTTTAACATTGGTCCTGTGCTCTAACATTTTTAACAAAGACTTGGAGGCAAGCCTAGATGTAATATTCATAAGATTTGTAGATAAGATAAAGATGGGAGGGATGGCTCACACAATGGAGGACAGCCAGCACTTTGGCAGGCTAGAACAATAGGTTAAATTTAAGAAGCTTTAATAGTGATAAATATAAAATCTGGCAATTGGGTACCACACAGATCTTTATGAGTATAAGACAGGAGAGACATGGATATATATCAGTTGTTTTGAAAATAATTTGGATTCTTAGTGAACTTTAAACTCAGAATGTAGCCAAGGAGAGCTAATGTGATCATGTGCTGCACTAAGAATAGAGCTTCCAGGATCTTGGAGGTGATATCCTTATTATACCCTGCCCTGCTTAATGGATTCCTCATTGGAATATGATGTTCATTTTTAATCATTACCATTTTAAGAAGGAGATTAATAAAGCATAGAGTATCCATGGCAGGCAACCACAAACATGAAGGTACTTGAGTCCATTCATCAGTCAATCAGTCAACTTAATAGTATTTCTCATGCTCTTACTATGTGTCACACACTGTGCCAGGCTGTGGAGACACAAATACAAAGAATGAGTCAATCTTCCACTTAAAGGAGTTTACATTTCAGTGGGAGAGGAAAGTAAATAAATAAATGCAAACAAATATAAAGTGAACAAAAACAAATATATATATGCAAAGGAGTTAAATGCAAGGTCACTTAGGCAGAAGAAACTACTAGGGAGATCAGGAAAGGCTTCATGCAGAAGGTGATGCATGAGCTATGACTTGAAAGAAGTTACTTTATCAGGTGGAGGTGAAGGAGTACACAACATAAGAGCATTGGTTGAAGGAACTGGACAGGTTTAGGTTGGAAAAGAGAAGACGCAGAAGGGACACAATGACTGTCTGCAAGTATTTGAAGGGTTGTCATGCAAGCTAGAGGTGAGTCTTGTTTCATTTGGCCCCAAGAGCCTTTAGATAACCATAATCATCATCATCATAGGTAGTATTGGATCCAGGTAGATGTTTTTATTATCCCCATTTTACAGAGGAAGAGTCTGAGGTTGAGAGATATTACATGACTTTCCGAGGGTATACAGTGAGTAAGTGGCTGAGGCAAGATTTGAACTGAGGTCCCCATAGTTGTCTTAAAGTGAAGAGAAATCTTCAAGTATAAAGGGGATTAATTTTATTTATAAAGTGAACTTGATTGCAATTGAGGGCTTCTGCAACTTTAAACTCTGTAATTCAGTTATTCTGTATATGTTCTTAACCAACAACTACATATGAATATTGAACTCTTGTTTAGTGCCTCCTCTTCTTGTTTGTCCTTCATTCTAGAAGAGGACCATGACATCAGGGAGGTGATACCATGACATGTAAGTGAATTGGCTTGAGTGAGGGAGGGCTGTGCAAAGTCACCAGCCTCATTTTCACCTCCTGAGCCATCTGGGTCCAGTGGTGAAATACAGATGGGGATGGCTAGAGTTACCCATGAATTGTTTAAAGGTTTTTGTTTGCTTATCTATCTGTCTGTCCGTCCATCTGTCCATCTATCTATCTGTCTATCTATCTATCTATCTATCCATTCACTCACTTATTTACTCATTCATTCATTCATTCATTCATTCATTCATTCATTCATTCATTCATTCATTCATTCATTTATCTATTTATGCTCAGCCAAAGTGTGTTCTTGGCCTGATTGTTAAAATATCTTGCCGTTAATCAATCAATAAACATTTATTAGAAGCCTACTATGTGCCAGGCTGTGCTAGGTAAACAAAAAAAGATTTAAAAAACCATCTGTGTCTTTAAGAAGCTTACAGTTAAATAAGATAGCATGCAAAGAAATCTATACAAAAGAATCCATACACATGATAAATAGAAAATCGCAAAAGGAGAGTACTAGAAACAAGAGGGGCTGGAGAAGGCTTCCAGCAAAAGACGATTTTTGTTGGGACTTAAAGGAAACCAGGGAAGAGGAGTGAGGGCATAGGAAGGACAGAGGACAGCCTGAGAAAATACCCCAAACTGAATGATGGTGCATCTTATTCATGGAACAGCCAGGAGGCCAGTGTCATTGAATGGAATAGTAGGTGACAAGCAGTAAGTCACGAGAAGACTGGAAAGGGAGGAGGGGGTTAAGTTCTGTAGTGCTCCTAATTTCAACCAGAGCATTTTGATTTGATTCTGGAGGCCATGGAATTTACCGAGGTAAAGGGTGACATGATCAGACCTGTGCCTTAGGAAAATCACTTTAGTGACTGAATGGAGGATGGAGTGGAGTGGGGAGAGACTGAGGGCAGGGAGTTCCATCATTTCAACCACTTGCATTAAGGACTCCTGCCTTCCTACTGCCTGTGTGTATGTTTTGTTTCAATGTCAGTGATAGTTAAGCGAAGAACTTTTTTTTGCCACATATATGCTAATAAATTATTGAATTTTAGAATGGAGAATAACGATAACTGTCCTTTTAAACAGGTGAGGCCCAGAGATGGTTAATAACTTGCCTGAGGTCCCATATCTGGTTCCTGGAAGAATTGCCATTAATTCTCTGTTTTCCGTAGTCCTGGTTCAGCTGTGTCTGGATGTTGTTGATTTCTGTAACCTTTCCCCATGCTGCTTCTATGTCTGGTAAATATTTTTGAGAAGAGATAAAATGCACTCACATATATACAAGTAAAGTCAAAGAGTTTCCACATGTTAATCTGATATTTAAATATCAAATATTTCCAAGTGACCTGTTTTATAATACATGAAGAAATTATTTTCAACAAATATTTCCCATGTTTGTTTGTTTCTCCCATTGTACTTGAAAACCACTTGAGGGACTTTTAACATTTCTGAATAAAGAAAATAATTTCTTTAGGTAGTGGGAAAGGATTTAGCATGAATACTTCTAAATTTTAAAGCTGGCTAGAAATTTGGAAACATTTAAAGCATTTATTTGATAAAGTGTATGTGGGTGTGTATGCTTAAATAGGGGATATGATCATCTGGTAAGATTTTAAAATTATGATGACAAGTTCAGAGCAAAATTTACCCTATAGTTTAGCCTCTTTGTCTTTGTCTTTCTCTATGTCTCTGTCTTTGTCTCTGCCTCTTTCTTTTCTAGTTCTAATGATGAATATAGAATCTGCCTTGATTCCTTTTTTTTCATTCTACGATACCATACTGACTGCTCATTAGTTTTTGATCACAAAGGTTCATGCTACACAGATGGATTGAGCCTACCTGGGAAAAATAAAATGTCCTGACAGAAGAGTTAATGTCTACAATACAAACATGCCCTTTGATCTAATCTGCTTGATCATAGGAACCACTTCCCTGTTAGACAGACAGGAAGACATAGAGGCAGGTTCAGTTCCCTTGTGAAGAAGCAGTAGCTATAGCTTAAATAAAAAAAAAGATTCTTATGTTAAAATAAACATTGGAAACAGAAAATCAGGGATGTAAGGAGTAAGTCTACACCTTCCATTGCCCTTTGGGTTCTGAGAGGCAGCCTAGCACAGAAAGGAACGCAGTAGATTGGATCCTCTTAACACATGCTTATGCTAGTCCTTCCCTAATACAATGAGGAAATATCAAGTGTTAAGAGCAACCTTTAATAAAACTCCAGCAAGAAATAATTCTATAATAATTACAAGTAGAACCTCTTGGGAGTGGGGAGGGGAGTATGGTAGGAGCAGGATAGGCTGCACTAGTTTGTTCCTAAAAGGGAGGGAAGACATCTCTTAATCTTGATTAGTCCAGGGGTCTTGGGCTCCTTCTGTTGGCATGGCTTTCTGGTCACATTAGGCATAAAAATCCTAGTCCATGAAAAACCAGGCCCTCTTGGGATTGAGGGAGTACTCTACTACTATGTGAATCAGTGTACCTTTCTAACTAGAAGTAGTTTTTTTTTTAATGGAGATCAGGGTAGCTCTGTCTAGCTGAATCAGTATTGTATGTTTCATGAATAGCTTTTCTAGGCTATTGTCAAGCAAAGTTCTCTTTGTGGTTAACAATGAGATGGTTCACAAGTGTTTCACTTCCTTTCAGTCCTTCTCTTAGCTCTCCATTAAGCTGTAATTCTCTTCCTCTCCCTCTCTGTTCCACTTTTTCTGAAAGGTTCCTACAGATGGTTTCTCTTGAGCTGGCTTCTCCGATAGCCTCAGACAGTCTACTTCAAAGTATTGCCTTATGCTAGTGACTGTGCTCTATCGTATAATGAAAAAACTCAAATTCACATTTCTATTAGGTATTACAGAAATAATTACTAAATAATAGCCCCGTAGTTCTTAAATGGCTCTTTGATGTAGAATTTCCCAGCAATAAACCTTAAAGTCCTGCAAACAACCATATCCCAATTAGCCACTGAGAAATAATGTATTGCAGGTATATTTGTATCCAGTGATACTCTGGCCACTGAGCTGCTTTCTAATATGTCGTGGGCTGTTTTCTTTCAGATTCTCAGAACTGTCTTAAAGCTCTTTGCTCACACAGATTTTTTTTTTCTTCTGCCACTTTAAGTAAATAAAATATCCATGTAAAAAGGAGCAGTACCTTACACTGAAAAAAAAAAGTAAAAATCATTAACTAATTAGAGAGATTCGAATGAAATGGAAGAATTCATAAAAATGTAGGGGCTACTAGATGATGTAATGTACAGAAGGTTGCTGAATCTGAAGTCAGGAAGAGATGAGTTCAAATCTGAATTCAGGCATTTACTACTAGCTTTGTGACCCTGGGCAAGTCATTTAACTTTTGCCTACCTCAATTTCCTCAACTACATGCTGGGGATAATAATAACACACACTCCCAAGCTGTTGTGAGGGCTAAATGAGATAATATTTGTTAAATGCTTAGCATAGAACCTGGCACATAGGAGGTAATATATAAAGGATAAGTATGATAATGATTAGAAGAAAAAAAGGAAAGTATCAGATACCATTATGCTCAAGGAAATGCAAGTAAAATTGAAAATAATAATGAAATGGACATTTATAAAAATACAAAATATTGAGATTTACAGACAATATACAAAAAAATTTGAAGAACACAATCTCATGAAGAAAAATTAAAGAAGTCACAAAGTAATTTTCAAATTGGGGGAAAAACTAAGGTAAAATAGACTTAAAAGTAAATTCTATCAATCATTAAAAGAACAATTATCTCATTAAAAAAAGTTTGCAAATGTAGAGGTAAAAGGTGCCTTATCTAACTCTTTCTATGCAAGAAATATGGTTAAGAGAAAGAAAGAAAGAGGCCCATATCTAAAGAAAAAGGCAGAGAAAGAAAATTAGAGGCCCATATCTCTAAAAAGAAAAAAATTAAATCAGACATGAAGACAGTATTAAGAAAGAGCTTTCAGCAGTATATTTAAAATGCATACATTCTTACTCATTTGTATTTATACATGGAATTTAGGGATCCTTCAGTGTTAGGAAAAGTGTAAATATAAAAAGATCACCTTAATAAAAAAAATTAGATTTTAAAAAACTAAACCATTCATTTATGTTTAAACACTGAAAAATATAGGCATACATTTGCCTTTTCTCAAATAGTATTAATCTATACAAAGAGCCAGAATTATTTGTAAAGAATAAATCGTTTTCTAATAAGATGATGGGTAAGGTAGAATTTTTTCAATGTTATTTGCTAAAGTTCTAGAAATGATAACTATATCAATAAAAAAGAAAAAAATAGCAAATGTAGGGAATATGCAAAAGGGAAGAAAAATTATTTCCATTTATGGACAAGGTGGTAGTTTACTTATAGAATCTCTAAGATGTAGTTAATCAACACAATTAATAACTAAAGATAGAAATTAGACCCACAAAAATCACCAGTCTTACTGCATTATAATACTAACAAAATGGATTGGAGGAAACAGAAAAGAATATTACTTTCAACATCACTCCAAAATGTCCAAATATCTAGGAGTCAATCTACTAAGACTTCCTTAGGACTTATATGATACAATTGCAAAACATCCTTTATAGCAGTGGTTCTCAACCTTCCTAGTGCCGCGACCCTTTAATACTCCTATGTGGGCGTATCTGCATGTGGGTAGACCTACCTGGAGATGGATAGAGGAGTGGTGTCTCAATTCCTAAGAACATATATGGGAAATATATGTTTTCTGATGGTCTTAGGCGGCCCTTGTGAAAGGGTTGTTTGACCCCTAAAGGAGTTGCGACCTACAGTTTGAGAACCGCTGCTTTATAGAAATAGAGAAATGAAAATAATTATTGTAATGTTTATTGTCCATCATTAAACATAACAAATTAGAATAATGCTACTTATATAAACTGATTGATTTAATATTATCAATCAAATTAACAAGAGATTACCTTATAGGTAATAAACTTTGGAAGAATCAATGATCAACACCTTGAAGAATGAAAAAAAATAATTTAAATCATGATAGCCAGCATTTACATAGTGTTTAATATTCTCCAAGCACTTTACTAATGTCTCATTTGATCCTCAGAACAATTTTGTATTTGTTACTATTAAGCCTCATTTTGCAAATGAGCAAACTGAGGAAAATAATGGTTAATAAGTATATAGGGCCAGATTCTGACTTGGACTTCCTGAATTCATGTCTAATGCTTGATCTGCTGAACCATCATCCATCTTATCTGACTGGATCTCAAAAAATACTTTATTTTTTTTCCCTTTCTTCTTGGTTTTGAAATTAATTAATTAAATTTTAGTTTTCAACATTTGCTCTTATAGAATTTTGAGTTCTAAATTTCCCCCTTCGTCTCCCCCCTCACCAAGATGACATGCAATTTGATATATGCCATACATGCACAATTGTATAAAACATTTCCATATTAATCATGTTGTGGGAGAAGAATCATAACAAAAGGAAAAAAAACCACAAGAAAAATGAACCAGAAACAAAAAAAAAAGAGAAAATAGTACTCTTTGATCTGCCTTCAGACTCCATATTTCTTTCTCTGAATATGGACAGTGTTTTTCATCTTTTGCTGAGAAGAGTCCATTGAAGTTTGTCATTGTACAATGTTTCCATTACTGTGTAGAGCGTCCTCCTGGTTCCATTTACTTCGTCCAGTATCAGTTCCTATAAATCTTTCCAGATTTTTCTGAAATCTGCCTGCTAATCATTTCTTATGGAACAATAGTATTCTACTACATTCATATACTGCAGCTTTGTTCAGTCATTCCCCAATTAATGGGCATCCTCTCAATTTCCTATTCTTTGCCACCACAAAAGAGCTGCTATCAATATGTTTTTACATGCAGGTCCTTTTCCCTTTTTTTTATGATCTCTTTGGGATACAGACCTAGTAGTGGTATTGCTTGATCAAAGGGTAGGCACAAACAACTGTGTGTACTTTGTCCTTCATTCTCGAAGAGGACCATGACATCAGGGAGATGATGACATGATTTTCAATTGACTTTGATTTGAGTGAGAGAGGTCTATGTAAGGTCACCAGCCTCACTCTCTCCTCCAGAGCCATTTAGGTCGAGTGGCCAGATATCTGTCAGAATGAGTTGGAGATGGCCCAGGATACAATGGAAGAAACAGTACTTTAAAGCAGAAATAATCAGTCCATTTGTTGTTGTTTAAACAAACACGTTTATCACTGAAAAAGTTGAAGCAAACATAGAAACATGGTCGTTTACATAAAAGAATGCAAATTACAGGGTCAAGAGCTCTAATCAACAAAAACCACCAGGAGGGCTGGAAAGCAGGCAGATTAAGGAGAAACAGCATGATACTCTGGAAAGGTACCTGAAGAAGACTTCCAGATAAGATGGTGAAAGTAACCAGAGGAGCCCAGATTTCCCACACATACTATAGCTAAGACCTAAAAACACAGCAGAAAGAACAATGATAAAATCCTAGAGAAACAGCCATCAATCAATACCTCCATCTAATTCTTTACTACGTAGATGATCTCTGCTAGAGAAAAATCAAGGGAGGAAAAGACCTTAGCAACTAGGAAGAACACACTGGAGTCATAGCAAGAGAGGAGACAGACTGGTCACTGTTTCCTTATAGCAGGAAAGGAGGCTAGCATAAACCATGTTGGAGTCAGGGGAGAGGATGGTGCTAATTTTTGATTTGGGATTTTCCGACACTGTTTGAGTTGCTTTTGTTTTGTAGCAAGGGGCCCTTTGTTTATAGTGTGGCCGGCCTGTGGTGAGGGAGCTGGCATTGTGTGGAGAGAGAATAGACCTCTCTAGCCTCTTTTCTTCCCACTCTTTTCACTTTGAGTGGTATTGGGAGGAGAAGCAGGAAATTGGGACTGGAGGTTGCTCTGCTCCCCTCAGACAGAGGAAAATTCAACTGTTACTGAATTTTATCTCTTAATCTATCTATAGCTAGGGGCAACTGGGTGGCAAAGCGGAGAGAGTGCTAGGCCTAGAGTCAGGAAGGATCTTGAGTTCAAATTTGGCTTCAAACACTACTTGTATGATGCTGGACCAGTCATTTCACCCTGTTTGTCTCAGTTTCCTCCTCTGCAAAATGAGCTGGAGAAGAAAATGGCAAACCACACTAGTATCTTTGCCAAGAAAACCCCAAATGGGGTCCCAAAGAGGCAGACATGATTGAACAACAACAATTGAACAATAACAATAACAACTAGTCTATAACTAGAATTATATCTATCTACTCCCTCAACTATCATTTGTTTAGGGGATCTCATTGGATTCAAGCTAGCTTCTGATTGCTTTATCAGTTTTTTGGGGGAGGACCTCAACATTTTACTCTTTCACCCCCATAATGCCAGTTCTATAATGAACACATAAAGAACAGTAAAGAAATTCATTTACCCAAAACAAAATAAAACAGAAAGCAGAGAAGGTATACATAGGGGAATATATACCAGACAAAACAAAATGAAAGAGATTTTCATTAAGAGTGAAGTAACAGATCGACCAAGAGGTATGGTCCTGCATATCATGTAAGGAGAAACTCCCCAGAGTCTCTATTATATCAAGCCAGGGATAAGATATGACAGAGACTGCCAGCATCTTCCATGTCTTCCCAGTCTTTTTCTTCAGCAATCTGAAATCGGATTGGCTTTGTCCATTTTTCACTCCTAAAGATGGAAGACAAAAGCATCCAAAGGAACTTGATGCATGAGGAATCCCAAAGAGGGAATAGCTCAGAACTGAAATTCTTTTGCCTCAACTTTGCCCCATCCCAGGGCAGGACATTCACCTCTACCAATTAGGAGAGAATTCTACACTGTTTTCAGACAGAGGTTGGTTACATTTCTTCTTTTTTTAATGCTTTCTGTATATACAGTAGATCAAATGCCAAACTCTATTTTAAAGCGAACACAATCTTATTTAAAGGTTAATTGATAATTCAATTTTAGACTATAATAAGAAAACTAAAGTTTCCAGAAATAAGAAGGTTTTGGCCCTCATGTCATGTGCCTTGGTCAAACCATATTTGGGACATTATGTTCAGCTTTGGATACCATGTAAAATTTTTTAAAAAAACTTGGAGGGCAACATTATGATAAACATCTTTGAGGACATGTAGTATCATGGGAAATTGACTGAACTGAGGATATTGAAGCTGAAAAAGAGAGACATGATAGCTGTCTTCAAAGATGTTGAAGGACTATCATACTGAAAGAAATAGATTTTTTTCTGTTTTGTTTATCCCCAGAGGGTAGAAACCAGGAATTCTAGATAGAATTTGGAGAAACAAAATTATACTTGGTATTAGGAAAAAAATTCCTAAAAATTAAAGCTTTGCAAAAGTGGAACAGTCTACCTCTGAAAATAGTAGTTTTAAGAGGTCTTCAGACAGAGGCTGAATGTCTGTGTGTTGGATATGTTGTGGTGGACATCCTTTCTGAGTTATGGGCTGCATTAGAAAGATGTCTAGTACAGAACTCTCCAAATGTGAACATTCTGTCATTTTTTGATTATATTAACTACATTAAACCTATTTGCCAAATGGATGCATTGGTGGGAAGCGTAAGGTTTATTAAGCTTAATCCTACTCACCTGAATTTTATAACATATGCTCTTACAATTAGACACAGGTTCCTGATTTTATTCTTTCTATCAGTGTTCAAAGTACCTTTATAAATACTTTTTTAGGCAGACGTTTTCCCCCCCAAAAGAAAAATGTCTAAACACAAAAATTACCTTTAAAGAGCCTATTCTTTAGGCAGAACAAGATACTTTTAGAAGAGACATATTTGGCTGAGTAAAAGTAACATGTTTATATGGTGCCTACTAAAACTTTATCACTTTTTCCCCCAATTAGATGACTAATGAGATTAATTTAGTTAAAACATTATACCCCTGCTGGCTGTATTTTGTATTTTATAATAGCATAAACAAAAGGCCTTCACAGCACAGCAGCACGCCATGTGTTCATCGCACTAAATAAAACATTTTCTCATTTATATATTAAATAAAATACTGTGCCACTTTCAAGGGGTAAACTTTTTTCTTCAAACAAATTATAAAGTCATAACGAATTTCTGAAGATGGCTTTTTAGCAGCACGGTTATTAACGTACTGGGGGCTTTGTAGGCATAGTCTGATTTAGGAATGATCACATCCCATCTAAAAGATTTCCCCATCAATTTATCATAATATATCAATAAAGACACTAAATTAGAGTCTGGGAGTTTAAGATGTTTGTTAAAGTTCCAACATTTTCAAGGTTACACAACTACTTCATAACGGAGCAAATGCTCTGAATTCTCAGGCTATCTGGAACATTCTTCTTATATCGAACCCACAATGGAGAGAGAAAAAATTGCACCATTTTCTCTGTGTTCCTAAATTTCTTGTCACTGGGTGAATAATTTATCAGTATTAGTTCAGCCCAGAATTCATCAACAATCATCAAACACTGCCTTAATGCTAATAGGTAGTTCAGTGAATCAAAGACGCTGGTGGGACATTTTTATGTGGCCCCAAAAGTTTTTTTTCTTTCCACAAATCAAAAACATTTATTAGTAAGCATTCAATATGTGTCAGACACTAGAGATAAAAAAAAATCACGACAAAAATGACAAATATCAAAGGGGTTGTGGGTACAGGCACATTAATGCACAATGGGTAGAGCTATGAATTTGGTCAAGCAATTTAGACAACACCTGGAAAGTTCCTTCACATAGGGCATACCCCTCTTACTTAGCAATGTCACTAGACTATTGGACAGATCTCTAAAAAAAAGAAACATAGGCTCTTTTGTAGTGGAAAAGAACTGGAAACTAAAAGTGTTAATCAAAGAAGCCTAGGAAAACTTGTATGATCTAATGCAGAGTAAAGTGAACTCTGTCTCATCAATGCAATGACTACCGTGGTGCCAGGGATATACTATTCTCCCTATACGACCTCTCCCTAGAGAGGTCGGAGCTCAGGATCCAGAATAAGACATAAATGAACAAATTGGGAATTCATTTCATTCACCTACTGGGTGAGGGTTTTCCTTCCTTTTTCCCAATGGTGGGAGAGATCAGAGAGGAAAATACTTGTTAATTGAAAAAAAATTAAAATTCTAGTTAAAACATAATATAAAAGCAAGAACTTTTGAAAAATACAGTGGAGGGTTAGAAGAGATGCCAAATATAGGAAACCAGATTAAAATAGAAAATTGGGAAATATTTAAGAAGAAAACTGCTATTCAGGGACACCAGTGTACAGTTTTGGGACCCTTTTTCTGTTTGGGTTTGATACCACTGGGTTAGAATGTGAGGAGTACATTAGAAAATGACTTTTTTTTCCTCTGTGGTCCATGTTTTTATTGAGACAAAAACACAAAACAGCTGTAGATAAGAGATCTTGGTCCCATGGAATGGAATGGGGGCAGAGGCAGGCTCCTCCATGTGGTCCATTTTATAGAAGCTTGGGGTTGGGGTGGGGAATTGTTGGGGGCTCTATTCAAAGACAAGATAGGAAATGGGAAGATTCTAGCCCCCATGAAGGAGGTGCAGGTGGCTGATGACAGACTTGATGAAGTCAGATGTGGTGCTGTAGCCTCCCATGTCCCGAGTCTGAACTTTGCCCACTTTGATCACCTTATTCACAGCTTCAGCAATCATGTTGGAGTGATATTCCAGGTTGAGGTGCCTCAGCATATTGCTTGAAGATAGCAGCATAGCAGTTGGGTTGGCAATGTTTCTGCCCACAGCCTGGGTAAACGGGTGCTTTGTGCCAATTTCAAAAAGAGCATATTCAGCACCATAGCTCTCACCAGGAACCACACCTGCACCTCCAACCAGACCTGCCACCAGGTTGTCAATGATGTTTCCATAGAGACTGGGCATCACCAGCACATCAAACTGGTATGGATTCTGTACCAGCTGCATACAACAGCTGTCTATGATCATGGTCTCAAATTTGATCTTGGGGTACAGCTCCACCACCTCCTCACAGCACTGCAGGAAGAGGCCGTCGCCCATAATGTTGGCCTTGTGCATGGCCATGACCTTCCCTCTACCCTTCTTTGTGGCATAGTCAAAGGCGAACTTGGCAATTCGCTGGGACTTGGCACGAGTGACGATCTTCAAACATTCAATCACACCCCTGGCACTCTTGTGCTCCAGTGAGCTGTATTCTCCCTCAGTCTGCTCACGGATGATCACCAAGTCCAGGTTGTTGTGTCTAGTCTTGTACCCCAGGAGGCTCTTGACATGGACAACATTGGCAAATAGGTCCAGTTTCTGCCTCAACCACATGGCATAAGAGGCCAAGTCCCCCTAGTACTCTGTGTCCACTGGAGTGTGAATTTTTCCAATGACTGCAACCTTGTTTTCCTTCATGGAGCCTAGCACCTGCTCCAGTTTCTCTTCTGAGGCCACGTTCTGCACCTCACTCAGGGGATGCTCCTGAAACTCCACAGGGACATTAGCGGCCTCGAAAACTTCTTTGACAGCATGCATGAGCTCAGGCCCCACACCATCACCAGGCAGCATAGTGACAGGGAATGCACCCTCTACCTTCACATCATCCACCAGGCTCCACAGGGCAGCTTGGGCAGCAGCCGTGGTGATCAGGCCGCTGCAGGCTTGGAGGCTCAGGGGTACCACCAGTGCCTAGATCAGGGCATGAACTCTGCTCAGGGTCGCCATCTTCTCCGATGCCCCTGGGTTAAGGAGACTTGGGGGAGAAAGTTGTCGCACAAGAAGTGACGTCAAGACTGGAGAAAATGACTTTTTAAAAGCATAAATATAAATGGGGGAAGGAGAAGGAGAAATCATTGGATAAGCCAGGACATACCTGTCCTTTTAACAAAACTACTTTTAGTGAGAGGCTGCATGTCCTTTCAGTTATCACTTTTATAGTATTTTGTTTCATTTTTCAGGCATTGTGGGAGAATGAAATGAGCAAGTATGCTACTCTCACAAAATGTATTAGTAAAAATTGAGGAAACTGGACACTATATGATCTCTAAAAATCCTTTCAGTGATCCTTTATTAAATAATTATGATTTTTAACCTTTATAAACCTGTCTAATTATTGTTCTCCTTATGACACTGAATAATACGGTTCCAATGGAACTGTATCCTAAGGAATACTCTTAGAATCACTAATTAAAAAAAAAGGTATAGGGCATATTTCCAGGTTATTGTAAATAGCAGCATTGTGAGTTTGCAAATAAAAATATCTTTTCTTGTAAGGGATTATATTTGTACTGTTCAAAAGCAAGTTAAGTCTATGTATAGGAATAAAATATGGCATTTGGCTCAATCTCTTTGAGATCTTTGAAAGGTGGTGCCAAACTTTTGAAGCCCATGGCACCTGTTGGGGTGCGGCAGGCTTCCTGATGTCTGGGGCAAATGGAAAACAGCATGAGGGTAGTGAATGACTAAAGTATGGAAGGTGTGGAATCCCTGGAATTGGAAAGATGTCAGACATTTTGTCTTTGGTTATTATATGTGTGGTATTGAATCTGCTATAAGAAGATGGCCTTCTTAGAAATTCCATGAAAAGAAAAAGTAATTCAGAGAAGTTTCATTTTGTGACATGTAATAGAAATTTAACCAGCAAGTCTAGATTGCTCTCAATAAGCAGAATTAGAGAGTTTGCTACAGGCAATGATTCAGTGAAAAATGAAAGTCCAGGAGAATCCTTTAGGGGCGGAGCCAAGATGGCAGCATAGAAGGAGCAAGGTCCCACAGCACCCATGATGCTACCCTAGACACCCATAAAATATGAGCTCAGACAAAGTCTAGGAAAGTCTAGGACTCTCAGACTCACAGGAATACAGAAAACACATCTCTCGCTGAAGGCAGCTTGGCAGCAGGGGCACATCGCAGTGGCCGGGAACGGAGGCTGGCCCAGCCTGAAGCCGAGACCGCGGTCAGGCCCAGGAAGTGGGAAGGAGCCAGGCTGAGCTGAGCTGAGCCGAGCCCCACCACACTGCAGCCAGTATTCAGAGGTTCTACAGCCTCCAGCACCTCCACATCTGCCAAGGCGTGAGGAACAGGGACAGGAGAGGGGAAGCTTGCACAGGAGCAAAGACCGGCCCAGCCCAAAACTGCAGCTGTGGCCAGGCCAGGCCCCATAGTGGCCAGGTGGAGTGAGCCTCCCAAGCCACAGATTGGGTCTACTTCAAAGAAAATCTAAAGCACCTGCCTGAGGGTATCTTCAAATCCCGGTCAGAGATGGTTAGTGAAAGTGAAACTTTGAAAATTAATTTGGGGGAAGAAAGCAGTTTGGCCAATCTGCCCCTGGGGCAAGGAAACAGTGGGGGAAGGGAACTGCTGGAACTGGCAGCAACCCCCACCAGGGTGCTTCAGAGTCCAGCCTGTGGACTCCGCAGGGGGGCTGAATCAATTGATCAGGGCCAAGTGCTCTTGTGTTGAGCGGCCTCGATCTGGATCATGGTCTGGGGTGGTGGTCCTGGGGTGAGCTTTCAGCAAGCCAAAGTGGGGGGGGACTTGCAACACCCCCCTAATAGCTCCAGCAGCTGGGAAAACTCCAGCAATTTGGAACAGAGCTTTCCCCCCTGGAAGCAGAGTTTAACAGAGCTAAAAAAACAAAGCAATTAATTGACTGGACAACATGAGGAAAAGGAAGCAAAATAAGAACATCAATAAAACTCTAGAAT
>CM053594.1:332827676-332846407 GCA_028646575.1 Pseudocheirus occidentalis
AGAGACAGATGATCACTGTCATAATATGTCCACTATGAAAATGTCCTGTATAATCACATATCCACTGCCTGTATTGAATTGATTGTTCTTCCAGTGGGTGTGGGTGACAAGGGAGGAATTGAAAAAATCTAGAATTTAAAGTTCTGCAATACCTGCAACTAGGAAATAAGATATACAGGGGCTGGGATAGAGAGACCCTCCCTGCCCTACCAGAAAATAAGAGAGCAGAGCAGGGGAGGAGCTTTACAGTGGGATTGCTGTTTTAGGGTTTGGGCAGGGGCAAGATGGGGAGAAAATTTGTAATTCAAAAATGTAATGAAAATGAATGATATAAACAAGAAAACAAATTTAAAAAATATTTAAAAAAAAGAAAAATGAAAGTCCACAGTCCTATGTTCCTTTCTATGGTTTCTGATATTTATATTTATATTCAAATATCATTAGAGTGAAAGTTCAGGTTTGGCATGTACCAGAATCAACGATCTTGCTCTGTGTTCTATCCTCCTACATATAGTCTAGGTTATGAGGACCCAGGTGGGGGCTGTGTCCCCATCCAATGTCTTCTGGGCATAGGCCCCCAAACCACTACAACATTGAAGGATTTCCATATATATGAAGGGCCCAAGACTGCACAAACTCATTATAAGAGTGTATGTTATGTATGTTCGTTCATCAAATGGACCAAATATTTACTACTGGAAGTTGCCTTATTGTCCTTCCCTCTTTATTACTGATTTCTCCTTTAAATTCTAACCATTTTCTCACCATCCCATCTGTTAGATGTCTCATCCCCTGGTCCTTTGCTTTCTGCTTTTTTTTTCTGAGAAAAACAACCAAATTAAAATTATTAGTAGTTCTGGAAAAGTCATATCAATCACCTTCCATCTGCCTTCACTCACAAGCCCTGTGATTTCTTAGACCAAAACATCCTTCCCAGACCACTGTTCCCTAATTTGTATTCTTTCTCCCTAATGAAAAGTAATCTGCCTTTGGACCGTCTTTTATATTTTTATCCCCAGAACCTAGCAGAGTGATTAACATATAATAACTCCTTGTAAATGCTTTGCATTCATCAATTCATCCTTTTGTGCCCTCTACTTCAGCTTGAGTTTTCCTGATGATGATTCTTAAACTTTTCTTATGGACAATTTTGTAACACAGATTTAAAAACAATACAGCCCTAACCAAACCCAGCAACCCATGTATAGCTTCTACCTGACAGCATCATATGGAGTCAGGGTACCAGGATTCAAGATCCTGTTTTGCCACGTAGTAGTTGCATGGTCATGAAAATGTCACTTATCTTCTTGAGTACCCCTATAAGAAGAACTATGAATATTTGTATAGGTCCATAGTTAGAATTTGTTTTCCTTAGAACTAGTCCTTCTCCTTCTTTACTCTCCTTCTAATTCCCCCTTCTTTCTCCTTTGTCCTATTGAGTGAAATTTATTTCTATACCCACCTTTGTGTGTGTGTGTGTGTGTGTGTGTGAATGTATTCCCTCTTTTGAATAGTTTATATGAGAGTGAGGTTTGTCAACATCCCCTTCCTCGTCTTTTTCTTTATTTATATATACTTCTTGTACATCCCAATAATTTGAGGTAATTTCCCCTAATTCTCCTTTCCATTCCATCTTGTAATATATTCTTCTTTCTATCTCTTGACTTTTTTTTAAAAAGATCATCAAGGCAGAACAGAAATATTTTTGGAAGACTTCCTCTGTGATTATCAGATGATGATAAGACTGAGAGGTGAACAGGTACCATTTCCCCATATTCGAATATAACTGGTTTATGCTTTAGTCTTATCATTGTTTATTATTGTTTGCCTGTTAATATTTCTTTTCACTTCTGTGTTTGAACTTTAAAATCTATTCAGCTCTGGTCTTTAATCAACCCTTCATTTCATTAAAGATCAATTCCCCCTATATGGTTTTACTCAGTTTTGCTGGGTGAGTTACTCTTTTTTTTTGGAGCGCAATCGGGGTTAAGTGACTTGCCCAAGGTCACACAGCTAGGTTTGTGTGTGTGTGTGTGTGTGTGTGTGTGTGTGTGTGTGTGTGTGTGTGAAGTGTCTGAGGCCAGATTTGAACTCAGGTCCTCCTGACTCCAGGGCAGGTGCTCTATTCACTGCACCACCTAGCCGCCCTGGCAAGTTACTCTTGACTTTAAGCCTATGTCATTTGCCTTCTGGAATGTTTTACTCTAAGTTTGCTCTTCCTTTATAGAGGCAGTTGCTAAATCATGTGTGATTCTGATTGTTGCTCCTCAGTATTTAAATTCTTTCTGACATGTTTTATATCAAATTGCTAATTTTCCCTATTTCTTTCTACCCCCTCCCCCACCATTTTTTGCCTATGACAATCTCATTTCATTAATAAAAAGCAAACTTTTTTTCCTTTCTCCATTTTTTTGGAGTTAGTGTTTTCTTCCAGGGTTGTGTCTTAAGCATTCCTATCACAACAATACTTCTTTATACTGGAATTGTATTTTATTGTTTGTTTGCTAATTCTTCCAGATTACTTCTTGACTTTGGACTTTATGTTAGAATCAGCGTCTATGCGCTTCTTCAGGAAAGGTTTGGGGATAGTTCTTTTACTGCTTCTTTGGGTTATTGACTATAGTGTTTTCAGGGACAGCTCAGCCTGGGGATCTGTAAGCTTTCCAGAGTGGTCTAATTCAGGGTAAGGTCTGCTTACTGCCCTTACCGTCTGAGCTCTTCAGTTTCTTGATCTGGGTTAGGGTCTGATCAATAGTTTGCTTCTAGCCTCAGTCATTATCAATCAAATCTCTGCTAGTTTAGTTAGAGTGTTGAGATTGGGGTACTGGAACCCCTAAATAGCAACACAAAGGTCATGCCTGAATGAATTTGACCCAAACCTTCTTTCAGTCAAAGAAAAACAAGGTTTATTAAAGATCTGCCATATTGGCCAGACTCTTAAGGATTCTGAACATTTTTATCACCAACACAAGTGGGCCAGATTGAATCTGAGCACCTTAATGGAAACAAATGGATTTTATATACAGAAAGACTGCAGGAAGGATGTAGGAGTGACCCAAGTAATCTGGGGTGACAGAAGGAGGAGTCTAGGGAGGATATTGGTGGGAGTGGTCAGTAGACTGGGGTGACTAAAGGTTGAAAACCCGGACCAAGAGAATGGGGTTTAGATAAGATCAAGGGTGGGAAGTAGCTGTAGGGGATCTAGAGGTAAGACATAAAAAAAGGCTGGGATAGTTTAGGAGAGACAAAAAATTGTGAGACTGAGCATACATAATGAAAGGCTAGTTGAGAGGTTTATAGCCTCAGGAGAACTCCAGAGACTTGATCAAATTAGAAAATTCAAGGAAAGTTCATGAGGATTTCTAGATCCTGTACCCTGTCAATAGAACTATAAACTTGCTTCCCTTTCATCTGGCATTCCTGCCCTAATTATTCTTCTGTAGAATTCTGATTGGCTAGAAGTTGGAACTAAAGCACTGGATTGTATCTCCAAACTTCTCTGTCTCCCTATGCTGACCTGGGCTGAACAAATGACTCACTTTGATTTTTTTTTCGTGGATTTTGGGCACATTTTCCAGATCTGTTTGGAGGGTTTTGTTTGTTTGTTTTCTTTTCTTTTGGGGGAGAGGGAGGATGGGGAAACCTGCTTTGTCTATTCCTGGAAATTAGGTATTTTTTTTTCCTTTTTGTTGTTTTTTGTTTTAACTCCCTTTTAGTTATTTTGTTTTATTATTTATAATGAAAAGTTATTTTACTTTTCTGGGAAAACAGAAGAAAATAAGAAATGAGTAGCTTTACCATCTCAGTCAAAAATTATAGTCCTAATGCTCTAAGTAAAGGTTAATATAGACAAAAAGAACAGCAAGGAGTACAAGAAGCCCGTATTGTTGTCCTTAGTGTTTCTTGCTAGCCTTGGAGTGTTTTGAGCTTTAGAATTCTTGATATACAAAGTAGGACAACACTGAGTTCTGATATTCATATTCTGTTCCTTGGATGTTTTTCTTTCCATCTTCTGCACTTTTCTATATCTTTCCTCCCTCCCTCCCTTCCTCCCTTCCTTCTTTACTTCCTTCCTTGCTTCTTTCCTTCCTTCCTTCCTTCCTTCCTTCCTTCCTTCCTTCCTTCCTTCCTTCCTTCCTTCCTTCCTTCCTTCCTCCCCTCCACCATATTTCCTCCATGGACATGAAGCCATCTCCTTTCGATCTTGTACCAATGTCCTTCCTATTTCATCAATCTGCCCCACCCATCAAGCCATTTACATTTTCTTATCCCTCTAATTGTTACACTTACCTTTACTTATTTAGCTTGTTTTGCCTGGTCAGCAACATTCTCCTTAAACTTCTTTTGACTAAAACATTTTAATTCTTTAGGTAAGGTTTAAAGATAAATTGTTTAGCATGAGATAGATAGATTATTGATAGATAGGTGCAAAAAAAATGGAGTGCAAGGACAGAAACAGAGCCAGAGCCAGAGAGCCAGAGTCCTAGCTAGAGCGAGAGACGATATAAAAAATTTGGAATCATCTTCATAGAGACAACAATAGCATTAAAAATGTGAATGAGATCATGAAGGAAAAAATGGTTAAAGAGACAAATGCTTAATGAATACCCATGATTTGGGCACAGAAAAACGGATGGTAAATCAATTCTGGTGGGATTATAAAGCATACTATATAAACAAGATGATCTCATTTGCTCCTAATAAGAATGGTCTGCAAGTGTTTTCAATCTGTTTTTTTTTTTAACGGAGGAGGAAATGGAGATTGGGTCAATTTAAGTGAATTGCTTAAGTGAGTTCCACAGCAAAAATTTGAAATAAAGTTTCACAACTCTAAAGCCAGTCATTATTCTTTTTACAGGGTAATGATATTTCAGGTTTATTAATTTTTGATGTGCCTATAAACATGCACAGGACCTCTCCAATCTTACTGATTTCTTAAAGTGAGCTTTTCCCAAAGTTCCATACTTGATTTGTCTCTTTCAATATTTTTCCCCCTCTTGGCAAACTTATTGACCCCTCACATCTACAAAACTTACCTCTGTCTATATGAAACATACAAACACATATGTGTGTGTGTTTCCTCAATACAAAACCATCTCTTTTCAGTTGTACATCAAGATATACTATATGAAAACAATTTTTGGTTTCATATAAACAGAAGAAAGCTTTGTATATATACATACATAAATGTGTGTATGTGTATGTGCATATTTATTTTTTTCAGGTCATCTAAGCATATGTTTCCTTGGTACCATTTGGAACAAGAATCAGGGAAACTGTGATATCTGTGTCCCTAAAGTCTTATATGTGTGCCTTTGCCCATGTTATTTGAAGGACCCAGATGTTAATGGTGCATATATGCCTAAAGGGAGAGGCTATATTGGAATACATGATTTTGATCAAAGGAAACCCTGTCACTGAGAACATTAATTTTAGATACAAAAAGAAATATTACAAAAAAACTTTGAAAAACATAGAACATACTACTTATCAGACTTATGGATAGGTGAATAATTCATGAGTAAACAAGAGATAGAGAGTAGTGAGAGGTATAAAGTGGATAATTGCAAGTACATTAATTAAAAAGGTTTTGTACAAATAAAACTAATGTAGTCAAGATCAGAAGGAAAACACAGAATTGGGGAAAATAGTATAGACAGAGTCTCAGATAAAGGTCTCGTATCTCAAATATATAAAGAACTTTGCCAAATCTATAAGAATACGAATCATTCAACAGTTGATAAATGGCCAAAGGATATAAAACAGACAGTTTTCTGATGAAAAAAATCAAAACAATTTAAAGTCATATAAAAATGCTCTATTATTATTGATTAGAGATATTCAAATTAAAACACACCTGAAATAATATTTTACAACTCTAAGATTGGCTGAAATTATTGAAGGGAAAAGTGACAAACATTGGAGAGAATGTGGAAAAACTGGGATACTAATTCACTGTTGGTGGAAGTGTGAAGTAATCCAACCATTTTGGAGAGCAATGTGGAATATGCCCAAAGAGTTTTAAAACTGTGTATACACTTTGAACCAACAATACCACTACAAAGTATGTTTTTGAAGATGATTACAGAAAAAGGAAAAGAACCTAAATATTCTAAATATTTATAGCAGCTCTCTTTGTGGTGGAAAAGAAATGGAGAAAAATTGTGTTGATGCTTGTCAATTGGGAAACAACTAAACAAGTTGTATCATATGATTGTGATGGAATGCTACTATGCTATAAGAAATGATGAACTCTATGATTAAACAAATCATAGGTAGACATGCAAAATAATAAAGAATGAAATGAGTAAGATCAAGAGAACATGCTATACAGTAACAATAGTATTGTTTTAAGAACAACTTTGAGGGGGACAGAGCCAAGATGGCAGAGTAAAGGCAGGGACTCTCCTGAGCTCTCCCCCAAATTCCTCCAAATATCTTTAAAAAGTGACTCTAAACAAATTCTAGAGCAGCAGAACCCACAAAAAGACAGAGTAAAACAAATTTCCTGCCCAAGGCAACATGGAAAGTCAATAGGAAAAGTCTGCTAGGGAGGCAGAGAGAGGAGTTCAGTCTAGTACAGGCCACACCAGCACAGACCAGGCCTCAGCAAACACAAAACAGACTTCAGGGGACTGAATCACTGGCAATTGTGGTGGTTTCCAGACTTCTCAACCCACAAATGCCAAAGACAACTTAGAAGGTCATTAGGAAAGGTCTGCTGAACCTAGGTAAGAGAGGAACACAGTCCAGCCCTGGCCTCAGCAAGCCAGGAATAGGCTTTGGGAGTAACTGAATGAGTGGCAGTGGTAGTGACTGCTTCTGGAACTCTTAGCCCACAGGTGGTGGGAGGGGACTGAACAACTGGTCAGAAGGAGATTACAGGGGTCTCTTTGTTGGCACTAATGCAGGACTCTATTGATTTTCATATACTTGGATCTGGGTTGCTGTTCAGGGTGGCAGTCCTGGGGCAAGATGGTATACTGGCATAGCAGAGCTTGTGACAACAGTGGAGAGAGAAACTTCCTTATAGCTCCAAGCAGAAGGGAGTACTTGTGGTCATTCATAGAACAAAGCACAAGTCAGGAGGGGTGTAAACACCTCTCCTTAGAAGAACTGAAAACTTACACGTCTCTTGAAGTATCTATGAAAACAGCTACACAAAACCCTTGGAGCTTGGGACTGTATACTCTCCACAATGGAAACAGAGTCTTAGCTTAACAAAGAGTTTAAAAAGTCAACAAGAAAATGAGCAAACAATGGCAAAAACAACAACAACAACAAACCAAACCCGTTAGACTATAGTAACTTATTTTAGTGACAAGGAAGATCAAAGCACATACATAGAAGACAAGAGTCAAAGTTCCTATGTTCAAAGCGTCCAAGAAAAAATATGAATTGGCCATGGAAGAAATCAAAATGGATTTTGAAAATCAAGTAAGAAAAGTAGAAGAAAAATGAAGAGAAATGAGAGTGATGTAAGAAAATCATAAAAAAAAGTACAAACATCTTAGAAAAAGAAATACAAAAAATACTGAAGTATTTTTTATTTAATTTTTAAAAGTAGACTAGACCAAATGATAAAAGAGGTCCAAAAAATCAATGAGAAGAATTCCTTAAAAAGCAGAATTGGTCAGATGGAAGAGGAAGTCCAAAAGCTTACTGAAGAAAATAATTCCTTGAAAATTAGAATGGAGAAAATAGAAGCTAATGACTTTATGAGAAATAAGAAATTATAAAACAAAGCCAAAATAATGAAAAAAAGAAAACAATATGAAATATTTCATCAGAAAAACAACTGACCTGGAAAATAGATCCAGTAGAGAGAATTAAAAATTATTTGGACTACCTGATAGCCATGATTAAAAAAAAAGCCTAGACATCAGCTTTCAAGAAATTTTCAAGGAAAACTGTCCTGATCTTCTAGAAACAGAGGGTAAAATAGAAATTGAAAGAATCTACTGATCATCTGCTGAAGAGATCCCTGAATGAAAACTGCCAGGAATATCATAACCAAATTCCAGAGTTCCCAGGTCAAAGAGAAAATATTGTAAGCAGCCAGAAAGAAACAATTGGAATATTGTGGAAATACAATCAGGATAATACAAGACCTAGCAGCTTCTACATTAAGGGATCAGAGGACTTGGAATATGATATTCTGGAGGTCAAAAGAGCTAGGATTAAAACCAAGAATCACCTGCCCAGTAAAACTATGTAATCCATGAGGGAGAAAATTGATATTCTGTGATAAATTTAATGAATTTTTGAGAAAAGACCAGAGCTAAATAGAAAATTTGACTTTCAAATACAAGACTCAAGAAAAGCAAGAAAAGGTAAACAAAGGAAAGAAAAATCATAAGGGATTTATTAAAATTGAGCTGCTTATATTCCTACATGGAAAGATGGTATTTGTAACTCATGAGACCTTTTTCATTGTTAAGGTAGTTGGAGGGAATACATATATTGGCATATTTATATATCAATATATCTCTATATCTCTATCTATCTATCTATCTATCTATCTATCAAGCAGAGGTTAGTTGAATATGAAGAAATGATATCCAAAAAATGAAATTAAGTAGAGAGGGAGAGTAATGTACTGGGAGAAGAAGAAAGGGAGAGGTAGAATGGAGTAAGTTATCTGACATTAAAAAAGCAAAATTAATTTTTACGGTGGAGGAGAAAAGGGGGAGGTGAGAGGGAATGGGTGAATCATATTTTTGTGGGATTTGGCTTAAGGAGGGAATAACATACACACTCAATTGGATATGGAAATCTATCTTATCCTACAGGAAAGTAGGAGGGAAGGGGATTAAATGATACAAGGGAGGACAGAAATCAGTAGCAAAACACTTTTGAGGAGGGCTAGGCTGAAAGGAGAGAGAGAATAGAATAAATGGGGGTAAGGGGTATAAGATGGAGGGAAATGCAGTTGGCAATAGTAACTGTGACACGACATTTGAAAATCTACAATTTTCTGAAAGTACACATGGTATACAGGTGAAAATTTTCTCTGATAAAGGCCTCATTTCTCTAACATATGGAGAACTATTTAAAATTTATAAAAATGGGAGCCATTCCCCAACTGATAAAATGATCAAAAGGTATAATCAGTTTTCAGATGAAGTAATTAAAGGTATCTATAGCCATATGAAAAAAAGTCTAGCCCACTATAATGCAAGTTAAAACAATTCTGAGGTGCTACCTCCTACATATTAGCTTAGATGTTTGGTCAGAAAAGGTAAATGACAAATGTTGGAGGGGATGTGGGAAAAATGAGAAATTCATGTATTGTTGTTGTAGTTATGAATTGATTAAACAGTTCCATAAAGCTAATTGGAACTATGTCCAAAGGACTATAAAACCATGTATACCCTTTGACCTAACAATACCACTACTTGGTCAATATCCCATGAGAGATAAAAAACAAACAGGAAAAGGATACACACACACACACACATTTATAGCAGCTCTTTTCTGGGAGTAGAGAATTAGAAGTTGTCCATCAATTGAAGAATGGTTGAACAAACTGAAGTGTGGTTATAATGGAATACTATTGTAGTATAAGTAAAATGATGAGCAGGATGCTCTCAGAAAAACCTGCAAAGACTGGCATGGGCTTATACAAAATGAAATATATGGGTACAAAATAGCAGTAATATTGTGAGATGATCAGCTGTGAATGACTTAGCTATTCTCAGCAGTACAATGATTCATGACAATTCTGAAAGACTTATAGTGAAAAATGCTATTCATCTCCACATAAAGAACTGATGGTGTCTGAATACAAATTGAAGTGAAATTTTTTCCAGTTCCTTATTTTTCTTGAGTTTTCTTTCACAACATGACTATTATGAATATGTTTTACATGAATACATGTGTGTAACCTATATGGAATTACTTGCTTGCTTTTTTTTTTGGAGGGCAGTTGGGGTTAAGTGACTTGCCCAAGGTCACACAGCTAGTTTGTGTGTGTGTGTGTGTGTGTGTGTGTGTAAAGTGTCTGAGGCCGGATTTGAACTCAGGTACTCCTGACTCCAGGGCTGGTGCTCTATTCACTGTGCCACCTAGCCGCCCCAATTGCTTGCTTTCTTAATGAGGGTTGTGGGGAGAGAGGGAGAGAATTTGGAACTCAAAATTTTAAAAACAAATGTTAAAAATTGTTTTTACATATAACTGGGAAAAATGAAATACTAAATAAGTGCAAAAAAGAATAATGAAACCTGTTGGATACTTCAAATAGTAGACTATTGTTGAATAATTAACATACTAACACTCTGCTTTTCTGTAGGCTTAAGGAAGGCTGTGTATAAATTGGTCCTGCCAACTTACATGATTACAGAGCTCCATTAGTACTCATGAAATGTAGCATGTGGGCCAAAGATATCACATAGAAATGGCTCTTACAAAGATAATTATTCATTTCTTGCTCATTCAAATGTAACCAATTCTATTGGAGGGAGTTGGGTTTTGATAGGGTCTACAATTTTCTGAAAGTATTCATGGTATACAGGTTAAGATCTTCTGATGATTCATATAAAATTAATTACTCAAGCCTGTATTAACTGTCTCAAGTACATGTATGCTATTATCATTTAGTGGGGGATATTGATAGAAATAATTCCATGGTTGAACATGTAAATCAGATTTAGAAAATGAGAATATTAAAATATATTTGTCATATACAACAAATTTGAGTCATTTTGACTATTATAAATACCCAAATAAACTACAAAGGACACATGAAAGAAGATTGTGTCTAATGGTAGCCATCTCTAGGGTGGTGGGGAGGGAGGAAAGAAAAAAGGAAAACAAATTACATCATAATTTTATTATCTATTTAAAAGGAATAGCAAGTTGTACACAATAGATTTGCAGTTTTTGTGTACTATCATCTTTTTTCCCCTATTCTACTAGGTTGTGGAAATGCTTGTTTTATTTCTTAAGTTCAGAATAAAATAAACAAACAAAACACTTTCATACCTCCTGGTATCCTTGTTGCCAGAAGTTGAAGGACACTGAAAAATGTAATGGTAATTTAGCAGGTAATTGGTCCTTAGTAACTAAGGGCTAAGTACTTCTGTGAAAGAGGCAGAGGGTATGAACTCTGTCTCCTGTGTGAAAGAAACAGAAGGTGTGAACTCTGTCTGTAGTGTGAAAGAGACAGAGGTTATGTCACTGTCCTAGCAGGAGGGGGTTGGCTGAGACAGGAAACCAGTGTGTGTTGTGTGTGTGTGTGTGTGTGTGTGTGTGTGTGTGTGTGTGTATAAGAAGAGTTCCAGGGACAGAGAATCAGAATCAAGAATTTTCATTGTGTAGACTGAAGCCTGCTCAGAGAGAGAGAGAGAGAGAGAGAGAGAGAGAGAGAGAGAGAGAGAGAGAGAGAGAGTTAAAGTTTCTCTCCCAGAAAATCTGGAAGCTGACTGAGAAATGAGTTGGAGTTTTTCTTGAGACCAGAATCTGGTGAAGCCTGAAATTGCTGCCTCTTGGAAAGCTGAGATTCCTTCTGGGTGCTGGGGCCAGCCATATTGCTGGAGAACTAAAGAAGCATGACCAGGATAAGACTTTGTTTGTTTGTGGCTTGGTTGATCCTTGAGTTCCTGGCAACAGAAGTTGTGAAGGGTTTGAGATGCGCTGGACCCTGTGAACTTCAAGTGTGTAACAAGAATGGTCAGAGCACTGGACAAGAACCTGGGAATTGTCTGCCTCTGAATCCAGGTGACTGGTAGATTCAGGTGGGAGCTGGGACCATGGAAGGGGATCCAGGAAATCTGAGAGACCACCCCAAGTCAAGATGAAGAAAAGGCCTCCCATTGGATGGGTGATGAAAATGAAGTTTACTAGACATCAAGGGGTAGAGGGTTTGTGTAATTTTCTAATGATTGTATTTAGTGATTAATGATACTTAGTGACTGATTGCTAGATAAGTGACTGATTAATTTAATGTATGATTGCCCCATGAGTGGAATATTGATTATTATATTGTGAAATGACTGAATAAGTAAGGAGGGTTTCCCCTTGAGGAAACCAGATGATTATTTTGTTCTTTGTTCTAAATATTGTGACCACTGTATTGAAAAACTATGTGACCATTCTAATGTTAAGCTGTTGTGAACACTATATTGAGATTTTCTGTGATAAGATGTAATGCTGTGAATATTATACTGTACCTTGATTAGTTGTGAATGTTTGCCTTGATTTGTTATGGAATAAATGGAGTGTTCACTATACTATGTAATCAGAACCTTAAAAGCTGTTCACAGTAGCATTATTTTGGGAAGCTGCTCCTGCATGGCATTATACCTGGGAACTCTGGAATTTGGCTACAATATTCCTAGCAGTTTTCTCTTTGGGATCTCTTTCAAGAGGTGACCGGTGGATTCTTACAATTTTTATTTTACCTTCTGGTTCTAGAATACCAGGGCAGTTTTCCCTGATAATTCCTTGAAAAATGATGTCTAGCCTCTTTATTTGATCATGGCTTTCAGGTAATCCAATAATTTAAAAATTCTCTTTCTTGGATCTATTTTCCAGGTCAGTGGTTTTTCCAATGAGATCTTTCACATTGTCTTTTATTTTTTCATTCTTTTGGTTCTGTTTTATAATTTCTTGATTTATCATAAAATCATTAGCTTCTGTTTGCTCCAGTCTAATTTTGAAGTAATTATTTTCTTCAGTGAGCCTTTGGACTTCCTTTTCCATTTGACCAATTCTACTTTTTAAGGCATTCTTTTCCTCATTGGTTTTCTGAACCTCTTTTGGCTTTTGGGTTTTTCTATTTTTTTTAAGGTGTTACTTTCTTCAGTATCTTTTGGGTGTCTTTTAGCAAGCCATTGATTCCTTTTTCATATTTTTCTTGCACCTCTCTCATTTCTCTTCCCAAGTTTTCTTCTACTTCTCTTGCTTGGTATTCAAAATAATTTTTGAAAATCCTTCCATGGCCTGTGACCAATTCATATTTTTCTTAGAGGTTTTGGATGTAGGAGCTTGACCTTGTTGTCTTCTTCTGGCTGTATGTTTTGATCTCCTTTGTTACCAAAGTAAGATTCCATAGTCTGACTTTGTTTAATGCAGTTTACTCATCTTTCCAGTCAAATACTTGACTTTCTAACTCCCTGTCAAGGCAGGATTCTGCTTCCAATGGGTGTACTGTCCCATGGTGCTGGGGTTTTGTATCAATAGTTAGATCCACACTATCTGTCAATATATTTCATAAATACTATTAATTCATTGGAAGTCTATGGTCTGCTATTTTTGTGTTTTTCTTGTTTTTGTTTTTGCTGTGCTTGCCTTTTTATTTGCTCTAGTAGAATATTTCTCTTTTCTAAAGGCACTGTTTATATTCAGCTGTCTCTCTGAGGTAAAGTTTTCTTAATTATACAGCATTTACTATAACCTATCCTCATTTTATGGCATTGCTATTTATAGCTTTCCCTCCTAACCTTTTTTTAAAGATTTGATTTGCTCTCTTTTTGTGATTTTTCTGACCTTACTTGTCTTTCTTGAATTGGTAAAAAAAATTTTTTATATGAACTGTCATACGCATAATGTTAATTCCCTAATAAAACATTTATGGTTCAATTGACCAATTGACAATTTAACCAGAGATTTGATTCTAGCTGGTGCATCATTGCCTTTACATGAAACAATTTTCTTGATGGGGGGTCCTTCATGATTTCTTAGTTAACCTTTTTTTTGTTGTTAAAAAAATCTCTAGAGCTTCCATCACCTTGAGAAACTGATAGTTCTATTCACTGAAAACTATTTTCCAATGACAAATAAATCAGAAAAGTGCCTCATATCCTGATAATGACATTAATCATGCTGAATACTCTTCCTTTGGAGCTTCTCAATGTTAAGGAAAATATATGTGTGGATTAGTATAGTTGGTGTTATGTTACTATGTTTTCTATTTTCCCACTTGTATGGAATGCATTATTTATATAAATGGCAAAATTCATAATAACAAGAAGATAAAATGGTTCATTCTTTCTAATCATTAAGCTGCTGCTTGAACTTTCTAATATCTTGTAAGCTTGATGAAGGCAGGTCTGTGACATTTAAATTAATTTCTTCTCTAGCACTTAGCACATAGAAGGAGCTAAATTAATGGTCATTGAATTGAAATCTGACTATTCCACAGATGTTTCTAAGTGATTTGAGACTTTGGGAAGTAGAATGGAACAAGAAAATAAGGCCAGTACTTCAAGAACCAGCACTACCTCAGAAGAGATATTACAGATTTTCAGTCAAAAGTCATCTTTCTCCCCCATTTTCACTTCTAAAGTCTTGAATAAATATATAATGGTCTCAAATAACAGATGAATCTATTTATTATCTGGTAATTGCTCAAATAAAAAACATGAAATTTCTAAGCTGGTTATCCATAAAATTCAAGGAGATAGAATATTGTTATATTATCAAAGAACACTTCTAGTCATTTGCCATCCTGTACCATAATTAGGACCAAATGTTATCAGTCATTTACTCATTCACAGCAATAATGTGAATACAACTCCAGAAGGTGCTCTGTGGAGTAACACCAATATCTCTCTGTGTCTCAGACAGCTGACAACCTGGCTCCACTCTTTTTTGTGAATGGCAGCAAAAGTCCCATTAGGCTAATGAGCTTAGGGTATGTGGACTTATCCAATCAGACTCCTGCAGGGCTCATAATGTTTCTATCTCCTGTAATAGGCGTAAATAACCTCTTTTTTTCCCCAACTCTGGTATATTTCAATAAAGGTTACTCACACAAGCATGGCTTCCTGTCATAACTATACGCAGCTCTTTAATCTTAATGGAAGTAAGGGGATAATGGATTAAAACCAAGTAGATTGAACACTTTGAGCTAAAAAATGAACCTGTAGTTCCTCGCCAAGATCAACCCCATCCCCCACCCTTTGCTTCTGCAGGCAAGCATTACTAGGGTTCTGAATCTCAGATTTAAGCATTTTTTTCCCACTGCTTCAAGAAAAGTAAAGCATTATCCAAGCAAAGGTTCCTGCAGCTAGGCTGGGCACTGAAAAACCTTACCTATTGATGCCTAGGATTGTTTTTTGCCTCTTCTCCAAAGATGATTTAAGGTAGATAATTGGCCTTTCAACTTCATTAGGAATCTGAATAAAATGTTAATCTCTATTCCAGACAATCTCATTTCTGTCCATTGCTGGCTGTTAGGCCTTTTGCCCTGGCTGGGTCTCCAGCTTTTTATAGTTGCATATATTCACTGCTTGCTCATGAGTGCTCAAGATCAAGAGTCAAGCTTTTTTACCTGTGGAGTCAGCCAATTTCTCTTCTGTATTGTTCTAATTGCTAGGAATGCCTTTCCCCCACCCCAGACCGTATCAAGGTTAAATTAACCTCTGTAACTTTCATAAATTGCTATTAATTCTTCCCTTTTGGGTCAAATAAAGTAGCTTGAATTTCACTTCCAGAGGGATGGCTCTTCAAATAATTGAAGGCAATTTTCATGTCAACTTTTAGTTTTCTCTTCTCTGACCTAAAAACCCTTAGTTTCTTTAATTGATCCTGAAATGATGTGGACAGAAGGCCTTTAACTGTTCAGTTTGCCCTCTTCTGAATTTTCCCCAATTTATCAAAGTACTTACACTCTCTTACCTGGAATGAAAAACAATGCTCCAAATGTGGTCTGACAAAGAAAGAGTACTGAAGAATTGCCATCTCCTTATTTTTGAGAGTTATGTCTCTTCTTAATGCATCTTTGTATACCTTATCACACTGTTGAGTAGTATGGAAGTTACAATCCATTAAAACTTTATTAATGCAAATTACTAGCTAACTATGACTTCCCTATGCTAGATTTGTGAGGTTGATTTTTTAAAATCCAAATGTAAGATTTTACATTAATCTCTATTGACTTTCACTTTGTTATGAATGAATGAAAAGCATTCATAAAAAAGTAACTTATCATATGACAAATGTTATATGAGTTGGGAATGCAAATATAAAAAGGAAGGCAATCCTTGACTTCAAGACACTTACATTTTGAGAGAGACAACCTGCATAAAATAGTGGTAGCCAGGAAAGATAGTTTTGGGTTTGGAAATCAAAGATAGTCAGCAGAACAATGGGACAGTCAACTGTCATGACTTTTCCAGAAACAAAAAGTAGTACTGATTTTAATATAGTTCTCAGAGCAAGAGGTTTAAAAGGGAGTTGGTAGGGGTGGCTAGGTGGCACAGTGGATAGAGCACCAGCTCTGGTGTCAAGAGGACCTGAGTTCAAATCAAGCCTCAGACATTTAACACTTACTAACTGTTTGACCTTGGGCAAGTCACCTAAATCCCAATTGCCCTGCCTTCTCCTCTTCCAAAAAGAATAAAAAAAGAGAGATTTGGTGAGGAGAATCCATGTTGGAAGAGTGGAAAATATTTGAGGTGAAGATGAAGCTTGTGTACTCAAGGGAGTGTACTTCCAACTGGCTTAGCTTCTCCTGGGCATAGTATCTGTTAGTACTTTGTTTTGGGGCAAAGTGGGTACAGGTGGCAGTGCAGAAAAATATTATTAGATTCAGCTAAGGGCCATGATAAAGATTTTTGGATTTTGACTCTCTAATATTGTGTATTAGCCATTCCTTCTGGCTTTTAGCCATGAGTATATCTATGCTCATGTTAAAGTTTTTCCAAGTTAAAGATAAAAAAAGTAACAGATTCTTGAGACAATTTCAATGTGTAATGTTAAGGAAATATGAAGATCTTCCCTGCCCTTTAATAGGACCCTGTGTCCTTTTTTGAGCTCTGGCCCAGCCTACAGCTGGAGCTCAGTGTGTGGGAGGAGTTTATCCAACAGAGCATGAACAGGAAGCAGAGAGCAGGGAGTGAGGCAGAGCAACTGGAGTGAGTGAGGGCTGAGACTTCTCCTCTTGCTATCTCCCCAGTTACTACCCAAGGAACAGTTTGTCCCTTTTTCAATTGACATATATGGCATTCTTCTGCTATCTGTTTTAACAGAGAATGAGAGTTACTAATACCTTTATTTTGTGCCCACTGGTGTGTGGCCTGGACCCCTAAATGGCTGGCCATTTGGTGGACCCATTTTGCTAATACCAGATCATCAGTTGTTGTCAAAGCAGGTACAATATGTTCAGTAGCTATCTTTGCCAGTCTATCAGCATGAGCATTGTACTCATGTTCTGGCGTGGTGAGGACCACATGAGCATCTACATGAAAGACTGACATATCAGTGAACAAAGGCATGTTCCAGATATCTTCCCATAATTCTTTGCCCCAGACTTGTTTGTCATGAATTTCCCAATTTTGATTTTTCCACATGGGCATCCATGTAGGTAACGCATTAGCTACTGCCCATGAATTGGTGAATATATAACACTGTCCTCCTTGTTCTGTTTTGATGGATTGATGCACTGCCATAAGTTCAGCATATTGACTACTTCCACCTATCCCAGTACTCTCCAAAGTCCTTCTAGTACATGGGTTATAGGCTACTGCTTTCCACTGTCTTTTGTGTTCCAAATATTTTGCTGTTCCATCAGTAAACTATGCATGTCTCTTTTGTTCTTCAGCTAATCTATCATATCCTTTATTCCATTTTACTGAAGACTGTAGCAACTCTTGCTTTGGCTCAGGGGGTATGTCATTCCTTTCAATGTCTATGTTCGCTATGGATTCATGTAGAGCAGAGACTCCATTTTTGCCTGTCTTATCTCTATTTTGGATACACCACTTCCATTTGATGATGCTAGCCTCTTGGGTATGTCTGACTCTGTAAGAAGCTGGGATACTCATTACCCAGGTCATAAATGGGATTCCAGGTCTTAGTATCACTTCATGGCCCAGAGTTAGTTGTTCAGTCACTACCAAAACCCAGTATGCAGCTAACAACTGCTTTTTGAAAGGTATATGCTGAACTCCAGATAAAGGGAATTTCCTACACCAAAAACCTAAGGGTACATTTTGGCTTTGTTGTTTTTGCCATAAACTCCAATTTGCATAATCATCCTGTGCAGTCACTTGTAATTCCACTAGGCCATTTGGCATGGGCCATAAATCTAGGGCCAATTGTATTGTATACAATTGTATACAATACAACCACATATACATATACATACACATATATACAATATGCAATATATATATATATGTATACGTACATATATATATATACACACACAATTGTATATATACAATTTTATATAATACAACCTTGTATAGGGCCTTGGCTTCTTCAAAAGCTTTACTCTTCTCAAGTCCCCAGTTGAATTCACATTTCTTCCAAGTGACTTTATGTAAAGGTTCCAAATCTGTCCCAGATGTGGAATGTGATGCCTCCAGTATCCAAAGAATCCTATGAAATTTTGGGCCTCCTTCTTATTGGTAGGGGTAGGAAAATCCTGAATCATTTGTTGGGCTTGTGGAAGAATTTCTTGTAGTCCCTTATTCCATTGTATCCCCCAAAACTTAACATTTTGGGCTGGTCCTTGAATCTTTGCAGGGTTATTTTCCCAACCTTTACTTTTTATATGCTCAATGAGAAAAGTCAAGCTCTTCTCCACTTATGCATCTTTTCCCTGTATCATTATATCATCAATGTAGTGGGTAAGCTGTATACCAGATAGTTTTAATTCATCCAGCTGTTCAGCTACAATACTGTGACAAATAGTAGGGCTATGCAGGTATCCTTGTGGCAAGCAGGTAAAGGTATACTGTCTACCCTGCCAAGTGAAAGCAAACTGGTCCCATTATCCAGGG
>CM053594.1:332846907-332869301 GCA_028646575.1 Pseudocheirus occidentalis
ACACTGAGGGATTGAAAGGCCTGGAATATGATATTCCAGAGATCAAGGGATCTGGGACAAAAGCCAAGAATCACCTTCCAAGCAAAACTGAGTATAATGTTCCAGGGGAAAATATGGTCAGTTAGTGAGGCAGAGGATTTTCAAGCACTCTTGCTGAAAAAAACAGAACTGAAAAGAAAATTTGACACTCAAATACAAGAGACATGAGAATGCAAACATTGAAATCTATTTACATGTCAACATGGAAAAACGATAAGAGTAACTTATGAAACTTTTCTCATCATGAGTATAGGTGAAGGCAATACAAATGTATATATATGTATATATACACACATGTCTATATAGGAGGGTTTATTTATGTGTATGAACATATATCTGAGTATATGTATATATGAGTTTGTTAGAGGACACAGGATCAATTGAATAGGAAGGGACAATACTCTAAAAGGTAAAGTTCTCTGAGGTGGTAGATGATTAGAATGAGAGGAGACAGGGATAGATAGGATGGGGTTAATCATCTCATATAGAAGAGGCAAGAAATAACTGTTACAATGAAGGTGAAGAACAGGAAGGCAAAAGGGAAAGGGTCAAACTTACTCTCATTGAATTTGGTTCAGGGAAGGAATGGCATAAACTCTGAACTGGATATCTAGCCACACTGGAGAGTAGGGGGGATGGGGATGAGAGGTGGGATGAAGGAGGGGAGGGCATGGTGTGGGGGAGGGTTGCTGGAAGTACACACTTCTGTAAAGGGACAGGGACAGGTTAGAGGATAGAACAAGGGGGGGATAGGAAGGAAGGACATACAATCAGTCTCTCACAATATGCCCACTGTGGAGATGTTCTTCTTAATTACACATGTACAGCCTGTATTTAATTGCTTGTCCTTCCAGTGGGGGTGAGAGACAAGAGAGGAAGGGAAAGAATCTAGAATTTAAAGTTCTATAATCAAATGTTAAAAATATATGTGTGCATATACATATTTATTATTATTATTGTTATTAACTACATCCAACTGGGAATTAAGACATACAGGCACTGGGACAGGGAGATCCATCCTTCCCTACCAGAAAGTCAGAGGGGTGAGGGAGAGGACATAGGACAGAGCAGATTGGGGGAGGGGTTATACAGTGGGATGGCTCTTTTGAGGTGTAGAGTAGGGAAAAGATGGGGAGAAAATTTGTAACTCAAAATCTCATGGAAATTAATTATGTAAACAAGAAAATAAATAAATGAATACCAAAAAAAGAAAACTGAAGGCATCAAACAGTATAAAAAATACTATGAGTTAAGAAATACTGACAAGCCTAAAAGAAAAGAATAACTCCACAGTAACTACAAGCAGACCATCCTTTGGAGAAATGGTCACAAGATTCACAGAATACCAAGAAGCAAGCAGGAAATATTTTTGACTAAATAAAAGCTCTGGAGTTGAGGTAGAAAAACAATAGAACATATAGCTCTAATGCTAAGGGAATTCGAAGATCGTCCCTATCACTTAATAGGCCTATGTGATCACATGGAGTCCATGGTGGGAGGAGGTTGCTGAATGGGTGGAACAAGAAGGGATGGAGCAGGAAGCATAGGTGAGAATGAGCTGGGAGAGAGAGAGAGAGCCGGCAGAGCAGAGCAGTTAGAGTGAGTGAGAGAGGGAATGATTTTGCTTAAGGGACCTTGTTTGTGGGGAGGCCAAATAGAGCGCAGACTTCGGATATTTGTGCTCTCTGAGTTGGTGATGTGTATGGACTTTGTCTTAAAAAGAATGCCTGGGATGTCAGGTGCTCCCTGCATTGGCAATGTATACAGACTTCTTTGTTGCAATGATGGATTTGGCTTTCTGGTGTTTGAATAACTGTCTTGATTTCATCTTCAAAGAAGAGAGTCTGTTATATCTTGCAATTTAAACCTGGGAATATGCCTGCATATTCATAGTAACTGCTGTGGGTATTACATTGGCAATATAATAGCTTAAAAGAGAAGGTCAATGCCATCCTGATGTAATGAACTCACTGAAAATTAGTAACTTTATAAGACAATGAGAAATACAAATAAAAAATAAAGATTGAAAAAATAGTAGAAAATATAAGGTATTAATAATGATTTAAACTAAAAACCCACCTGGGAAAATAGGTCAAGATGAGAAAATTAAGAATAACAGAATGATCAGACTATTAAAACCATGACAAAAATACTTCCTCCCAATAAAAGTCCTTGATTTTCACATTTCAAAAATAATAAATAAAAATTTCCCAAATTTAATATAATTGGACATCAAGGTAAAATAAAGAATCTAGAGTTCACTTTCTAAAAGAAACTCCAAAATGAAAACCCCTAGAAAAGTCATAGAGAAAATCTAGAAATTCCATTTTTTTAAAAAAAGGCATCAAGAAAGGAAAAAAAAATCAAGTTTCAAGGAAGCCCAATCAGAAACATACAAAAATTGGTAGAAAATTTGTAGAAGAGAAAATATCTTATGAAAGACCTTTGTGATTAATACACTAGGGAAGAAATCGCAAGAATGAGTTGGAATATTAGGAGTTTGTGGTAGGAGTCATATCCTACTTCCCAATTTCTCTCCTCCCCCTTGTAGATTAGTCTAGTCTCCCATCTCCCACCTCAAAATATATTAACACATTCCTACTGATTTGATTGGGCAGCTAGGTGATACAGTGCAAAGAGTGCCAGCTCCGAAACCACAAAGACTCATCTTCCTTAGTTCAACATCTTTCTGAGTTCAAATCCAGCTTCAGACACTTACTTGCTAAGTGATGCTGGTCAAGTTACTTAACCCTGTTTGCTTCAGTTGCTCATCTGTAAAATGAGCTGGAGAAGAAAATGGCAAACCACTCCAGTATCTTTGCCAAGAAAATCCCAAATGGGGTCACAAAAAGTTGTACACAGCTGAGGTGGCTGAACAAAAATGCCTTGGTTGTCTAAGGGGATTAAGGGCTAAGACTACTGACCTAACTTCCTATGGAGCAGTTGCAAGGGTATTTGTATATTTGAGTGGTAGTTTCTGATGAGAACTTTTTTTAGTTGAACTAGTTCAAGGTATTTTTAATACCTCTTCTTTTTCTCCTCTAACAGCTAAGTAAATCTCCTTTTGTTACTATCTCTCATATGTATGTCTATCTCATTTTGTTCCAAAATTGAACTTAAATTATCAGGGGACTTAATCGGGCCCAGCAAAGAATAGTGTTCATGAAAAAAGAAAAAGCTAAAGTATCACATAGTAGATGGCATACTTGTCTTAGAGTCAGGAAGACCTGGTTTCAAAATTATTTCTCAGACACTTAGCTATACAAGTCACTTAACCTCTCTGCATCCTAGTTTCTTCACCTGAAAAATAAGTGACTTTGACATAATAGCCTTTCTAGTTCCTTCAAGCTCTAAATCTAATATTGTATCATGAGAGCAAGCAAACACTGAAGAAAATATGGGAGAGCAGTTGAACATCTCAGCTCAACTTGATAAAGAAAGGTTGTGCACACACATAGCCTGGTGTGGTAATATATTAAACTCTACAGGGAAACATGTAGAAATAAAAAAGAGGAAAGAAAAGTTTAAGAGGGATGATAGAGTCATTTAATCATACCAGCCTACTGTTTGGAAGACCTTGTTGTCTTTGACATCTGACCAAGCTCCAAGAGCTCCACAGAGCCTTCATGGCAGTTGGAACAAAGTGTGCTCACCCACCCCATTCTTCTGGGAGAAGCCTTCATATGCTTGGGATAGACATTCCCTTAACTTACTGATGGGTTTTAGACCTGTCAGTTACCCTCAATCTAGTTTAGCCTATTTGCCAAGATGATCTTCCCATAGTGTGACTGCTCCATGTGTTACAGCTTCTTGGAGCTACAGATGAAAGTTAAAGAGGTAGGCACCAAGGGTGGAAGAGCAGCCCTGAAAAGCCTTGGCAAGCCTTCACACCAGAAGTACTTTCCCTCTTGATCACCCATGCATCTCATATGATTGTAGAAGAGAGAGAATGACTGAATCTTAAGTTTAATTGATATAGGAAACTCCTTGATGAGAAGCTACTTCTAATTTAAGTCAGTTTCATCTCCCTCTCTGCAATCTAAAGTCTTAGGGAGCTGACTAGATCTTTAAGAGGTTAAGTGTCCAGGGTCACATGGCAAGTACGTATCAGAGATAGGAGATAGGAGACATAACAAAGCTAATATATCAGAAGATCATCAGGTCATACATAGAGTTGAAAGAGACTTCAGAGGTCACTTTGTACATAGAAACACCCTTATTTTTATAGAGGAGAATACTTACTTCCAGAAGTAATGAATGATTTCCTCAAGCTCATAGGTAGAAGAGGTAGAATTTAGTCCTAGAATCCTTACCTCCCTTGTTAAATATTAGGTTTGAATCTATATAATTCCATTTTATTTAATATGTGTGTATGCATAGCACAGAACAGCAATAAGTTAATTAAAATACATTTTATTTTACCATAATTTTTTTCAATTTAAAATAAGTCATAATATTTTTAGTTATACAATTCTTATTATCCTATTTCCTTTGGGGAAATCAATTTAGGACAATTTAGCAGTGAGAAATTAATAAAATTTAACTTATAGGGAACAGAACTACTTTCATCTAAATAATATAAATTTTGGGTGCCATCCATGCATTCATTTTACATATGTTTATTTGAATGAATATGAAAACTTTGAACAGAGTTCACTGGTAAGTAGAATCAGAACACTGAATTATGTTTTTAGAATTATGTAATTGCTTAAGTATTCCATTCCTATTAACTAGTGCTCTAGGGTTTTATAGCTTCTCTAATTTAATTGGTAAGCTAGGCAGTGCTTTTAGAGCCTGTTTGACGTTTATATACTTTATGTTTATAGAATATTATGCATGTCCAGTTACAGTTCTATCTGTACTTAATGAATAACAAACTCCTAAAAGAAGCAGTTAAATTTTCAGTGATTGAGTAATAAGTAAGAGCAACGTTCTTTTTAAGAAAATGCCTAACTAGCAGGCAGTGGCATAGAGAAGCAATTTTATAGTAAAAAAAATATCATTTTAGAATTATATAGCTTTCCATGTTAACCCCCAGGGAAAACAGAGGAATGAGGGTCAATATCTTCTACATTAAAGTTCAGAGAGTCCCCAGAGACTGCACATATTTAAAATAGAGTCCTTGAATATTTTCCATCAACTGACATACTCTGTCCAGCTAAACTGCATATTTTTCCTTTAGTATACAATTGCTTTTGATATAGACCCAATCCAAACTTTATTATAGCTTCTTCAGAAACACAAGGTCCTTAATTTGAGAATATTACTAATCTGGGCCTAAGAAATCTTTCTGCAATGTCATAGTTAGCCTAGGCCCTACCCACAGATATTTCTGATTTAAATAATTCCATAAAGCAACCTGCTAGGGAGCCTTCCCTGTTTATTACAGAATTTATTCTCCTGACCAATTCCTTTTTCAGTAGGCTGAAGGAAGAAGATGTCTGGAGCTCATTTAGTTGCAATCCTCTACTATCAGATTAAGTGTTTTTAAATAATCAAATGGGTGAGGTAATTCCTGAAATACTTCTAGAGTGGTCTCCCCGGACTTAAACTTGTCATCAGTTATCTTGCAATTACTCAATTCTTTTATGATCTTGTTCCAGTGCCTGCAACATAGTAGATAAATACTAGTTGACTAACTTTTAAATCCATTATAATTTTTATTTTCTGAATTCAGTCCACCTCATAAAACTTCTATATTTTTATACTCATCACAGAGCAGCACATTCCAAATTAATCAAACCCCATGAGATTACTCAATAAATATCACACACAGAAAAACAATAGGGCTAACTTAACTTTAAATGTGTCTAAAGTGTCGATGGTAGGAAATATTTGGATGAAGAGGAAGGCTAGCTAACCCTCCTCTCTTTGACTCCCATGTTCATGTGGGCGGGGGCATTTTTCCTAACACCTGCTTTTCAGTATTACCCTCTCTAGTGACAGCCTTCCTTAGCTCCACCTTGTGGGGGATGGATGGGTTTCTTTGAAATGGAATGAGGAATAAGATGCTGGGAAGAAAAGAGAGTTGCCCAAGGCTACCTCTTCAGAAGCAACCCCTTCTGATTTTATCTACCAAACCTATTCTTCCCACCAGAGCTGTGATGACTATGATTGAAACTGTGGGATGTTTTGTTTTGTTTTGTCTTTTTTGTGGGGAGATTCTAGTTTTGAGAGGAGGCTAAATATATTTAATCTTTTTCAAGTTTTGAAGGAACTATAATAATCAATATCAATGAAGTATCAATAAAAGTATCAGTGTAGCTCTCTGGTTCATCCTGGCTCCCACCCTAGCTGTTAACCACCAAGTCTCTCTCTCTTTCTCTCTCTCTCTCTCTCTCTCTCTCTCTCTCTCTCTCTCTCTCTCTCTCTCTGTTTCTCTTTCTCCCTCTGTCTCTCCCTCTCTCTATCCCTTCCTCCCTCCCTCTATCCCTTCCTCCCTCCCTCCTTCCTTCGCTCCCTCCCTTTCTCTCCCTTCCTTTCTTTTAGCAAGTGAAATACAATTATCCCAATATTTTCTTATTAATCAAAACTATACATATTGGTGTCCCAGAAATTACTTGATTCAGGTTTGTCTCAATTGGTTCAAGTTCAGACATTGGAATGAAATGAAACACTCATGGAAAATCTGCCAGTTAACAAAAGAAAGTCTAATTAGCCATAGCAAGGGAAAGTTATTAAACAAATTACACAAGGATATTTAGTGACGATTCCACATTGATTCAATCAGGTATAGCTCTCATGCCTCTGTTCCCCCTGGCAGTCCCATAGTAAAGCATCTTGGAGATTATTATTATTAATTCTGGCCACTGAGGCCAATAGTTCAAGTCTTTAAATTCCTGAGCCAAAGTCTTAGGAATAGTTTTTAATACCTTTTAAGGAAAAGAACTAGCTTAGCCCACACAGCAATGTATTCTGATTAATATTCTTTCTGTCAGAGCTGGCTTTTACAGAGTAGATGACAGAAATGTAAAGTAGAGTCTTTCTTGGGGAGGAGAAAAGAGGACTTTTGCCTTTTATAGTTCCTAGAAAACAGAGATATTTACAGTCTTTCTTTCATGGCTCCAGATAGCCCAAACCATTTACCTACAATCCTTTCCAGATTTTCAGCACCTGATTGGGTGGTTACAGTCACATTAGCAATAATAATAATAGCCAAGGAGGTCAATATTGAGGACCCAGCATGCCATTCTCCCATCCTTTCTTTCTGTTTGTGACATATTCTCCCAAAAGAAGACTGAAAGAAAATAAAGATGGCTTTACTCTTTTTTAAAGCTTTTATTTAATATTTTTTCCACAATTACATGTAAAAACAATTTTAACACGCATTATTCATTTTTAAAACTCTGAGTTCCAAATTCTCTCTCTTCTTCCCTCCTCAGCCACCTCCACTGAGAAGGCAAACAATTCCATATAGGTTATATATGTGGAGTCATGATTGTTTCACTTTTGAGAGGTTTCTGACCACCTGTCAGCAAGTGTAATCAAGAGAGGAACTGTCTTTTCCTATAGAAATCATAACCCTTGGGGGCAGCTAGGTGTAGCAGTGAATAGAGCACTGGCCATGGAGTCAGTAGGACCTGAGTTCAAATCTGGCCTCAGACACAACCCTTACTAGCCATATGACCTTGGGCAAGTCACTTAATCCCAATTGCCCTCCTTTCCATCTCCAAAAAGCAAAAAAAATAAAAATAAAATAAAAATCATAACCCTTCAGTTCCCAGGGACTCATACATCCCATTCAATATTATATTACAGTAGCACAATATGGCACAGTCTACATGGGCATCTGACACTCTAGGCCCAAGGTAAATATACAATCACAGGAACTTTGGTAATCCTGGGTAACCCGACCAGGCACCAGATAGGTCTTTGGTTGCTCACATGGAAATCTTGTCTTATAGAAATGACAAAAGCAGGCTTCGTTAGCACAATACAATACCCAAGTATATTTGCAATCTTATTCTTGTCATTATTCCCTCCTGTGATGGAGATCATATCTAGTCAAACCTGCTCCTCCTGGATGACTGTTGTCCATATACTTTCATAAGTTCACCATGGAAATCCACCCAACAGGCTTGAACTTTACTTGTGATCTCCTGCTGATTCAACGATAGAAATGGAACTTAGAGACAGTCCATAATTTATGCTTTGTTCTTTTTTTTAGTTTATTTTTTTCAAGTAAAAATTAATCTGTCCCTTCCACTCTTCCCCCCTGGAGTATTTTTTAAACTTCTCAATACAGAGTTACATCATCAGACAAAACAAATTCTTATATTAGCTACATCCTAAAATTTTTGTATTTTTAAGTTCTTCATTTCTCTATAAAGAGATGAATAGCATGTTTCATCTTCATTCTTTTGGAGCTATGGTTTGTCATTCTATTGATGAGTTCTAAAGTCTTTCAAAGTTTTTTTTTCATTCTATAGATAGTTCTCAAATTTCGGCTTATATCTGTCTGCCCCAGTTCATAAACTCTGAAATTTTCCATTCTGTCATTTCTTACACCATAATAATATGCATAGACTATTATTTATTTATTCTCCAGTAGGAAGATAGATCCCTACTTTATAATTTTTGCCAACCATGAAAAGAGTCATTATAAATATTTGTACATCTATATCCTGTTGTCTTTTTAATTAGTATTATTATTTCTTTGGGATAATAGAAATAGTGATATAGATGGGTCAAAGTGTATGGTAACTTTCTGGACTTAATTCTAAATTTCTTTGTGAATGAATAGAACAATTCATAGCTCCAACGACAGCACTCTAGTGTGCCTGTTTTCCCATAGCATTTCCAATATTTGTCATTTTGATATTTTGTTATCTTTCCTGTCTGATGTAATGGGAACCCTTAAAAGTACTCTTATTTACATTTCTCTTATTATTAGTGATTTAGAGCATTTTTAAAAATGACTCAACAGCCTAAATTTCTTCCTTTGAACGCTCCCTGTTCCTGTCTTTTTGCCATTTAGTTATTGGAGAATCTCTCTTAGTCTTATAATTTGAATCAGTTTCTTATATATCTTGGAAATTGCACTTGCCAGAGAAATTTGTTTATTTTTACCGTTACCTGTTTTCCTTCTAAATTATCCCTGACTTATCCCACATTACTGTCTCACTTTTTGGTAATACATTTTACACAATTTTTCCTTTAAAATTCCTCATTTATAATGCATTTCAGTATGCTTATATCCATTATCCGTCTCTTCATTGCCCTTTGGGTGTTCCTCAGCATAATATTTTTGGAGAGTTTAGTGCTCTATGACCCAGAACCAAAATCTTGAGACTATTTGTATTAAAAAAAACCTTTGGTTCAAAAAGTTTGGCATTATTGATAAAACTTCCTATTTTTCAAAAGGAAATACTTCCCTACCATCCTATACATACATACATACATACATACATACATACATACACACACACAAGAATTCTATAGGTATAGCACAGTCAATGAACTTTGTTTAATGACACAAAAATTTGCTGCTGCCACCCACCCTGGCTCCCCAGACATTAAAGAAGTTAGAAACTTAAGGCCTAATTATTCATTAGCTGAAAATATATAAGCTTCCTGACTTAAAACTTGTCTATTACCAAGTAAAATAATTTTAAAACAAAGAAAACAAAATTGTATGTTTTTTCTATAATTACATGACTCACATTAATCTCTGAATCAAATTCATTAAAATACCGAAGGATTCCTTCCACTTTTTTCTCTTATGTTTTTGCCTGTATAGAGATTTGTTGCATAATTTAGCTATTTTTATATTCTAGATATCAAACTTAAAACAAGAGCCTCTTCTGAAGGTCAAGGAATAAAAGATCTAAGTACTTTTCCTCATAAATACTGGGTACTTTTTAAGCCTTCACTGTCATCCTAAAAGTAGAAATAGAATTATACAAAGTATTTATGTATATTGGCTTGTTTGGGTTTTCTTAGAATTATTAAAGTATGTGTGGGTGGGAAAAAAAATGCTTTTACAAGTTTGTTTATAAAGAATGCCATGGTGGGTAGTTAGGTAGATTGGGTAAGTGCGGGTAGACAGCAACCAATGGAAACAAGTCAGTTTAGTAACATTAAATTTTTACTTACCTGAAGATTCCTTCAGAAATTTAATAGGTTTCCAATAACTCATTTTTTTCTCAAGGTCACCTACTCCTTTAGTTTACTCAAAGGTGCACTAAACTTCCTTTAACAGCATCCCACGATCATCTCCTTTGGCCTTCTTTTCTCTGCTACTCCCATGCTTCCTTAATCATCTGCCAACCCATAAACGTGGGTCAGCTTTACCATGTACTTTCTCTATTCCCATTCCCAGACTGAAGAATGTTTGTCTAGTAGGTAAAAATTGGTTGCTGCTGATGAAAGATTCAGAGCCCTCAATACACAGTCCTGGATGAATGCAGGAAGCACAGTTTAGTTTTGGGGTTTTGTCATTCGTTTGTTTGTTTGTTTTTAAAGGAACCATGTATTTGAAGTAAAAAAAAAACTGGGTTCAAAACCTCCTTCAGTTGCTTATTAGTTGGTTAACATTGGGGAAGTCATTTGACTTTTCTGATGTTGTGGTTTCCTAATATTAGAAACAAAAGAGTTGGATTGATCAATCACTATTATCCTTTCCAGTTCTAATTTTTTTAAAATGCGGTCTAAATGTAACTTGGTTCTTACTGTGACAATTCAGTAATCTTTTATTCACCTGTTACAGATTTCCTAAAACATTTTCCATCAAATTCTTTTAGACCTATGAAGGTCTCGATCTCACTCATTTCCTCATCTTTTATCCTACTCTGCTAACATGATCAAAACCACTCTAGGATTGTTTACTCCCCAGTTTACTCAAGTGTAACCTCAACATTTCTGCATATGTGTATGTGGGGAGAAGAGGGATAGGAGAAGGGAGTGTGTATTGGAAAGATCCAAGACAGGAGAAGGCCTTTTTAAAGCATAAGAATCCTGAATTTTTTTCTTAGTATAACATCACAAAAATAAAAGTTATTGATTTTAACAGATAGGAAAAACTTTCTTACATATATGGGAGTCATTCCTGAATCTACCATATGTATAGAGTTAGACCACTAATGATGTAGAGCAACAATCAAAATTAAGTCTAAGGCTAGAAAAAAAAATAACAATGAGAAAAAGATGGGATTTTAACTGAAAAAACTCTCAGTCCTAAAATCAAATTTCAAAGAAGCTACTGACCGTAAAAAAGGGTAATGAATGTAACAGAAGACATCAGAACAAATTATAATAATTTCATAATAAAGCTTAACTCATGCAAATTAGTTGACATCATGAAGAAACCAAAAGGACATTAAAAAAGTATTAGTTCAGAAAGAACTTGGCTAATTTGCACAGTAGAGACAGCAGCCAATGACAGAACCAATTCAGAATATATACTCATTTGTTAAATATTACAGAGAAGGATGATGGTATACTATGAGCAGTTATCACCTCATTAATTAGGAAAAAGGAGTGGAAAGTACCACCAATTCACAGAAATAGTGAAGTATTTCCCCCACACACACAATGGAATAATAATAATAAACCTTCAAATAATTTTGAAAGTTTCAAATTTTCATCTTTTTTTTTTAGACCCTCATTTCAACAGCTCAGTCTCTGAAGGTTGAGCTGACCTGCTCTATCTAAACCAGTGGTTCTCAACTTTCCTAATGCCACAACCCTTTAATACTTGTATGTGGGTATATCTACATGTGGGCGGACCCCCCCTGGAGATGGATAGAGGAGTGGTGTCTCAGTTCCTAAGACCATTGGAAATATGTGTTTTCCAATGGTCTTAGGCAACCCCTGTAATCCCTGTGAAAGGGTAGTTCAAAAGGGGTCATGACTCACAGGTTGAAGACCCCAGAAACTCAACCCAGGTGGCCTAGTCATTGTGTTCTGCTCAGGCACGGGTAGGGCATAAATTCTTTCAATAGATTGCCCAAGGCTAATGGGAACTTAGAAGTGGATGGCAAAATCAAAGTTCAGGTCCAGCCTCTTATTTTATTATTCACTTTCTCATTAACTGTTAACCAGTCAGGGTTGAGTGCCACCCTGGGGAACCCTATTTACTACCTTCATGATATTCAGCAAATTATTTAACTTCTTTGGGCTTCAGTAACCTCACCTGAAAAATGAAAGTTAGACTATTTAATTTCTGAGGTGTTTTCTAACTTTGAATCTATGAACCTATAAAGTGCTTTGATGTTCTCTTAAGCAACTCTATTACAAAATAAAAGCATATTTTTAAGAATTAAATTTTAAAATTTAACAAACCTCAAAAGACACTTAGATATTTCCTTTTTTCCTATAACAAATTAAATATAAATATTTTTAAATATGTTTAAATATTTTTAAAATAATGAAATTGGAGCGAATTAAGGGTGTCGATGCCCTCTAATGGATACTAATTGAGGTAGAGAGTAGTTTTGTAGGCAGACACTCAAAAAAACAAATGTTCCCACTAGCAGTGAATGCCTTCATTAAATATTACAGAGCATATTCTGCTGTATGGTACATTCATACACCACACATTCAATTCCATGAAGGAATTATGGCATTCATTGGGCAACCCTTTGTATTACATATTACTATCTACAATGAAAAAACAAAAAGGAACAAAACCAATTGTAAAAAATTAGCACCAAAGGCATTATTTTCAATTCAGTGTATCATTTTAAATATAAAATATGTTTAAGAAAAACTGTATAATGAAACCCAAATGATTATAATACTATGAAATGGAATATGTGTGTTTGTGGGTGTTCAATGACTATTTACATAAAACTGTCATGACTGGTGGACACTGATTACACAATGCTCTATACCTACATGAGAGATGGAGTTATTGAGAACTTTGGGCAGATCCAGGATTTCTGACTTCCAACTTGTAGAGAGAAAATTATACAGATCCAGATTCTCTCCAGGAAGACATTTCCTAAAGAGATTTTTTAGTTGTAGGAGACATTTAGAAGAGCCATCATCTTGGTCATGTTCTTACCCCCAACTTGTTAAACTGGACGGCAAGAAATTTTCTCCCTGCCATCTGGGATTTTGACTGAATTGAGATATCTAACTCTCAATATGTGAACTCATTTACTTTGTGAATTCTCTGGTATATTCCCAACTTTATACCTTCTCTTATTTGTGTTTGCTATTGGTTTGGGGGGGGGGAAATCAGTTTACTTGTATATGTTTATTGTGGAATTAACATTTGATGAGAAGAGATGGATGCACAGATACTTTGCCCAGGGCACTTCTGTCTCATTATGGGGTAGTGATGAGGACCTCGGTGTGAACCTACAAATATTTCCTCTACACTAACAATATTTAGGGAGACAGATATAATTCTAACCTGGTACTCTTTGTTTGAGAAGAGCATAACAGCCAACTTCTGATGACAATTTCCTGCTTCTTGTCCTGGCAGGTCAGGTTCCATTAAAGAAAGGTGAGTGGAAGAGACTCGTGGATGTTTATTCATGTCTCTCTGAAAGCCAAGTCTAGATAAACCCACAGGAAAATAAATCACCAATGTGAGCAACATATATTCATAACCCCCTACATGTACTTCATGACACATATTCAATTTGTTCCCCATGAATTTATTTCTTTTTATACTGATATTTTTGTTATGTTTGAAGTAGAACTTAATATTTTCCTCTCCATAAAAACATTAGAAAACTGAACATTTTTAATAAAGTCATACAATATAAAATGTTATCATTAATATGTAAGTTTCTTAGGAATAGGAATAATATCATTGATTATATTTATATCCTTAGTTCCTTGCATAATACCTGTCACTTAGTAAATGCTTAATAAATATTTATGAATTGATTAATTAAAAATAGAATTATCATTCTTCTATCAACAGCATTAATATATTTGTAAAGTTTCCAAAGCTGAACAACATAGAAATTCACCTAAAAATAATTTTAAATTATTTTTGTAATGCATGTTATGTATTTTGTAATGCATATTATTCACAGGTCACACAGTGCATAAAAGAGTACCAAGCCTCCCTCAGCAATTCACTGTTAATTCCACATCTTTGCAAAATTAACTACTCAGATAATATGGGAATGGGACAGCTGAGGGGGGTGGAATATTAGAGAATAGGAGGGATAGAGATGATACAAAAAAGAGAAGAAAATGGAACCACTAAATACTTTTTAAAGACACAACAGAAGAAAGTTCAGAAGGTGATTTTATATATATATATATATATACATATATAGAGAGAGGGAGAGAGAGAGAGAGAGAGGATGTAATTAAATTAATGGTTTTATATATAAATCTATTTTTTCTGGTTTTCTCTGTATATGGAAATCCTCATTTATTTTAACAAAAACTATTTCCTAATTCATAATTTTAAACCTTAGGGACTTGCAGGCAGTTTGGGACAATGCATTCCCATCCCCAGGTTAACAGAACCCAGATTTAATATAAAGTTGATACTAAGAAAAAACAGACTGGAAAAAATGAGAAAACAAGAACAAAAAAGAACCTGATCATAAAAAGTTACTCAAGTGATACGGAAGAAAAGACACTCAGAAGAAGATAAGAATATCAAAATAGATACAAACAAAAGCTCTAAGAAAAATATTAATCAGTCATAATCCCAACAAGATTTTGTAAAAGTATTAAAGAAGGAGATAGAAGAAAATATGGGCAAAGGAAAGAAAGTGATGCAAAAAATAAGGAAAAGAACATTAACCTATTGTTAAAAGAGACACAAAATATACTGAAAATAATGCTTTTCTAAAAAAAACAGACTCAGTCTAATGGTAAAAGAGGCACAGAAATTCACTGAAGAACTCCTAAAAAGTAGAATTTGCCAAATAAAAAAAAAGATAAAGATACAAAAACTCACTGGGGAAAATAATCCCTTAAATATTAGAATTGGGTAAGTGGATGTTAATGAACTCACAAGACATAGAGAAACAAATAAAGTCAAGAGATTAAAATAAAATAGAAAAATATGTGAAATATCTCATCAGAAGAAAAAACTGACATGGAAAACTGATCAAGGACAGTTAATTTAAGAATTATTAGACTACCTAAAACTCATATTTTTAAAGATCCTTGATATCATAATGCAAGAAATTATCAAAGGAAACTTCCCTAATATATTAGAACCAAAATGTAAAAAAAGAAATTGAAAGAATCCATTAAGCACATCCTGAAAGAGATCACAAACTCAAAATTCCCAGGATATTATAGTCAAATTCCATAGTGTTCAAGTCAAGGAGAAAATATTATAAGCATCCAGAAAGACAAAATTGAAATATTATGGAACTATAATAATAATCACACAAGATTTAGTAATTTCTATATTAAAGAAATGGTGTCGTGGAATGTGATATTCTGAAAGGTAAAGGAGCCAGGATTAGAAAAAAGAATAGCCTACCCAGCAAAACTGAATGTACTCCTTCGGGGGGAAAAGTGAATATTTAATGAAGTAGAGGGCTGTCAAGCATTCATGGTGAAAAGACCAGAGATGAATAGAAAATATGGCATTCAAACACAAGACTTAAAAGAAGCATGAAAACGTAAACCTGAAAGAGTAATCATAAGGGACTGAGAAAGTTAAACTGTTATAGTCCTATGTTGGAAAACGATGCAAGTAACCGCTAAAAAATTTATCACGATTAGTGCAGTTAGAAAGGGCCTACACAGACAGAGGCCATAGGTGTGAGCCAATTACATTGGGATGATTTTTTTTTAAATGAATAGCTGAAAAAGAGAAAAGGGAAAATGGGGGAAAGGAGAGGTAAACATGGGTAAATTTTTCTCACATTATAAAGGTATGCAAAGAAGAGCTTTTACAGTGGATGGAGGGGCATGGCAGGCAATGCTTAAATGGCACTCTCATTTCAGTTGGTTCAAAGAGGGAAGAATACACACACAAACACTCATACACTCATTTGGGTGTAAAGATATACTTTACCTAACAGGCAAATAGGATAGGAAATGGATGATAGAAAAAGAAGGATTTTTCTTTTAAAAGGAGGGAGAATTAAATGAGACTGTGGTCAGAAGCAAAACAGACTTCTGAGAAGGCGGGGTGGGGAGAGAGACAGAGACAGAAAGACAGAAAGATACAGAAAAAGAGAGACAAAGAGAGAGATAAGAGAAAAATGGAAGGGAGGGAAATAACTAGTTAGTAATCATAACTTTGAATGTGAATGGGATGAACTCACCCATACACTGGAAGCATACTAGATTAAAATCTAGAATTAAAAATACATACTTTTTTTCACAAAAGACGTACTTCAGACAGAGAGACACAGAGTTAAAATAAGGGGCTGGAACAGAGTCTATTATGCTTCACTGGAACTAAAAACCCAGGATTAGCGATCATGATCTGAGAAAAAGCAAAAGCAAAACTAGACCTAATTGAAAGAGACAATCAGGGAAACTACATTTTGCTAAAACATGCCACAGAAAATGAGGAAATATCAACCTTTTTACAGAAAAACAGTAAGCTGGGAGGAAAAGGAATTATGGCTGATCTGAGCCCATATACAAAAAGGTGGCCCTACTCACCAATGGCGACATCCGGGTGGAAGGATGTTATGAGATGACACCACGTACTGAAGGAAGTCCTAAAGCGAAAAGGCAACTGATCACAGTGCTAAAGTCTGGAGAATCAGAAGCATAGCAGAGAGGAGAATGTCAGAGTACAATTTGTGAACTATCAACTCTTCCTTCACTTTCTCATATAAATAGCCCATTTTTCAATAACAATTTCTTTTGATGAAATGCTTTAAACAATTTCTCCTTCACAAATTCTTCCGTGTAATGGTTTGCAACCTGATCACACCCATCATACATTGCTCCATTGCCCTTTGGGTGATTATCAACTTCAATTTTTTTTTAGAAACTTGCTTTATAACTCAAAGCTAAATAAGACCACCAGAAGGCTAAGTACCAAAAAAATCCATCCTTGTTTCAGGAAAATATGTGAAATAATTAAAATAACTCTAGAATTTCTGAAAAACAATAGAGTTCACTGTCTTCCTTCCATTCAGTTAATTTCTTAATTTTCTAAAGATCATATAAATTTACATAAGAGTATACTGAAGAATTATCTCAATAAGAATCTTTTGAACTATATAACATTATCTGGGAAACAAGTATGTCTTTTTATTTTTTAATTTAAAAGTATTTATTTATAGTTTTCAACACTCCTTTCCACAAGATTTTGAGTTACAAATTTTCTTCCTATCTCTCCTCTACCCCCACCCCAAGATGGCAAACATACTAAATAGCCCTTCCCCAAATCTTCTCTCTTGTATATCTCCCCATGATGTCCCTTACTTTCTTGTAGGGCAAGATGGATTTCTATACCCTATTGCCTGTATCTCTTATTTCCAGGTTACATGCAAAAACAATTTTTTAATATTTGCTTTTAAAAGTTTGAGTTCCAGATTCTCTCCCTTCTCCCCTCCTTACCCATACCCACTGGGAAGACAAGCAATTCAATATAGGTTATACATGTGTAGTTATGAAAAACATTTTCATAGTAGTCATATTATAAAAGACTACCTATATACTCCATCCATCCTATCCCACCCCCCATTTATTCTATTTTCTCCTTTGACCCTGTCCTTTTCAAAAGTGTTTGCTTCTAACTAGTCTCTCCCCCATCTGCCCTCCCTTATATCATTCCTTCTCTTATCCGCTTCCCCCCTAATTTCCTGTAGCATAGGATACCCAATTGAGTGTGTATGTTATTCCCTCCTTAAGACAAATCCAGTGAGAGGCAGGTTGATTCATTCTCTTTCACCTTCCTGCTGTTCTCCTCTGTTGCAACAACCCTCTCCTGTCACATTTATGTGAGATAACCCACCCCATTCTATCTGTTCCCTCTCTTTTTCCCAATATCTTTCTCTCTCACCTCTTAATTTTATTTTATAAATGTAATCCCTTCATAACCAAATCAAACTATGCCCCCTATGTATACATGTACAAACATATACACACACATATATACATACCTATACATACATTTATATGAATGTACATATACACACACACACATATATTCCCTTCAACTATATGTATACTGAGAAAAGTCTCATGAGTTAAATATTGTCCTTCGATGTAGGAATGTAAATGATTCAACTTTAATAAGTCCCACTTGATTTCTATATCCTGTTTACCTTTCCATGCTTCTCTTGCTTCTTGTATTTGAAAGCCACATTTTCTGTTCAGCTCTTGTCTTTTCATCAAGAATGCTTGAAAGTCCTCTATTTCACTGAATGTCCATATTTTCCTCAGTATTATAATCAGTTTTGCTGGGTAAGTGATTCTTGGTTTTAATCCTAGCTCCTTTGACCTCTGGAATATCATATTCCAAGTCCTTCAATCTCTTAATGTAGAAGTTGCTAGATCTTGTGCTATTTTGATTGTGTTTCCACAATATTCTGATTGTTTCTTCATCACTGTTTGTAATATTTTATCTGTGGGAGAGACCTGGGAACTCTCGAATTTGCCTATAGTATTCCCAGGAGTTTTCTGTTTGGAATCTTTCTCAAGAGGCAAAAAGTGAATTCTTTCCATTTCTATTTTTCCCCCTGGTTCTAGAAATATCAAGGCAGTTTTCCTTGATAATTTCTTGAAAGATCATGTCTAGGTTTTTGATAATAGCTTTTAGGTAGTCTAATAATTTTTAAAGTATCTTTCCTGGATCCATTTTTGAGGTCAGTGGTTTTTCAAATGAGATATTTCATATTTCCTCCTAATTTTTTTCATTCTTTTGGATCTGTTTTATATCTTGATTTTTCATAAAGTCATTAGCTTCTAATTTCTCTTCTAATTTTGAAAGAATTATTTTCTTCAGTGAGCTTTTTAAGTTCCTTTTCTATATGGTCAATTCTGCTTCTTAAGCCATTCTTCTACTCATTGACTTTTGAATCCTTTTTGCCGTTTGAGGTACTTGATATTTTAAGGTTTTTGTTTTTGTTTTTAGCAGGCATAGTTCAATTTATTTGTTTATAAAAATATCTTTGTGGTTGCCACAGCAGCTGCCTGGATACTCTGGACAGATACACGAGTGTGAGTCCTCACAAGATGGTCAATGAATGCCTGATAAGAAGACTCAGTAAACACAGTCTCCTTCCACAGGTTTGGGGTTGGATAGCTGTATGTTTTGGAGATGACATCAAAGGTAGCTTTAGCAAAGTTGCCCAGAGTGGCAGTACAGCTTCCTGCAGAAGTATAGCAGTCATCAATTCCAGCCATAATCAGGAGCTTCTTAGGCACAGGAGCTGAGACAATGCCAGTATCCCTAGGGGTGGGGATCAGGTGCACCAGAACTGATCTACATCACCCAGTGACCTTGCAGGGTACTGTGTGAGACTTGCCCATCTTGTTGCCCCAATAGCCATGTCTCACAGGAATGATGGACAGCTTTGTCAGAATGATAGCACCACGAATAGCTGTGGCCACTTCTTTGGAGCACTTGACACCCAGACCAACATGGCCATTGTAGTCACCAATGGCCATAAAAGCCTTGAATCTGGTATGTTGTCCAGATCTAGTTTGTTTCTGAACAGGCATGATCTTCAGGACCTCATCTTTCAATGAGGATCCCAGGAAGAAATCTATGATCTCATACTCCTTGATAGGAAGCAAGAGAAGATAGATCTCTTCCAAAGACTTGATCTTCATGTCCTTGACTAGCTGACCCAGCTTCATGACACGGACCCATTCCTCGATTTGGTCTTTCCTTCCCACGCACCGCGGTCATGACCACAGCCTCAGTCATGGCCCCAGCCTCAACCTTGGCTCCCACTGCCAAAGCCCCTGCAGAAGCCTCCCCAGCTTCTGACTCTGGGGTCCCTGGGGCCTCCCTCACCTCCTGCATCACCAGCATTGAAGAAGGTATTACTTTCTTCAGTATTTTTTGGGTCTCCTTAGCTAGCTGTTGACTCGCTTTTCATTATTTTCTTGAATAATTCTCATTTCTCTTCCTCATGTTTCCTCAACTTTTCTTACTTGATTTTCAAAATCCTTCATGAGCTCCTCCATAGCCTGTAATATTAATAATAATTAAAGTACTTTTCTTGGAGGCTTTTGATGCAGGAGTTTTGAAGTTGTTGTCTTCTTCTGGTTCTATGTTTTGATCATCTTTGTTGCCAAAAAATTATTCTATAATTTGATTTTGCTTTCTCTGTTTGCTCATCTTGCCAGTCAATTATGTGACTTTTCAGGTCTTTGTCAGGGTAGAACTCTGCTTTCAAAGTTGAGAGTTCTGTGTCCCAAATATCTGGAGCTTTGCACAGTTGTCAGAGCTTCTTTTAGATACCTGCCTGAGAACTGTGAGGAGGACTGCCCCTCCACAGTCTCAATAATCTCTGTCACTCCATCACTCCTCACCCCAGGACTGCCACCCATGACTATGACCCATAACCAAGCAGGGCAAAGCAAGAGAATCCTGCCTCAGTGCCAGCAAAGAGAGTCCTGCAATTACACTCTGGACAATCATTTGGTCCCCCAAAATCTGTGGTCCTCGAGATCAGAATGCAGCAGCTGCAGAGTCTACCAACTCGGCTGCCTCTGGGACAGGGACAAGAACATGCTCTTCTCTCACCCAGTTTGAACAGAATTCCTTCACTGACCTTTAACTTTCTCTTTGGAATTTCTGGGTTAAGAAGTCTAGAAACCACCAGAGGTTCCATTAATTCACTCTCCTGAAGGCTGCTCTGGCCATTCGTATCATAGGTCTGGGCTGGTGCAGCCTACTCAGGACTGTGCTCCACTCCCAGCCTGATGCAATATTTCCTTCCTGTCAGCCTTGCAGGCTGACTTCAGTAACACATTAATTTTTCTTTGCCACTTTGTGGGTTTTGTAGAACTAAAATTTGTTTAGAGTTATTTTTTACAGGTATGGAGGTGGTTGGAGCAGAAGCTCAAGTAAGTTCCTGCTTCTAATCTGCCATCTTGGCTCTGCCCCCAAGTATATCTTTTTAAATTTCATTCCCTATTTATCCACATAGATAAACTTCAGAAATTTCCAGTTTTTCTTCCTCATTAGATCTGATTGGCATATATCTTCAGAATTTCATACTTCAGAGTTTGTCGTTTACCTGGGATGACTTCTATAGATTTTAAACAGTTAGAGTCCTACCTAGGTTTCCTCAGAAAAATTTCAAATCTGTTCAATCAAAATCTATGTTGAATTTCAGATGCTGATGAGATTTTATTTCTTTTTTGATTATTTGCTTTTAAGTGGAGTAGTCACTTACCTCATAGTCTACATCATTTCCACCCTAATTCCACAAGGAGTATGGGCTCAGCTAAGTGAACTTGTGCTTGCACTCACAGATCACTTTTCTGTTTCATGTTTCCTTTACATAGAAACTAATCAAAATACCTTCCAAGCACTTTGGAAAGGTGGAACCAAGATGGAGGAGTAAAGGCAGGATCTCCCCTGAGCTCTCCACCACACCCCTCCAAATACCTTTTTTTTAATGATTTTAAACAAATTCTACATCACCAGAAATCAGAAAAAGATGGAGTGAAATGAATTTCTAGCCCAAGACAACTTGGAAGGTCAGTACAAAAGGTCTCACACTTGGGTGAGAGTGAAACAGAGTGCAGTTCCAACCATGCCAGCCCAACTTCGGCCACCTTGGGACTGACTGACACAGCAGCATTGGGAGTGACTGCTTCTGGAGCTCTCAGACCACAGATGCTAAGGGCTGGAACAACTGGTCAGAAGAAAACTATAAGGATCTTTTGTGAGCACTGAGGCAGGATTCTGTAGCTTTGATTATACTAGGTCCTGGATTGCAGTACCAGGGCAAGGAGGAGCACCAGCACAGCAGAACTTGCAACAACAGCAGAAGGGGACATGCCTCATAGTTCAAAGGCAGAAAAAGTGCTTATGACTGCTCACAGACAACACCACAGGTCAGGAGAAGAGTAAACACATCTCCTTAATCACACCACCTTGGAAAAACTAAAAACCTATAGGTCCATAAATGTATCTCTGAATATAGCTGAACAAAACCCCTCAATATTAGGAACAGTGCACCCTTCACCCTAGAAGCAAAGTCCTACTTTGATAAATAGTTAAAAGTCAAGAAACATGCTGGGAAAATGAGAAAATGACAGAAAAATCTCTGACTACTAAAAGTTACGTTGGTGACAAAGAAGACCAAAACACACACTCAGAAGAAGACAAAAATGTCGAAGTTCCTACATCCAAAGCCACCAAGAAAAATATGAATTGGTCACAGGCTGTGGAAGACCTCAAAAAAGATTTTGAACATCGAGAAGAGAGGCAAAGGAAAAATTGGGAAGAGAAATGAACATGATATAAGAAAATCATGAAAAGA
>CM053594.1:332869801-332887110 GCA_028646575.1 Pseudocheirus occidentalis
TGACTTTTTAAAGCATTCTTCTCCTCATTGGCTTTCTGGGCCTCTTTTGCCATTGGAGTTAATCTATTTTTAAAGTGTTGTTTTCTTCAGTCAGGTTGTTGATTCTCTTTTCATGATTTTCTCTCATCATTCTCTTTCTCTTCCCAATTTTTCCTCAACTTCTCTTATTTGTTTTTCAAAGTCTTTTTTCAGTTTATTTATAGCTTCTAGGCATTCTTCAAGTGTCTTGGAATCATTTGGTGTGGGAGTTCTGACTGTGTTGTCTTCCTCACGTTCCATGCTTTGATCCATTTTGTCCACAAAAAGAAGCATTCTAGAGTTTTATTGCAGTTCTTATTTTGCTTCCTTTTCCTCATGTTGGCCAGTCCATTGATTGTTTGGTTTTTTTAGCTTCGTGAAACTTTGCTTCCAGGGGGTAAAGTTCTGTTCCAAACCGCTGGGGTTTTCCCAGCTGCCAGAGCTACAATGGGGGTGTTGCAGTCCTCCCCCCAGTTTTGGCTTGCTGAAAGTGCTCCCCAGGGCCACCACTCAAGACCACGATCCAGATCCAAGCCACTCAACACAAGAGCCCTCGGCCCTGAACAATCGACTCAGCCCCCCTGCGAAATCCACAGGCCAGGGGCTCTGAAGCAGCCCAGTGGGGCAGCCACTGGTTACAGCAGTTCCTAACCTTCACCCACTGCTTCCTTGCCCTGGGAGTAGATTGGCCGAACTGCTTTTTCTCCTACAAATTTAGCTTTGAAGCTTCACTCACTTTCGCTGACCTCTAATCCTGCCTTAGTAGATGTGAAGATGTGCAGTAAATCTTCTCTGAAGTAGACTCACTCTGCAGCTTGGGAGGCACAGCTCCTCCCACTACCCTGGAGCCTTGCTATATGGTGGTTTCAGGCTGAGCTGGTCTCAGCTTCTGGTCTGCTGGCCTGCATGATGAGCCCCTCCTGCCAAGCTGCCTTTCTCTAATCCCTAGTTTTCACGCCTACATAGATGTGGAAATGCTGGAGGCGTTGTATATCTTCTCTGTTGTATACTGGCTGTGGCTTGGCTCAGCTCTGCTCCTCCTCAAGGCCCTGGGGCCTGGCTGTGTTTTGGTTTCAAGCTGGGTTGGCCTCGGCTCCTGTCCTGCCACAATTATCCCCTGCTGCCAAGCTGCCTTCCGCGAGAGATGTGTTTTCTGTATTTTTGTGAGTTTGAGAGCCCTAAAATTTGTCCAAAGTCATATTTTATGGGTGTTTAGGGTGGCTGTGTGGGAGCTGCAAACTTTGCTGCTTCTATGCCAACATCTTGGCTCGGCCCTCCTCACAATGCTTGCATGAAATTTAAAGTAACATCTCTTCCCTTCTGATGAGATGGAGATAAGATGGTTTTGCCATTTGCCCTGTAATTGTATCCTAAGGTACTCCTTACCACTTTTTCTGCCCCATGTTTGAAGCATCCCACTCATTCACTATTATCATCTAATCTACTTGTTGTAATTGGAATCTTAAGCTCTTTCCTGCCCCTAGCCTCTTTGCTTAAGTGGCTCTGAGAATGTTCACGTGGGGGAGATTTTTTGGGGGAGATTGGCCACACCTTGTTGCTTTGTAATTGGACAGTGGGTCAAGAGGGCTGACCTAGTAGAAGCCTATATATACACCCTGATGTGACACTTTACTTTGGGGCTCACTTTGAGAAGAGTTGTGTGATTTGACCAGATGAGACTCTGGGAAGCCATTGAGCCCCCCAGCTTTGAAAAACCCAGATATTGGTGCTTCTCTCTCTGGTAACTCAAATAGGTAATACCTGTGTTGGTCAGATGGTTGGAAGCCCATCTGCTGATCTGTTTATTGGTCTGTTTGTAACTTGTGTTTGTAACTTGTGCTTGTAACTTGGGTTTGTATTCTCTGGAGTTCAGGGTGCTGACTTTTCCCCCTGAACAAGATAAATGACATGTTTGTTTGATTAAAGAAAGATTGTTAACCCATTTTGAGTTGCTTTCCTTTAGAAAAGCAGATCTAAGAACCTGTGCTAGCAGCCTCCCTGGGTATATTAGAGTGCTTGCTGATACTCTTGTGCAACCTAAGAATCTCCAAATCTTGCCATCTTGCCAATCTCCCCATCACTGTACTCTTAGGTCTTCTTGGGCCTTTTCACCTGCCCTAAAGTTAAATTATATATTGTTTCCCCCAGTTAGAATCTGAACTCCTTAAAAGCAATGCTGCTGGTGCTTTTTCTGTTTATATCCTTATTGCTTAACACAATATTTGGCACATAAGTGCTTAATAAATGCTTTTGCATTCATTCATCTACCTTAAGGATCACCATGAAAAATCACTAACTTTGAGAGGAAAAAAAACCAAATTCAATGGAGGTGATGCATATGTGAATGGTATTCTTTTAACTCTTCATTTTAAAAATTGAAATAACCCCTATATCTAGCTTAGATCTAGGGTCAAATAAGAAGTCATGAAAAGACTAAATATAGTTGTAAATGTACCTCAGAGATAAAATTTTAAGGATCATACAAAATTAAAACAAGCCAAAGATAGTGAGCTGTATATGGTACAAAGAAAAAGTTCTCTCAGAGGCACTTTCATATATTAAAGAGAGGAATTTCAGTATTTTTTTAAATACAGGATGTCTTTTTTTAACCATGCTTTAAAAACTTGAGTAATATTATCTGTAGATAAAATTCCTTTTAACAAGTACTTCTTAAAACTGAATTTTGTGCCAACAAAAGCTGATAAATGGATTATCATAGAAAATATATATATATATATACTAACCAGGTAGTGTTTACATATCAAATCAGGCTAGGGTAATTAGAAAGGGGGAAATTTGAAGTAGGCATGCCTTAACTAAACACACAAACATCATTTATCTAATGTAGCACTATTCCAGTGACTTAGTTTCCAACAACACACCTTTTAATTATTTGTTCCTTATATTTTGGTTCACTAAAAATATTTTTTTCTTAATGTTAAAATACCATACCATTGTTAAGGATACCTTTAGCTAACATAGGCAGTGACCTATGTGATATGATTTGAGGGTCAAGAGGGAACATACTTCTCATTCCCAAATCTCACCCATCACTCTCAAATTTCACTATTGGCAACCCATTCCTCTCATTGGAAAGATAATGCCTTTCTTATGTCTAAGATGCTTTCCAAATTCAGTGATCTGCTAATGATCCTCTAATGAACCAACAATCGTGGAATAAATTAGACATGAGATCATCATTTATACCTTATTGTAAACTATTCTACAAGATCTTTTCCAAAATGACGTCTACCTGAGAAAAGAGTAAGGGCATCATTATGGAAAGGTGATGGAGACAGTAGGGGGAAAAACACTACTCTACAATTTTCCAAATTTCTCAGAACAGGTTCTGATCTTCAGGAACCTTATGCTTTAGATATTTTTTATTACTCTTAACATACACTCAGTGTCACAATAATAACAGCAACAGGAACAGCAATAACAACAAATATATTTCTAACTTTCTGTTTTACATAGAAAACTCTGCTGGAAAAGAAAGATAGTTTAGGTCCCTGACTTTATATAAGATATATGTATCTCATCAAATATATCACCACCAATAAGATTATAGGATTTTCAAGGTAAAATGGAAAGGACCTTGGAAAATTCATTTGACTTACCCAAGATCACACAGGTAAGTAGTAGAGGCTGATTCTAAACTAAGGACTTCTGACTCTAAATATGACATATTGTTCTCTACCCCACACTAGTTTGCAGATAACTGCTACTATACCTACCAAATCAGACCTTAACAAGCCCAGGAAGAAGTAAATCACTTGGTTTAACATTCCTGGTCTCATGCAATCTCATCTTCAATGGGGTCATTTTATACTCTATTGTCTTGCTTATATACTTATCCCTTCTAGTTTACAGGGGTTAGGGGTGTGGCATTCCCATGATCCGGAAAATCTGTATGAAATTTTTGGCCCTCCCTTCATACCAAAGAAGGCTGACTTTTTTCTTTTGCTTTTATGGAGTATTTACAGTACCTTATTGTAAAATTTAGGTTAAGTGTGTGGTCATAGACTTTGTGTCACGTGCAAGCCTTTACATGTCATCTGTTTCTGGAAAACTTCCAAACAATTTCCATTTAATTTCTTATGCCACCCCATAATACATCAAAACCACAATGGAGAAACTCATGATGTGAATAGATAACTGTACTTCTCTCCCCTGCTTCTTACTTCCCACCCTTTTCTCTGCTCAATAAGGTAGTAAATTGATGTAACCTCTGATCTGCACTGAAAAAGCTCATATCAATTGACTACTCTGTTTTTCTACTCACTATCCCTGTGATTTCTCCAACCAAACTACCTTTCTCTTGCCAAAAATTAAGTATATGGGCTGACTCCCACTAAGAGAATGTTAGCTTCTCTGAGCCATGGACTAACTTGTGTCTCTATCAATTTCATACTACTTGGTATATAATAAAAAGTCTTTTTTTTCATTCATTCAAGAGGTAATGGGAACTTTCTTTTTTTGCAATGGAAACTATCTTTTAAAAGATTATTTTAAGCATTCTTTTTAAATATTAGGAGTATGTTATAGAAAAATTAGGGTTAACAGAGAGAAATAAAAATACATGTTTCAAATTTCAAGATTTGTTATTTTTAAGTTTTTTGCATTTATTTTTTGTTCCACTCAAGCTGTGCCTATATAACATTAATGAATGGTGCTAACTTAAGTATTTGGTGAACTGGGAGCAGATCCAAGATGGCAGCATAGAAGCCTCAAAGTTTCGCAGCTCCCACATAGCCACCTTAAATACCCATAAAATACAACTCTAAACAAATTTTAGGGCTCCAAAACCCACAAAAATACAGAAAACACATCTCTTACTGAAGGCAGCTCAGAAGGAGGGGCTCAATCATGACAGGCTGCGAGCCAAGGCCAGCCCACCCCAAAACCACAGCCTGGCCCCAGGGTGTTAGGGAAAAGTGGCACCTGGAGTCTACAAGAGTCTGGATCAGCAGAACCTTGTGCAATCTCCACATTTATCAAGCCAGAAATAATAAGGCTAAGAGAAATGTCAGTGGAATTCAAGCTAAATTTGGGGAGGGAAAAAAGCAGTCTGGCCAAACTGGCCCCAGGGCAAGGAAGCAGTGCCACCCAGCTGCCTCAGAGCTCCTGGCCTGCAGACAGCAGGGGAGCAAAAGCGATTGATCAAAGGCCAAGGGCTCATGCACTGAGCGGCCTGGATATGGATTGTGGTCTTGGGTGGTGGTCCTGGGGTGCGCTTTCAGCGAGCCAAAGCTGGTAGGGGCTGAAGCACTCACCTAACAGCTTCAGCAGCTGGGAAAACCCCAATGATTTGGGACAGAACTTTTCCCCCTGGAAGCAGAGTTCCAAGCAAATCAAGCAAATAACTGACTGGCCAATTCTTAAGTACAGTAATTGAACTCTAGAATCCTTTTTTGGGGACAAAAAGGATTGAGGTATGGAGTGGGAGGAAGACAGCATAGTCAGAAATCCCACACCAAATGCTTCAAAGATACATGAAGATTGCCTACAAGCCATAGATAGACTTAAAAAGGACTTTGAAAACCAAATAAGAGAAGTGGAGGAAAAATTGGGAAGAGAAATGAGAATGATGTAAGAAACAGTCAACAACCTGACTGAAGAGAAGAACACCTTATAAAACAGATTAACTCAGATGGCAAAAGAGGCCCAAAAAGTCAATCAGGAGAAAAATGCCTTAAAAAGTCGAGCTTGCCAGATGGAAAAAGAGTCTCAAAAGCATTCTGGGGATAATAATTCCTTCAAAATTAGAGTGGAGCAAATGGAAGCAAATGACTATGACAAATCAAGATACTATTAAACAGATACTGATAGAGGAAAATATAGAAGGTAGGGTGAAAAGGCAGGAATCAAAAGAATCTAGAATTTAAAGCTCTGCAATACCTGCAACTAGGAATTAAGATATACAGGGGTTGGGGTAGGGAGACTCTCCCTGCCCTACCAGAAAGTAAGAGAGCAGATCAGGGTAGGGGCTTTACATTGGGATCACTGTTTTGGGGTTGGGGTAGGGGAAAGATGGGGAGAAAATTTTAATGCAAAAATCTCATGAAAAATGAATGATGTAAACAAGGAAACAAATTAAAAATTAATTATTAAATAGAAAGTAATGTGAAATATCTCCTTAAAAAAACCACTGACCTGGAAAACAGATCCAGGAGAGACGACTTGAAAATTATTGGTCTATCTGAAAGCCATGATCAAAAAAGAACTTAGAAAGCATTCTTCAAGAGATTCTCAAGGAAAATTGCCCTGATATTTTGAAATCAGAGGGCAAAATAGAACTTGAAAGAATTTACCAATCACCTCTCGAAAAAATCCCCAAAACTCCTAGAAATGTTATAGCCAGATTCCAGAACCCCTAGTTAAAGGAGAAAATATTACAGGGTGCCAAGAGAAAACAATTTAAATACTGTGGTAACACAATTAGGATAACCCAGGATCTGGCAGCTTCTACATTGAGGGATCAAAGGGGCTAGAATATGATATTCTGGAGATCAATGGAACTAGTATTAAAACCAAGAATCACCCCCTCCAGCAAAATTGAGTATAATGTTCCAGGGGAAAATACAGTCATTCATTGAGGTGGAGGACTTTCAAGCATTCTTACTGAAAAAACCAGAACTGAACAGAAAATCCGACAATAAAACACAAGAAGCATGAAAAGGTAAACATGGGAAAGAAATCATAAGGAACTTATCAAAGTTGAACTATTTACATGCCAATATGGGAAAATGACAATAGTAACTTATAAACTTTTCTTAGTATGAGGATAGGCAAAGGGAATACAAATGGGTTCAAATTCTACATGTATTGTTTACTTCTTGCAAGACACTGAAAAGGTCGGTTAGTTAATCATGCTGGGCCTTAGTCTCCTTGTTTGAAAAACAAATGAATTAGAACAGATTGTGCTTACTTTTAAATATAGATTTATACTTTATCATTGCCTTAAAGGACAGAAGTGGGAGAAGAAGCCGTAATAGAAAGTGGAAAAGTAATATTAAAAGTAGAGAAAGTCAATAATTCAATAAATAAAGTGTTAAATATCTTGCTTGCAAACCTCATAACCAGTGGTCTAGGGAAGCTTAAGTAGGATGTTAGCAAAGTTAGTAACTCACTTGTCTATCACAATGTAATATTTATAGATCAATTTGTACACATTAGCATTAATTAGCATTTATATAGAGCACTGAACTTTTCAAAGCTTTTCCAGTTAAATTATCTCATTTCATTCTGGACAACAATTATGATTGGTTAGCAAATATGATTATCTCCTGTTCGCAAATGAGGACACTGAATTATAATGGTTTGTATGTTGTGGGACCTTAATAAATCTGTATTGAGCTGTGCTTCTCCCAGTTATAGGTAGATACTGGTAGGACCAGAACCAAAAAGAGCAAACATAAAGCAAATAGCACATAGCTCAATCTCGTATTTTTAACCCCTTAACATGCTCCTCTCCAAAGGCAGAAGAATTCTATTTTTAAAAATATGCCCAAGAAGAAGAAAAAGCTAAAACTAAGGGTTTGACCCAAACCTTTGCCTAAGAAATCAGCTAGAAAATTATCAAAGTCTCATTTCTAGACTATGATTTAATTTTCCTGATGCTTAGACAAATGGTCTTTCTTAATTCTGGATGGTCTCAAATTGACCTTACAAGATTGTTTGGACCTCATATCACACACATTTGTTTTCATTGCTACTATCTAAAGCTTAGCTTCATAGAGAATTGTTTATCTGATAATATTTCCTTCAAAGACTACATAATTAGCTAAGAAACCAAAGGCTGAAAAATATAGTACTGTGGCCAGTCAAGGGTTTGTGTAAGATAAAAGGGGAAGGAGGAATAATCAGGCTTAACTTGTGAATTGCCCTTAGACAAAACAAACTAAAACATACAATTCCTTAAAAATGTACAGACTCAAACAAGCTCTTGTTTTCCAATAAAGATTCAATCTCTGCCATAAAGAGAAGTGGTGATTCTCTGAATGCTACATGCTTAACTTCTCATCATGCTGTCATACTAGTGCTAAAACTTACTGTTGATTTATATAAAGCTTCTTATTATGTGAAAGTACATAATACACTTTAAGCTACATGTGTATAACTGTGAAGCCTATTTTCCGTCTGGCCATCTATAGTCAATGGTTCTATAGGGTGTCAATGTTATCTTTACTTAATTGGTATATGCCTATTTCAAATGAAAAGTTTAGAAGAGTTATAAGCACCCAGTAATAGAAAGCAGTTAGGAAGCAGTTATAATATGTCAATTTATGATTTACAATTCATATGTAATGTAATACTGATCATAAGCTGATTAGTTTAAAATTGTCGCAAAATAAATAATTCATTCCTGTTCTAGTGATTGACATATTAGAAATGTATGTGGGGGCAGCTAGGTGTCGCAGTGAATAGAGCACTGGCCCTGGAGTCAGGAGGACCTGGGTTCAAATCCGGCCTCAGATACTTAACACCAAAACTAGCCGTGTAACCTTGGGCAAGTTACTTAATCCCAATTGCCCTCCAAAAAAAATGTATGCGAATAAGTTATCATGACCAGAAACATCACACTGGCTGACTGGAATGAATATTTATTAAGTACCTACTATAAGCCAGGAATTGTGCAAAGTGCTTTAAAAATATTTCATTTGATATTCCCTGTAAGCTAAATGTTATTATTATCCCCATTTTATAGTTGGGAAAAGTGAGGCAAATAGAATTTTAATGACTTATCCAGGGTCACACAGCTCCTACGTGCTTATAGGTTGGATTTAAACTCAGTCAGGCCTTCCTGACTCCAGGTCTAGCACTATATCAACTGCTTTGCCTAGCTGCTGCAGCAGTAGTTGAATGGCTATACTGAAACATCAATCATTAATGACTCAATATCAACTTGGAAGCAGTTCTCCAGATGTGAGGAATCTGTGCCATTTATCATCTTCATCAGTTATTTGGATAAATGTATAGATGGCATTCTTATCAAGTTTACAAATGACACAGAGTTTGGAAGAAGAATTCTCACGTGTGAGAGATTGAGGGTCCAAAATGATGTAGGCAAATCAGAGCATCGGGTTAAAAATAATGAGATGGTTCCAGGGGAAATATGATCATTCAATGAAACAGAGGACTTTCAAGTATTCTTGATGAAAAACCCAGAGTTGAATAGAAATTTTGACATTCAAATACAAGAAGCAAGAGAAGCATGAGAAGATAAACAGGGAAAAGAAATCATAAGGAACTTATCAAAGTTGAACTATTTACATTCCTACATGGAAAAATGATAACTGTAACATATGAAACTTTTCTCAGCATGAGGATGGTTGAAGGGAATATAAATATGTGTGTATATGTATATGTGTATATACATGTATGTATACATATGTATGCCTATGTGGGAGGTTATATGGGTATATGAATACATATATGAGTATGTGTATATATGTGTACATAGGGAGTAAAGGATTAATTGAATAGGATGGGATGATATTTAAAAAATAAAATTAAGAGGTGAGACAGGGATATAATGAGAGGAGATAGGGAGAGACAGAAAAGGGTAAATTATCCCACATAAAAGAGGCAAGAGAAAATTGTTATAATGGAGGGTAAGAACAGGAAGGCAAAAGGGAATAAATCAACCTTACTCTCATTGAATTCAGTTTAAGAAGGGAATAACATACACACTAAATTGGGTATCTTACCCTACAGAAAAGTAGAGGGGAAGGGGATAAGAGTGAATGATAGAAGAGAGTGAAGATGGGGGGGTAGTGAGAAGTACACATTTTTTAAAAGGGACAGGGTCACAGTAGAAAATAGAACAAGTGGGGGGCAGGATAGGATGGAGGGAAATATAGTCAGTCTTTCACAATGTATTTACTATGGAAATATTTTGTATAAAACTACACATATACAACCTATATTGAATTGCTTATGTTCCAAGTAAAGGTGGGTGACAAGAGAAGAAGGGAAAAAATTGGAATTCAAAGTTTTGAATTAAAATGTTTAAAAAAATTATTATTTTTATTTATTTTTGTTGTTATTGTTATTTAATTTACGTGGTACTGAGAAATAAGATATACAGGCACTGGGATATGGAGATCCATCTTGCCCTACTGAAAAGTCAGAGGGGGATGGGGGAGGATATAGGCGAGAGCAGATTGGGGGAGAGGGTATTCAGTGGGATTGTGGCTTGGGGGTGGTGGGTAGGGGACAGATAGGGAGAAAAATTGTAACTCAAAATCTTGTGGAAATGAATGTTGCAAACTAAAAATAAACATAAAATTTATAAATGAAAATAATGAGGTGGGGTAGCTAGGTGGCACAGTGGATAGAGCACCAGCCCTGGAGTCAGGAGGACCTATATTCAAATCTGACCTTAAACAAGTACTAGTTGTGTGACCCTGAGCAAGTCACTTAACCCCAATTGCCTCAAAAATATAATAAATAAAATTGAGACAATATTAGTAGGAATAAAAGCACAAATACAAAATTGGGAACACATGGTCACACAGTAGTTCTTCTGAAAAAATATCTGAAACAATCCAGTTCATTTCAGTTTCAGTATGTGGCAGGCAAGAACACTAACCCAACCTTAGAAAGGTAGTAGATTAGATAGAGTCCTGTCTTTGGAGTTAGGAATATCCCAGTCAGTTAACAAGTATTTGTTAGATACCAGCTATATTCCAGGTACTGTGCTAAGTTGCCAAAGATACAGAGAAAGGCAAAAAGACAGTTCCTGCTCACAAGCAGCTCAAAATCTAAAGCAATATGGAATAATTATGCACAAACAAAATATATATGAGTCAAATTGAAGAGCAAAGGGAAGGCACTAGCATTAAAGGAAAGCCAGGAAAGACTTTTCAAAGAAGATGAAATTTTAGCTGGAATTTAAACCAGGGAAGTCAGGAGGCAGAGATGAAGAGGGAGCATATTCCAGGAATTGGGAATAAGTAATGAAAATGTTCAATTGAATGATGGAAGGACTTGTATGAAGAACAGCAAGGGACCAGTGTCATGGGATCACAGAATACATGAAGGGGAGTATGATGTAAGAAGAAAAGAAAGGTAGGAATAGGTCAAGTTAGGAAGGGTTTTAAATGTCAAGCAGAATGTTTTATAGTTGATCCAGGTGTTAGAAGATGAGAACCTACTCCAGGATAGTAGTGGTGCCAGAAAAGGGAAGGAGATGTATAGGAGAGAAGTTCCAAAAGAAAAAACTGGTGGGACTTGGCAACTAAATGGATTTGAGAAGACTAAGAGAAAGAGAGGAGTGAAGAATAATTGTTAGCTTGTGAGCCTGGGTGACTAAGGGGATGGTATCCTTGACAGTAAGAGGGAAATCTGGAAGGTGGGACAGTTTTGAAGGAATCAAAGGCAAAAATGGTTTTGAAATATTGTGTTTAAAATATCTATCAAAACTCCAGTTTAAGAGATTAGGACTGGATAGATAGATCTGAATCCAAATCCCTCTTCAGACACTTAATAGCTGTGTGATGCTGCCCAGTCATGTGGCCTCTTTCAGCTCAGTGTATTCATCTGTAAAATGAGTATAATAAGAGAACCTAAATTGAAGGATTGTTGTAAAGATCAAATGAAATAATATATGCACAATGTAGGCTGTTGTATAAATGCTCACGACTATGACTACTACTATCAGGCTGCTTTAAGAAAGCCATAGTTTTCAGGAATTAGAAAGTAAGAAGTTTGCTGTACTCTGTCTTTGTCAGGCCACATCTACACTGATATGGTCAATTCTATGGTCTACAATTTAGGAAAGACACTGATAATCATGAAAATATCCAAAGGATGACAGCCAGGATTATTGAAGGAAGGAGGCAAGACCTTGTCATCAACAAGAAGGACCTAGAACTGAACGTCTCAAACTCATTTTGGGGTGATGTACAACAATTCAGCTAGGTAAAAGTGATAAGAAAATACGGAGCTCTCGATGGTCCAGAGAGTAGATCATTTCTCTCTCATCTCTGCCTCTCTTTTCAACATAGTACCCACTAAGTGTCTTAGGTATATGGATTATTGATTTACACAACCAGAATCTGCTCTCAATGCCCGACATCTGAAAACTACCAACCTCCACTAACTTAATATATTTCAGTGAGTATTACTAATCACATGACCTTGGCACAATAGCATTGCCCCTTTAGCATGTGGATAAAATTTGTTTGGATAGTGAATATCACATTCATTATGGATGTAGAGTTAATGAAAGCAAGGAAAAAATGCATAACAATAATGAAATAATTTGTAATATAACAACTACTATTCAACTACATCTCTGTAGCTTCTCCTAAGCCCAGGAAATCTCCAGAAGGTATACAAGCTGCCCAGGGATCCTAGGAAATGTGAAGTTCAATTTGTTTATTATCCACAACCTCTTCCTATGAGTAAGAAAAGGAGTGTAGACTGCACAAAATTGTTCTGAACGACTTTAAATTTGGGTAGCCAACAAGTATGGTCACTAGATAAAGGAATTATGAACATGAGATTAGAACTCAGGAATTAATACACATTGGAATTCTTAAAAGCTGGTACTTTTCCCACTCTTAGCTGCCCTGTTCTCATCAGGGTCTTTATATTGCCAAGTGTAGACCATGATTCAGAGATGTGAGGGAATAGATCATTCTCTTTGTTCCCTTTGCCATCTTCTTTCCTTTGTCTCACTTCCATATCTGACCTACAGTCCTGAGGTTTCTGTTTTCTGAGACTGAGAGCTGTGTAAGATTTTTTCAAATTCTCCTCAGTCATTTGGCTTTATGAGCTGTGCTAATCTTAATCACAAAGCCAAATAGATAATTAGCTCCCCTGTGATATAAAGACCTATGTTTTTAGCCTGAAGAAGAGAAGACATGTAGGATACGATAGTTGTCTTCAAGCATTTGAAGCCTAGCCATTAAACAAGGGATTCTATTTGTTCTGTTTGGCTCCAGATGATAGAACTCAGAGCAATGGCTAGATTTGATATAAGGGATTGGGGGAGGAAAAGGGAGAGAGATATCCTAAAAATCAGAGTTGTCCAAAAAGATATGAGATTTTGCAGAACATAATTACTCCTTACTGACCGTCTTCAGGCAAAAACTGGCTGATAATTCATCAAGTTTTTCAGAAAACGAATTTTTCACCAGGTAAGGGTTAAACTAGATACTAAATTATTTTTTAGAAAAACCCTTTAAATTGTGCAAAACCCTTTACAGATTTTTATCATGTAAGAATCACCACTATCCCTTAAGGTAGGGACCACAATTGTTATTGTTCCCACTGTATAGGTGATGAAATTAAAATTAAAAGAAGTTATATGTCCAAAATGAAATGCATTACAATTTTTCTAAACCTACCCCTCCAACTTCCTTATTTTGTTGAAGGTCTCATCATTTCCCTCTTTTTTAAGGTTAATTTATTCATTTTAGTTTTCAACATTCATGCCCACAAGTTTTAAATTTTCACTCTTTCCTTCCCCAAGATAGCATGCAATCTGATATGAGCTCTACATATACATTCCTATTAAGCATATTTTCACATTAGTCATGTCATATAGAATAATTAGAATGAGCAGGAGGAGCCAAGACAAAGTAAAACAAAGCAAAATAAAAAGATAAAATATTAAAAAAAATGCTTCACTCTGCATTTGGACTCCATTGTTCTTTCTCTGGATGCGGATGTCATTTTTCAACATGAGTCCTTTGGAGTTGTTTCAGGACCATTGATAGAATTAGACCTTCTCAGCAGAATCAGTCATTGCACACAGTAGCTGTTACTGTTGTGCTCCTGGTTCTGCTCACTTCACTTAGCATCAGTTCAAATAAATCTTTCCAGGTTTTTCTGAAGTCCACCTGTTCATTATTTCTTATAGCATATTAGCATTCCATTACATTCATACACCACAACTTGTCCAAACATCCCCCAATTGATGGACATGTCCTCAATTTCCAGTTCTTTGCCACAAAAAAGAGCTGCTGTCAATATTTTTGTACACATGGGCCTTTTTACAATTTTTATGATATCTTTAAGATACAGTCCTAAAATTGGTATTGCTGGATTAAACGATACACACATTTTATAGCCCTTTGATCAAAATTCCAAATTGCTCTCCAGAAATGGTTGGATCAGTTCACAACTCCACCAACAATTGATTAGTGTTCAATGTTTCACACATCTTCTCCAACATTTATCCTTTTCCTGGTTTTTTTTATTAAAATATTTATTTTTAGTTTTCGATTATCACTCCCATAAGTTTTAAATTTTCTTCTCCCCCCTCCACAAGACAACTTGCAATCTTATATGAGAGCCACACATATATTGCTATTAAACACATTTTTACCTTAGTCATGCTGCATAGAAGAATTATAACAAATGGGAAAAAAACAAGAAAGAATATAATAACAAAATAAAACAAAACAAAAAAGGAAATAGTCTGTTTCATTCTACATTCCTATTCCATAGCTTTTTCTCTGGGTGTGACTGGCATTTTCCTTCATGTGTTCTTTGGAATTCTTTTAGTCTTCCATTGTTGAGAAGGGCTAAGTCTATAAAAAACCAGTCCTCGTTCACTTTGGCTGTTAGTGTGTACAACATTCTCCTGGTTCTGCTCATTTCACTCAACATCAGTTCATATAAGTCTTTCCAGGTTTCTCTGAAGTCTACCTGTTAATCACTTCTTATAGCACTATAGTATTCCATTGCATTCATATACCACAACTTGTTTAACCATTCCCCAATTGATGGACTTGATTGATCCCTGCGGTTTCCAGATCTTGGCCATCACAGAAAGAGGTATTATAAATATTTTTCTACACGTGGGTCCTTTTCCCATTTTGTGACTTCTTTGGGATACAACCCTAGAAGTATTATTGCCAGGTCAAAGGGTATGCAAATTTTTAAAATTTTGGGCATAGTTCCAAATTGTTCTCCAGAAAGGTTGGATCAGCTCATGGCTTCACCAATAATGAATTAGTGTTCCAGTATTCCCACATCCTCTCCAACATTTATCATTTTCCTGTTTTTTCACAATGGCCAATCAATAGGTATGGTACCTCCGAGTTATTTTAATTTTCATCTCTCTAATCAATCATGATTTAGAGCATTTTTCCATAGGACTACAGATAGCTTTAATTTCTTCCTCTGAAAACTGCCTATTCATATTCTTTGACCATTTATCAATTGGGGAATGACTTGTATTCCTATAAATTTGACTCAGTTCTCAAGTCTCAACATTGTTCTGGAAACTAAGGCATACAACCACAGAATAATACTATTTTCATCATTCTCTCGACCTCCACCACCTCATGTTCAAACACTTGCCAAATATTATAGCTCTATCCTCACAATATCTTTCGTCCATTTTCACAGCAACTTGCCTAGTCCAGACTTTTACCACCTCCCATCTCTACTATTTTAATAGGCTCCTAATAATTTTCACTGATTCCAGTCTCCTCTCCCCAATCCATCCTTCAAACAACTACCAAAACAGACTTTCTTAAGCACAAATCTGATATTTTCTATCCCTGCTTAAGAAACTTCAAGAGCTCTCTTTCCCTCTAGGAAAAGAGTATACACTCCTTTGGCATTCCTCCCCCCCCCTTGTCCCTAAGACAAACCTAGTGAACATGTGCTTGAAGAATACCATAAAAATTCCACTTACATCCATAATCAGAGGGTCAGTCACTGCCAGTGCCTTAATAGTATGTCTATTTCCCACCCTGAGCCGCAGCCCAGGGATCAGTTCTTCCTTCCTACAGGTAATGTCTAATCTCCGGAGTGTGAACCTCCATCCTAGGGTATTCCTCTTCTCCATCCTTCTCCATTCCTTCACAAATATTTTGCTTCTTGTATTACTGGATTATGGACCTTGTTTATATCCATCACCAAGCACTGGTAGTGGTAAGGGTCAATGTACCTCTACTAAAACCTTCTGTAATGACTTTCAAAATTATCTCTTCCTGTCAGCATCTTGCTGAAACAGTTAGAGGGTAATAAGCCAACCTTGGACCTCCCTTTAGCTTAACTTATGGAACAAAGCTGACATTAATTTTTATAATCAGTTAAATCCCTTTGAAGTGAAATAGACAGCCCCAATACTACCCATCACTTTATGTGCCTTCCAGAAAAAGTAAGGGTGATCACTGAACTTCATTCTTCAGTGGTAAAGAATTCCTTCCCTCTTAAATCAATAAGTCACTGACCATGGCTGGGACTAGGGCTCCCAGCAGCTGTACCTTCACAGGTAGGAATTCCCTCTCTCATCAAAGAAAGCAAGGGTTGAGAGGCTGAATCCCATGCCTCAGTAATTGGAAGTCTCCCTCCTATCATGAGCCTATGACCAGGGGTAGGAATAAGAGTTTTGAATTGGATTCCTCTGCACAGAGGAGGGGTTGTTCCCTCCTATAATAGTCAAAATAAGGCTTATACATCTCTCAATACAGTCAGTTACATTGAGGATGAGATTCTGAAATGTATGGGAGTAGGAAAAGATTTAGGCATAGAAGACATAATATTGGATGGACTAAATTTGGTGAAGAACAACTCTGTTGCCCATAAGCAGTTCTGAATTGCAGTTCCAAAACAGAAAGGAGCACTAGTATTCACAACTTCAGGGGAGCAACGGCCTCTCCTGGGTAAAGATTAGAGCATAGACCAGAAGAACACTGACCATATCTTTCCCAGGATAACACGACAAAAAACTTCAGAACCTCAGATCTATCTCTGAAAACAGCCGCACATACACAAAAGAAGTATAAAGCTTAGCACAGCCTCTCCCCAAACCAGAGGAGCAGAGTGAAACTTGAACATAAAGTTCAAAGTAAAGAAATAGGCTGAATAAAATGAACAAATAACAAAAAATAAGAATGCGACTAGAAAAGTTCATATGATAGATGGGAAAACAAAGAAATAAACTCAGAAGACAAAAATGTGAAAATACCTAGAAATAAACCTAACAGAAAAATAGCAATTGGACCCAAGCCCAACAAGAATTCCAGGGTGAGGAGTGGAGGAGCCAAGATGGCGGCAGAGAAGCAGCAAGGATCAGCAGCTCCTGCACGGCCACCTTAAATACACATAAATCAATAAATTTTACGGCTCCAAAATACATGGAACTGCAGAAAACACATCTCCCACTGAAGGCAGTTCGACAGGAGGGACCCATCACAGCAGGTCTGGAGCCAAGGCCAGCAAACACGGCCTGACCACAGAGGAGTGGGGAGAAGCTGCAGCCACAGACTTATTCTAGTGCTAAAGGCTAAAAACTGAATCTGAACGAATTCAAGAGC
>CM053594.1:332887610-332909545 GCA_028646575.1 Pseudocheirus occidentalis
AATAGTTATACCTTAAAATTATGTTTTCGAATGAAAATAACTTCTAGCATTATTAAAGATTCTTCAAATTTACTTACCTGTATTTCAGAATTCTTTCTCTACTTTTCTTCCCTTTAGAAACTTGAAAATAAAAATAATGAGGTACAGTGTTGCCAAAAGCATAAATCCCAGAGCAAATCCTATTCTTTATTGTTTTTCTTTGAAAATAAAGAACATTTTTAAATAAAAGAGATCCATTATGTTTCACGTATTTCACATTAACTTAAACATCATGTATTACATAACCAAGAGTTGTTAGTTACTTTTCATAATAGTTACTGGGGTATATGATGTCTAAGCCTGTTTCTGCATCTTAATTTGCATACATGTTCTTATTGCTTGTGGGGAGGATGTAGGAAAATGAATTTGAGCCTCTTGCCAAGTCATCTAGATTTCTGAATTTATTATAAAAAGATAGTGAATTTTAGTTTGTGCTTTGCTAATAGGGTAAGGAAAGTCGGTGGTCCTGGATACCACTTAGAGGAAAATTGAGTATATCATTGGAGACCATCACCTGTTTGCTTCCTTGCCACTTCAGGAAGGATTTGAGCAAATTAATTGAAAGAGCTGCTAAATACCATGTTTCTTCTATAAAAATTGTTGGAGGATTATAGCTAAGGATGAATTCTTATAACACCTCAAAATATCACCCTGAGCTTTTCAGAAGCTTATGGATTTGGATCCTTTAAAAACAAAAGAAAAGAAACAAATAGAAATCCCTTAGTACTAATTGCACAGCAACACAGCTGCTGGATCTGGGCTAGCAGGAGCTGTTTGCAGAAGTGATAGATTTTAGGGACACTGTTCAGCTGTATCCTAAAGGAACTGTTAATAAATCCCATAAATCACTGGGAATTATCCACAGAGAAAAGAGACCGTGAGGATCAGGTAACTGGCAGTTATCTCTACACAGACCAGAGTTTGGCTGAGGAACACTGTCCCATTTCTCAACAGAAATACAGTATATCTGGTAATCCCTATCTGTGTTAGTCTTCTCCCACTTGCCTGACTCAAGGGATAAATTTTACTTTGGTTCCAAGGATTTCATTTGTATCCCCTTCCTGTGAGAAACTGTAGGTTTTCCCTGGGGTCTGCACATTTCTAGAAACCTGTCTATGCAAATAAATAAGGATCTAAGCAAGTAGATAGATAGATAGATACATGGATAGATAATCATATGGTTTTAGCCTAGGAGCAAACTGGCCCAAATCCACATAGATACCTTTTTAAAATGTTAGATAGTTTTAAAAATACAGTTAATTTTTTTTTGGCATCACATCTTGAAGAGCTCAGATCAGAATTGAAATCTGATTGCAAGAAGGTTAGTCTTGTGACTCATTCAAATAACTATATATTCAATCTTGCCATTGATTTCTCCCCCTCCCCCATTATGCTTTGTTTGTAGAGATACAGTACACCTGGGTTCCAGTTAACACAAATAATGAATCCTGTAAAGCGGTCCTGTTATTTGAATTTGTATTATTTGAAGATACAATTATATATAAAATGGTAATCGTTTCCATTACAATGAAACATACAATGCTTTTAAAAATAAGATTTTATCTGTTTATGAGCATAATTTAGTAAGAAAGGATAAGGAAACATTATTTCTGATTCAAGTTTATTACAATGTAAAAGAATAGTTACAAAAATTAAATAAAAAATAAAGATTCCTAAATATCCTACCTAAAGAAAACTTGTTATTGATGATATGGTAAAAATGTTATTGTCCTTTAAAAGTATTTTAGTAGAGTAGACATGTATTCTCTTCATTTAAATTTCTATAGGTATGCTGGTGGGTATAGAGAACTTTATCCACTTCTCCACAAATCTGCAACCTTCACATTCTTACACAATGAACCCAGTATAGTTGAATGGCCTGGGGAATAAACTAATATCAGTAATACATATTTTTTAAAGATACTGTTGCACTTGCAATATTTTTAAATAGCTGGGCTAAAATAACTTGTAAATCAGTAGTCACCTGTGCATGCTTATTTGACGCTGAGAGACCTGGAAGCCATAGATGGATGTAGGATGAGGATTTCAAGCATGAAGATTTCAGCCATGAGGATTTCAAGACCAATAAACATGTATTGGCTTTTAACTTAAATGCTCCTCTGTATTTTACCTGAAAAAATTTCTCCCATTACAATTTTAACATTGTGAAATTGCACTCATTTTTAAAGTCATTGAATTAATAAATGTTTGCAACAAAAATTTATTCACTATCCCACTTCATTTGTGTTTGCTTTTCTTGTCTTAAACCTGATGTTTTGTCTGTTTGAGACTGCTTTGCTAAGAGGAATGTATTTTTTATTGTAATTTTTGATCAATACAGCTAAATGACTTACTATTTCTATCATTGTAACAATTCTATTTCTGATAGATTTTTTTGCAAATTACAAAAAGCTAATGCAACTTTTATTGTTCTTTTAAATTCCCTGCATATTTTATAACTTTTCATATGTTAGGTTTAGCTATTTAACATGTCATCTTATTTTAGTTGCTATGACTAGCTTAGTTCATGACATTCTACTACATGACATTTTAATTCTAATATAGTAGAAGCTTGATTTCCTTTTGCACTGGCAGTATTTCCACTGAAGGTATCCTTTCTCTTGTCTGTTTTGGGAAAGGTTCTTAAAACAAACACCACCACAACGTTTGGTAAAAGTACGTGTAGCAGCAAATCACATCCATATATGAGAGGCAAATAAAGATTTGTATCAGTGTACTAAAACCCTTAACTAGCTCATGCTTATTTCATTAATTCAGTTTAGTACACACTGAATGTGACCTGGTATCATTTTATAATTTATATTAACTTGAATTTCATATTATTTGATTTCACATTAATTTTGAACAAGCTGTTCTTTTTATTTTTTTTCTTGAGGGGGAAGGTAAGGCAATTAGGGTTAAGTGACTTGCTCAAGGTCACACAGCTAGTAAGTGTTAAGTGTCTGGGGCCAGATTTGACCTCCTGTCTCCAGGGCCAGTGTTCTATTTACTGCACCACCCAGCTGCCTCCCAAGCTCTTCTTAAAAGCCATAAGATGAACTCTTACTTTTATCCAGAGGGAATGGACTTTAAATAGGTATTGAATACAGAAAATGGACAATTTATAAGAAACACTATTTCCAGGAAAAGAAAGTAGAAATTAAAAAATGTAAAATACTTTTACAATTTCCCTCAATCCTTAGAGAAATGATCACCTAATAGACTGAGTTTGGGTTCTTTTTTTGTTGGTTTGATTGTTTTTGATGAAGCAGTGGCTTTGCTCTGACGTGAGCCTGTCGTGCCTAGTTGCCCACATTTGAAGAAATACTTCAAAATTTCCTCAGAAATGTGATTGATATCCCTGCCCCTGCTGCTCTTGCTGGGAGACTCTTCTTTCCACTCTACCATCAGAGATGCATTCAAAAAGAGTTCAAGCTTGTGGAATTTTACCTTCCCAGACTCAATGTATGAGATATTCCTGTCTTCTTAGACAGGTTAGGAAATCAATTAACAGAGAACTGTGTAAGCATTCTGTAAAACCTCTTAGCTTTCAGTGATTTGATCTCCATATAGGCTTGGACCTGCATAGATTATTAGAATTTAGAATTTTGATTCATTTGCTGAGGAAAGGAAATAATTGTGTTGGAGTGGGAAGACAATTTGGAAGAATGGGTAAGATGTCTGTGAAAAGTCTTTATCCAGCAGCAACATCAAAGAACATTAATGTAGCTTAGAGCCTTTTAAAATATCAGCTTAGCTCATATCACAAGAAGAGGTTTAAGCTTAGAAATATACCATACTCAGATGCATATGGTGGATGGTAAAATACAGAAAAGTGGCTATGAAAAGCTATGCTCATTTCAAAATAATTCTGCTTCTTTTGGAGATATGCCAAGGAAATGACCTTTTTCTACTATCAGAAAAAAGGGAATGTGTTTAAAATTCAGAAAAAAAGAATTTAAATTAAATTTTGGAAAAACTAATTTGATTTTAAGCATTTATGTTGTATCCTGGTACTTTACTGAAGTTGTTGTTTCACATAAATTTTAGCTGAATTTTGAAACATTTGGAGAAAACCATTACATCTACAAATAGTAATAATTTTTTTAAAGAAATTGTGGACTAGAGTTGAATAAGAATTGAAGAATGGAGACAAGGAAATGTGTTGATTTGTTTGACTATACATATTTGTTAAAAGGGAAGACTTTCATTAGGAAAAACGTTGTGCCAAGATAGTAGCTAGTGGCAAGTTTATGAAAAAAATTAATAAGACATTTAAAAACTATACAGAAAAATAATAATTTCATAAGGGTGTATAAATAAGTGGGACAATTTTGTTACCACCCTGTCAAATTTAATAATATTGCAAGTATATATGTGTGTGAGAGAGTATATATATAAGTATATATGTATATATACATATAATATGTATATGTATGTATGTCACCATCTTGTAAAATTAAATACATACATGTATATACACACAATTTGAGGAGGTTGTAATCAAACTGTCCTACCTACCTCTGTACCATTATATTTGTATGCATAAATATACATAGCTTTAAAACACATTTTATTGCTTTTCAAATTTTTTTTACGTCACCTACATTTTGTGTTATCCTCCCCATCATTCCCCCAAAGAACCATCACTTATTTAATCACCATCATAAAAAAAGTTTTGTAGGATTAACCAACACTTTCAAAATGTCTGAAATATGTAGTGTTCTACTCTTGTAATCACCATTTTTGCAAAGAAGTGGAGGGGTAGGTACCTGATCATATATTTTCTTTGAGACCAAGTTTGTTTATTATAATTTCTTATTCAGTTTTGCTTTTTTGTTGTTATTCTTTCTATTTACATTGATCTATTCATTATTCATATCCTTTTCCTGATTGTGCTTAATTATTATTGTGTTTGCATAATTTTTCCTATATTTCTTGGTATTCATTATATCAATTGTTTCTTAAATCATTGTAACATTCCATTGCAATAAATATCACAACTTGTTTAGCCACTCCACAATCAATGAGCATCTACTCTGCCATGATCTCTTTACTACTACAAAAAGTACTACTATAAATATTTTGGTGTGTGTAGAACTTTTCTTTGTATTGTAACAAAAAAAGGGCAGCTAGTTGATGTTGTGGATAGCATGCAGGGCAGGGAGTAAGGAAAACCTTGAGTGTGAGGCATGAACATCAGTTGAGAGAGTAATGAAAAGGGAAGGAGAGAAGAGGTTTGGAATAGCTACAGTTAATCAATTAGTGAAGAATGATTTGTTTCATTTAGGGTTCAGAATATTGGATAGCAGAACTTTGTGGCCTTAACAGTTTTTAGTTCCTTTCAGTAACATATAGATAGAAGAATCAGATGGTGGGAATATCCAAGAACTGGAATTTTGCAAAGGATTTTCTTTGATGGGATGGGAGTAAGGGATTCAAAAGTGGAAGATAGTATGTAATTGAATGATTCAACAAGAGGTAAAGACTGGTAAGGGATCAGTTGATCAATAAGCATTTTTTTATTTTTAAAACTTAATTTATTTTAGATTTTGACATTCACTTCTGTAAGATTTTGAATTCCAATTTTGCCCCTCTTTCCCTTCTTTCACCCCAAGATAGTGTGCAATCTGATATAGTCTCTGTTATACATATTTTCACATTAGTAATATTGTAAGGAAGAATTAGAACCAGTTGGAGAAATCACAAGAAAGAAGAAACAAACAAAAAGAGAGCAAATGGTATGCTTCGATCTGCATTCAGACCCCTTGGTTCTTTTTCTGGATGGGAATAGCATTTTACATCATGAGTCTTTTGTGGTTGTATTAGAATCAATGGTTCTTAACTTGCCTAATGCCTCAACCCTTTAATACAATTCCTCATGTTGTGGCGACCCCAAACCATAAAATCATTTTCATTGCTACTTCATAACTGTAATTTTGCTACTGTTATGAATATATCTGATATACAGGACATATTTTCTTTGTTACAAATTAAACATAACCCACAGATTGAGAACATTGATATGAAGAAGAAAGTTCATCAAAGTTAGTCATTGTGCAATGTTGCTATTACTCTATGCAATATTCTCTTGGTTCTGCTCACTTCACTCAGCATCAATTCATGTAAGTCTTTCTGGATTTTTTGAAGTCCTCCTGCTCAACAGTTCTTATGGAATAACAATGTTCCATTACATTCATATACCACAACTTGTTCAGTCATTCCTCAGTTGATGGGTATACCCTCAAGGTCTAGTTCTTGGCCACCACAAAAAAGAACTTCGATGTAGGTGGTGGAGCCAAGAGGGAAGAGTAAAAGCAAGGGGATTGCATTAACTCTTTTCCAAATACCTTTAAGAACCCCAAAAATGAAAAGTGAAACAAATTTCTAGCCCAAGACAACCTGGAAGGCAGAGAGGAAAAGTCTATTGCACCAGGTTGGGAGATGATCCCCGTGCAATTCAGGCTGTGCCAGCACAGATAGACTCCAGCAAACACAGAGCAGACCTCAGGAGACTGAATCATTGGCACCTGTGGTGGTTTCCAGATTTCTCAACCCCCAAATGCCAAAGACAGATTAGAAAGTCAGTAGGAAAGGACTTTCAGGTCATGGTGAGAGAGGAGCAAGGTCCAGTTGCTTCCAAAGCTCTCTGGCCATAGATAGTGGGAGGATCAAGTGGCTTATCAGAGGGGGATTGCAGGCATCTCTTTGCTGGTATTGAGGCAGGATTCTTTTACTTTGCCCATACTTTGGTCTGGGTTGCAGTCCTGGGATGAGGAAGAGTTCTAGAATGGAAGATCTTGTGGCAGTGGTGGAGAGGGAATTCACCTCATAGTTCCAAGGCAGAAAAGAATGCTTATGGTCAAACACAGAGCAGAAAACAGGCTAGGTGAGAATTAACACCTCTTCTTTGATCATACCACCTTGGAAGAACTGAAAATTTATAGGTCCTTAGAAGTATCTCTGAACACAGCTTCACAAATCCCTAAAGCTTGGTACTATATGCCCTCCATACTAGAAGCAAAGCCCTATCTTAACAAGGAATCAAATAACTGACTGCGAAAATGAGAAAATAGTGAAAAAAACCTCAAGCTATGGAATCTTACTTTAGAGACGAAGAAGATCAAAACATACAAGCAGAAGAAGACAAAAAAGTCATCGCTCCTACATCCAAAACCTTGAAGAAAAATACGAATTGGTAGCAAATCATTGAAAAACTGAAAAAGGATTTAGAAAATCAAATAAGAGCAGAGGAAAAAATTGGGAAGAGAAATTAGAATGATGCAATAAAATCACAAAAAAGGCAATAGCACACTAAAGGAGACCCCAAAAGTAGTGAAGAAAATAACATCTTAAAAATAGAATAGGCCAAATGGTAAAAAGAGATTTAAAAAATGAGGAGAGGAATGCCTTCAAAAATAGAATTGACCAAATGGGAAAGGAAGTCCAAAAGCTCACTGAAGAAAATACTTCCTTAAAAATTAGAATTGAGCAAATGGAAGCTAATGACTCTATAAGAAATAAAGAAATTATTAAAAAAAACAAAAGAATGGAAAAATAGAAGACAATGTGGAATATCTGTTTGGAAAACAACTCACCTGGAAAATAGATCCAAGAGAGATAATTTAAAAAATTATTGGACTACTTGAAAATCATGATAAAAAAAGAACCTAGACATCATCTTTCAAGAAATTATCAAGGAAAACTTATCTGAGGTCCTAGAACCAAAGGGTAAAAATAGAAGCAGATCACTGATCACCTGAAATAGATACCCAAAAGAAAACTCTTAGAATATTGTAAATAAATTCCAGAGTTCCTGGGTCAAGGAGAAAATATGGCAAGTAGCCAGAAAGAAACAATTCAAGGATTGTGGAAACACAATCAGAATAATACAAGATTTAGCAGTTTCTACATTAAGGGATCAAAGGGCTTGGAATATGATATTCTGGAGTTCAAAGAAGGTAAGATTAAACCCAAGAATCACTCATCCAGTAAAAATGAGTATAAACTTTCAGGGGAAAAATTGGACATTCAATGAGATAGAGGACTATCATGCATTCTTGGTGAAAAGACCAGAACTGAAAGGAAAATTTGACTTTCAATTTCGAGACTCAAGAGAAGCATGAAAAGGTAAACAGGAAAGAAAAATCATAAGGGACTTATTATAATTGAACTGGTTACATTCCTACATGGAAAGGTGATATTTGTAACTCATGAGACATTTTTCATCACTGCGGTAATTGGAGGGAACATATATAAAGACAGAAGGGAGAGGGTGAGTTGAATATGAAGAGATGATATTAAAAAATAAAATTAAGGGGTGAGAGAGGAATATACTAGGTGAAGGAGAAAAGGAGAGGTAGAATGGGGTAAATTTTATCACATAAAAGAGCCAAGAAAAAGCTTTTGCTGTGTAGAGGAAGGGGGGAAGGGAAGGAATGAGCTCTTTGGCCAAATTTGACTTAAGGAGGAAATAACATACACACTCAATTGGATGTGGAAATCTATTTTACCCTGCAGGAAAAGAGGGGGAGGGAGATGATAAAATGGAAGACAGATTGGGGGAGGGGTTAATCATAAGCAAACAATTTTGGGGAGGGATGGGGTCAAAGGAGAGAATAGAATTAATGGGGGAGTGGGACTGGATGGAGGGAAATGTAGTTAGTCTTTCACAACATGACTATTATGGAAGTGTTTTTGTATGACTACACATGTATAACCCATATCAAATTGCTTGCCTTCTCAGTGAAGGTAGGTTGGGAAGGAGTAAGGGAGGGAATGTGGAACTCAACGTTTTATAAACAAGTGTTAAAAATGTTTTTGCATGCAGCTTGGAAATTAGATATACAGACAATAGGGCATAGAAATCTATCTTGCCCTCCAGAAAATAGAAGGCAATGGGATAAGAGAAGGGGTGGAGGTGATATAAGGGAGGGTATATTAGAGGAAGAGCTAATCACAATGCTCACCATCTTTGTGTGGTAGAAGGGGACAGATAGGGAGGGAATTTTGAAGTCAAAATGTTGTGGAAGTGAATGTTGAAAACTAAAAAGAAATTAATTAAGTGAAGAAAGAAGAAAAAATATAAAAGAATTCAATGGAACTTGACAAAAAGAACTACTATAAATATTTTGCTTTGTGTGGGTCCTTTACCCATTTTTATGATCTCTTTGAGGTACAGGCACAGAAGTGGTATTGCTGGGTCAAAAGGTATGAACATTTGTATAGCCCTTTGGCCATAGTTCCAAATTGCTCTCCAGAATTGTTGGATCAGTTCACAACTTGATGTCTTATAGAATCATCAGCTTCCACTTGCCCAATTTTAATTTTTCATATATTTTTCTTCATTTAGCTTTTGTACCACCTTTCCATCTGGCCAATTCCACTTTTTAAAGAATTCTCTTCAGTAAAATTTTGTGCCTTCTTTTGCATCTGGCTAAATCTATTTTTAAGTTGTTTTCTTCAATGTCACCAATTTGACCAATTATGCTTTTTAAAGGGATTTTCTGCAGCCAGTTTTTATCCTTTTCCCAAGCTATTGGCTCTCACATATACACTACGTGTATCATTTATTTTTCCAATTTTTATTCTACCTCTCTTTAAAAAAATATTTCTTGAGTTTTTCCAAGAAGGCTTTGGACTTGAGACCAGTTCATATTCCCCTTTGAGGTTTCAGATATGGGTATATTGAAAATGTTACCCTATTTTGAATTTGTCTTTTACTCTTTCCCATCCCCATAGAAAGAAATTATGGTCATTGTTCATTTCTGCTTTTTGTTCATGACCTTTGCCTATTTCTTGGTTTTTTAAAGTTGAGCTTTCCACCTGGAACAAAGATTTCACAGTTCCAGGCTTCTTGTGCTGGGGGCCAACCACCTGGTCACTGAATTTGTTTTCTGGGACCTCAGGTGCACAAATCTGGAGGCTGTTTGGAGTCTAAAAGTTTCATGGTGCTGAGCTAGGGTTCTAGTGGTGGTGGTTGGTGTGTGCTAAGGCCAGGTGTGATATTTTTATGCATTGTCTCAGGGCTATACTGACTCTCTTGATATTTGGGGTGGTCTGGCCCCTTGAGGACACCTACTCATCTGGGTTGTGCTGAAGTATAGAGAGGTTTGGCTGCTAGAGGAAACCAGGACACTGGCACATGTGATGGTTCTCTGAGATAGTGTCTTCTATTTGCCTTGACTGTGCCAAGGCACATGGGGGCTTTCCTGCTCCACTACGTTGGGGCTCAGGATCTCATGCTGGTTTTTTTATGTGGGTCTTGCTGCTGGTTTGCCATGATGCCTCCTGTCCTGTACTGCTACCCTTCCATGGGAGCAAGAAGGACCATTCCTGTTAATCCCCCAGTACTCTCAGGTTTAAAGATTGCAGCACCTTGTCTTTCTGCTGACTCTACTGTTCAAAATTTTTCCTGGGGGGAAGTATTTCCTGGGTTTTTAAAGGTAAATATGGGAGAGTGAGAGTACCTTAGTGGTTACTCTGCCATCTTGGCTCCTAGATGTCTGAAACTGAATAAGCATTTCTTACATGCCTACCATATGGGAGAACCTATTATTGATGATGGAGATACATTTTTAGATGTCTATTTTTTTTAATGAATTAATACTTACTTTTAGGGAGCAAAAGAAAGAGAGTATAGTCAAATCAATGTTGGTGTCCTAGGAGGGAACTGAGAGTTTAAAGATTGTTGGACAAGGTAAGGATGAAGAGCAGAGTCATAGGAAAACAAAACATAGGAAACAGAATTTTAAAAGTAATGACCAGATAAAGAAATTTCAGAGTTCATGAATTTAGAAGTAGCATTTTTGTGGCTGATGGTAAGACCAAAGGTGGACATCTATTTGTGTAGATGAGGTAGAGTAAAGAAATAGATCATAAGATCTCAGTATGATGAGGAATTGGCATGTTTGGATACTTTAAAAAACATAAATATTATGATCAGGTGCCTCAATATTAGGAAATAGGATGGAGAAAAAAACTTTGAACCAGGTAATGGACTCTGATCTTCGAAATATCTGAGTTTTCATTGGTATAGGTTATCCTTTTACTCTTTCACATCGGGACTCTCCCACACATTCATTTTCATTATATTCATTTTCCTATGACTGAATGAAGGAAAATGCCCTTCAGATCATTGGGTACCAGCCACTAGAATCTATATTGGATGGTAGATTTGGGTAATGTGAATATCAAAGAAGAAAAGTTACAAAAGTGGCCAGGTACCTAATGTGTTTTACACTTCCCCTGTAACCCTCAATTTACCTAGAGGAGTGCTTGACACATAAGAGGGACACAAATAATATTTTAACTTTTGTTGAAAAGACCTTAAAAGGTTTGGGAAGCTCTGGCAATATCAATAAAAATTAATGGAAATTTCAATTACATGCATTCACATTATTGACATTAAGAGCAGTTCTTGTTATTCTAAAATGCTTTTGAAAATGAGACTAGCCTTCACTTTCAAATGTCAAAATTAAAACTAATGACAAAATAATGAGCTTTTTATTACAGTTAGGAAACAGAACATTATTATAGCTAAAACCAGAACAAATGGCAGTGCTTACCAGTAAATAATAGGATAGAGGATAATCTTCCTAATCTTTTTTCCATAAGTTTTAGGACATACTTCCTTGTTTATTGCCTTTTGTGTATTAAAAATACTGAACACAATTGGTGTTAAACCATAATTCATTAGATTAATAGGATGAGGGAAGGCAATATGTTTGATCTTATCAGTAATGAATTACATTCCACAAATTAAAAGATTGCAAGATAGAGTAGAATCGAATAGATTGGGTAAGAACTAATTCATTTTGGAATTCCAAAAGTCTGACAAGGTCTCTCTGATGCTATGTTCTGTGAACATATCGACATTACAAAGAATAAAGTGTATCAGGGTGAAAAATGGTTGTTGAATGAATGAATGAATGAATGAATGAATGGATAAGGAGTTTGCAATTTACAAACTATTGGGCATAAAAATAGGATTTCAACATCAGGCCCACTAAAAATTTAAATATAAATATATACACACATAATATAGAGGAATATATAGGTAGAAGCAGTGCAATGTAGTGGGGAAGTTGGAGTCAAAAGAATGAAATGTGATTTTTCAACTTTACCGGTTAAGCTGGTTACTTGTATAACCTTGGACAAGTCACTTATCCATGGGGCTTCAGTTTTCTCATGTGTAAAATAGGGACCATAATACTCACTCTAACAAGTTTCCAGTTTGGGGGAAAATGGTTTTTAAATTGTAGAGCACTGTAGAAATAACAACTTCTCCTCCTCCTCCTTGTTGTTGTTGTTTTTGTTCTTCTTCTTGTGTTTCTAAATTATGTAGTTTTATCTCTTTCACTTGAGTCATTACCTTATATAGGTGCTCATCTCATGGGCTGATATTCCTAGAAGGTGCTACTGATTCCTCTTCTTCCTCCTTCTCCTCCCCTTCTTCCTCATCAGGATTCAAGGTATAATAATGAGGGGCCAAGTTTTTCTAATATTGATGGTCATGAGTTCCCAGTGTTATGCTTCATATTTTTCATCTTCAGCTTGATCACAACTCAGGAAAAGAGTATCATCAGAAACCTCATCATACTATTTAAATCAACCTTGGATATACCCCAAACCTTCCCAAGTCCCTTAGCCTCCTCTGATCTCTGAGTAGAGGGCTAGAACTTCTGGTAGAGCGAAACAGATAATTTTGTTACATGAAATTAAAAGGCTTTTGCACAAAAAATCTATTGTAACCAAAATTAGAAGGAAAAAGAGAAATCTGGCAGAAAATTTACAGAAACTTTCTCTAATAAAGGCCTTATTTCACAAATATATAGGGTACTGAGCCAGATGTATCAAAAGAAGAACCAATCCCCAGTTGATAGATGGTCAAAGCATATCAACAGACTGTTTTCAGCAGAGGTATTCAAGGTTATCAATAGTCAAATAAAAATGCTCCAAATCACTACTGATTAGAGAAATACAAATTAAGACAACTCTCAGGTACCACCTTACACCTATTAGATTGGTTAACATGACTGTAACACCAAGCATGAGAACTGCTGCTATGAACAGCTTTACAAATTCTGATTACAAGGAAAGCAAACTCTCCATTTATTCAGTAACAAATTAAAGCAAAACATTCGCAGAAAATCAAAATACAGCATTCACTATGTCACAACTCAACGACTTAACACTAGAATGGTCATGGAGTTTTCACCAAAGTGGTTACATAGTTTTAAACAAAGTACATTCATTTGATAACTCAGTCATTTAGTAAGTCCTCAATTCAGTCACAAAGTACAAGAGTCAAAGTACTCCACCACTGGGTAGTACATTCATTTAGTCAATCACAAAATCTTCTCTCCTCAAGTGGAGAATAGTTTCTGATTTATTTATAATAAAAAAGTACATTCATTTTGTCAGTCACAAAGTTTTCTCTCTCTCTCTCTCTCTCTCTCTCTCTCTCTCTCTCTGTCTCTCTCTGTCTCTCTCCCTCCCTTCCTCTCTCCTTCTCTCCCTCAGCATCTCTGGCCCTTGGTAGCTCTCTCTCTCTCTCTCTCTCTCTCTCTCTCTCTCTCTGTCTCTCTCTCTCTCTCTCAGCATTCTCATTCCAGGCAGTTCTCCAGTTATCTCTGTCTCTTCCTCTGTCTGTCTGACTGTCTCTCTCTCTCTGTCCCTCCCTCCCTCCATGCTCCATGATGCTGCTCCCAAAAGTTCTTCTGACCTCTCTCGGCTTCGGCTTTTTCCTATGTATGGCAATTGCTCCTCCATGTTTGGCCCCCTCTCATCACAACAGCATGTACATCCCACTGTGGGATTTTCACCAGCTCTGGGTCTTAACACTTAACCCAAAACCAAGTGCTAAGTACCTGTTAGCTTACCAATGCAAGGGGATCTTCAAATTCCATTACCATTACAATGACACAGAAGAAAAATTAAAAATGCTATATGGAATGTGGAAAAAATGAGACAATAATTCATTGCTGGTGGAGTTATGAATTAGTCCAACCATTCTGGGGAACAATTTTGAACTATGTCCAAATAGTGCATACCATTTCGCCCAGAAACACCACTACTAGATTTGTATCCCCAGAGGACCAATGAAAATGGAAAAGGACACATTTGTACAAAAGTATTTATAGCTGTTGTTTTGTCACAGAAATGAATTGGAAATTAACGGGATAAACATTAACTGGAGAATGGTTAAACAAGTTGTGGTGTATGATTGTGATAGAATAGTATTATGCTATAAGAAACAATTACCAGGATGTTTTCAGAAAAACCTTGGAAGACTTATCTGAAATCATGCAAAGTGAAGTAAACAGAATGAAGAAAATGTACACAGTAAAAAAAAGGATGACCAACCATGAAAAACTTAGCTACTCTGATCAAGACAACAATTCAAGACAATTCTAAAGTGCTCGTGATGAAAGATGTTATTCACCTTCAAATATAGAATTGATGAATTCTGAACACAGAGTAAAGAGTACTTTTTAACTTTTTTTATTGTTTTTTCTTTGTGTTTTCTTTTGAAACATAGCTAATACGAAAATGTTTTGCGTGACTTCACATGTACAATCATTAGTAAATTGTAAGCTTTCTCACAGAGGGGGATGGGAAGGAAGGAGGGAAAAAATTTGGAACTCATTGTTTTGAAGAGTTCATTTTTATGTGTAATTAGGAAATATTTAATTAAATAAATTTTAAAAAGAAAATTTGCTCGGTAAAATATAACTTTTAGATTATAATTTCTGGAATATAATTTTCCATGACAAATATAACATTTTATATGTATTTCCACTATCACTTGCTTCAAGAAACCATGATTTCATAGGTATTACCACTCCTTCTACTGAAGAATATTATAAACCTTCTATACCTTAGCAAGATTTGGGGGAGTTAGCAGGAGATATCATAGTATAATATATTAATCATCTTCTGATTGTGAGTCTTTCTGAGCTAAAATAAGTTGGTTGTCTGACAACAGATGCATAGTGATCTAGTCTCCTATTATACTGTAAGCCTTTCAACTATGTAGGATATGTCTTAGTTTACTCTCTGTTGGTGTAGCCATTGCAAGTCCACTTTCACTGCCTGCATTTAGATTTTGCAGCAAGTTTTTGTTAAAGATATTTAATATATGCTTTCTATATACTAATGACCAATATAATGAAAGAGAGAGAGAGAGAGAGAGAGCGAGAGAGAATAAGAGAAAGAGCAAGAAGTACATTGCATTCTATGAAGAGAATTATTCCAAAATTTTGATATGTTTGAGGCTTAGACTATAGGAACAGAAACACACACACACACACACACATATATAAAGTTCTTATCTTCATAGCAGATGAGAGGACTGCAATTATTTGATAGATATTTGGTAACTGCTAAGTTTCTTGGCAAATCACTTCCATATTGTTTCTTTCTCAATATTTTATACCCCATTGTTAATTATTTTTGTACCTCCAAATTTTTAATTTCTCTACTTTTCAAAACTTTTACTCACTTAGCCTTGGATAAAGGAAATAAGTAAAGGAATATTCGTGAACCAAATTTCAGTTCCATTTAGCAATCAAAATTTAGGAAAAGTTACCAAGAAAGGTGAAGAATAAATACAAAATTCCCCCAAAGAAGAGCTCAGATTAAGCTTTTGAGAACCAAAGTTCTCCTTTGGTTATTAAAAAATTAAAATAAATATACTTCTAGTAAAGTTCTCTATTATTGAAACATGATTTGACCACCAAATTAAGCATTTTCTGAAGTTTTTGCAGGAGTTATCTTTTTAATAAGCGATATCTTTACTTAACTTAAAACTGTTTTCACAGGCTCACTATTATAAAAAATATTTTCACAAACTGTCATTTTGATATCTTCCTCAGGACTCATTTGTACTTCCTGTCATACTAGTAGAATACTTTTAAGTTAATGTTATATAGCCCTAAGCCACAAAATAGATACCTTTGAAAATGTTTCTTATCCATCTGCTTCAAACATTTTGAGACTAGGAAACATCATTTTCATGTTTCTCAATTTAGGAATCTAAATATAGAAAATTTCATGTCCAAGAATATGATTTCCATCAAAAATTTATATGGAGGTTGAATTGACCTTGGTACCCAATTTAGCAGATTTCAAGAAGCTCACCTTTACCTCTAGGAAAAAATTCAGACTTCTCTGCTTGGCATTCAAAACTTGACAATCTAGATACAGACTGTCTTTCTAGACACAGCTGTATGATCCTTAGCAAGTCATTTAACCTCTCAATATTTTAAGTAAATCTCTAAGATCTCAAACATTAAAGCTGGAATTGGTCTGTAATGGCACAGGGAGTATCTGCTTTAGCAGATCTTTGTATCAGTGAAATCCCATTCCCAATTCCTATCTTAATCCTTTGCATATATTTTGTATTTCTATTTACTACCCTCAATACACAAAATTACATCTCTGTGGTTTTGAACATGAAGTCTCTCATACCTGAATCTTCCTATTCTGCTCTCATAGGTTTTAAGCGACAGGGGTAGGAATTTAAATTAATTCTTTCTTAGTCCAAGAATGCTCTGTTCACTTTGGTACATTGTTTCTCCACTGGCCTGCACAAAAATCCTTTGGAGATCTTATCATTAATTAGGGCTGTTGACCTTTTTACTTTGTTGCAAAGTCCAGTCATGTCCTCTCATTTATATAATGAGCATTATACCCACATATTAATCACTACTAGCTATGCTATTTTGGTATAGAATTGACCCATCCCACTTAGTCCTCCCTGGCCCATGGCTGGTGGGAGGTAGGGGAATTGGGGAAGTTGTATTGTTCTCCTGGGAAATAATTAGTTTAGACTTCTGAAGAAAGACGTATGATTAGGAATGCATATCCAATCAACCAATAAACAGTTATTAAGCACCTACTTTGTGCTAAGCAATAAGGATGCAAAAAGAGGCCAAAGACAGTCCTTTTCCTCAAAGAGCTTATGATCTAATGGAGGGGAAAACATGCAAACAAATATATATACAAAGCAAACTAAATACAGGATAAACAGGAAATAATTAATGAAGAGAAGGCACTGGAATTAAGATGGGTTAGGAGCAGCTTCCTGTAGAAGGTGGCCTGTTAATTGGGACTTAATGGAAGCAAGAAAGGTCAGTAGTTTGGAGTGGAAAAGGAAGAATATAGAAGATAACCAGAGAAAATTCCTGGACCCAAGAGATATCAATGGAACAATCATGAGACCACTGTCATTGAGTTGAAGAACACACACTGGGGTATAAGAAACCATAAGAAGACTGGAATAGAAGTAAGGGGATAGGTTATAAAGGGCTTAAAATGGCAAACAGCATTTTGAATGTGATCCTGGAGGCACCAAGAAACTAATGGAATTTATTAAATAATGGAGTGACATGAATGGAGCTACACTTTAGGAAAATTACTCTCATGACTGAATAGAGGATTGATAGGAATAGGGGGAGATTTTAATCAGGCAAATGCATAGCAGGCTATTGCTAAAACTCAGATGTGAGGTGATGAGGTGGAATATTTGAAAGATGTTGCAGCAGTGAAACCAACAGTCATTGGCAACAGCTTAGATAGGGAGAGTGAGAAAGTGAGGAATTCAATATGACTCCTAGGTTGTAAGCATGAAGTATTGGGAGGAGAGAGTTGCCCTCTGTAGTAAGAGGGAAAGTAGGGAGGATTTAAATGGGGAAAACAATGAGTTCTGTGTTGGACATAATGAGTTTAAGATGTCTAATGGACGGCAATTTCAAGATATCTGAAAGGCAGAGATATGAGATTGGAGGGTAGCAGAGAGTTTGGGGCATAAGTAGAGTTGAGAAGCATAAACATAAAGCTGGTATTTAAATTTATGGTGGTTGATGATTATAGGGAAGTGGTATAGAGGAGGAAGAGAAGAGGTCCCAGGACAGAACCCTGAGGTGCAATTGCATTTAGAAAACATGATCTGAAAGAGGATCCAGGAAAGGAGACAGAGAAAGAAGGAGCAGTCAATAGGAGGAGGGGTGTGTAGGAGTAGGAGAGAATGAAGTTCTGAAAAGTGAAAGAAGAGAATATCAATGAGGTGATAAAGATAAACAGTATTAAAAGCTACAAAGAGGTCAAGGAGAATGAATACTGAGAAAAAAGGCATTAGGTTTGACAGCTTAAGAGATCATTGGTAATGTTGTAGTATTCAGTTTTCATTGAATGATAAAGTTGGAAGCTAGATTGTAAGGGGTTAAGAAGAGAGTAAGAGGAAAGAAAGTGGAGACATCTATTGTAGATGAGCTTTTCGGGACATTTAGCTACAAAGGGGAGAAGAGATAAAGGACTATAGTTAATGGGATGGAACTGTCAAGTAATGGTTATTTCAGGATGGGGAAGACATGGATATGTGGAGAGCCATGTAATGCCATGCAAGAACAGCTTTCCAAAAGAATGCTACTGTGAACAGCTTTTAAGATTCTGATTACACAGTATAGTGAATACTCTATTTCATAATAAATCAGAGCAAAACATTGACAGAAAATGAAGATACAGCTTTCACAGTGTTACAACTTATCACAGAAAATCAAAACTTTAAACTTATCACTAAAATGGCCACATAGTTTTCACCAAAATGGTCGCGATAGTTTCCAACAAAGTACAATCATTAGTCAATCACAAAATTCTTAATTCAGCCACAAAGTACAAAAGTCAAAGTTCTCCACCCTTAGGTCACAATAAATCATAATCTTCTCAGTCAGCACACAATATCCAAGTAAAGTTTTCTTTCAGCTTTACTTGAGGCTGGCTCTCAGCTTCCATGGTTCCTCTTCCATACTCTGAGGTCCAACTGTTACCTGGGTTCAAAGGGGCAGCTCCCAGTTCCTTGACCAGTTCTTCATCTAGTTCCTGTTCCATATTGAAGTTCACAGTGTCCAATCCACTTTAAGTCCCTCACAGTTCTTGTTTCTTTAAAGACAAAGCTAGACAGAGCCACAATAATATTCATAAACATTGCTGGCACCATCATCAATTCACTATCTGCTTGTGAAGTTGACTTAGACCCAACAACAATGTCTGAGAACTCAACACAAATCATCAACATAGAAATAAACACAGACCCACAAACAAGATCCAAGAGGTCAGCACAGATAGTGCTGACAGTAGACAGACAGTAAATAGACAGTAAAGTCTCAGGACCTCTAAAACTATCTTCCAGGACTTTGGTAAACATGCAATCAGAAAATCTTCTTTCAGGGATTCTAGTAAGGTTCTAGGGCTTCTGTACAAAGTATCACAAACAAACATCAACAAAGAGCAGAAAAACAGTGCTAGGATACCACAAGGTTTCTCCTTCTTGACTCTGCCACCACAAGAGTCCTCTTCTCAATTCTGACGTTGTCACCTTGTGCTCTTCCTTATATAGGTATTAGCTCCTCCCCTTCCTATTACAGGAGTTCATGAGTTTTAGTGTTCACAAGTTGTAGGGTTCACAATTCTGCTTTTTTAAATATTAACTTTTGTTTATTTTTAGTGTACGCCATTCATTTCCATAAGATTTTGAGTTACAAATTTTCCTCCCATCTTTCCCCTACCCACCATCCCAAAAGAGTGATCCCACTGTGTACCCTTCCACAATCTGCTCTCTTCTATATCCTCCCTGATGACCCCTCTGATTTTCCAGTAGGGCAAGATGGATCTCCCTACCCCAGTGCCTTTATATCTTATTTTCCAGTTGCATGGAAATAATAATAATAATAATAGTAATAATAATAGTAATAATAATAATAATAATAATAATAATAATAATAAATTTTAAACATTTTATTTTAAAACTTTAAATTCTAGATTCTTTCCCTTCCTCCATTGTCACCCACCCCCAATGGGAAGACAAGCAATTCAATACAGGCTGTATATATGTATTGATACAAAACATCTCCACAATAGACATATTGTGAAAGATTGACTATATTTCCCTCCATCCTATCCTGCTCCCCACTTGTTCTATTCTCTACTTTGTCCCTGTCCCTTTACAAAAGTGTGTGCTTCTAACTATCCTCCCCCTAACCTGCCCTCCCCTCCATCATCCCCCCTCTCATCCTCTTCCCCTCTGCTCTCCTGTAGGGCAAAATGCCCAGTTTAGAGTGTATGTCATTCCCTCCCTAAGCCAAATTCAATGAGAGTGAGTTTGACCAATTCCCTTTTGTCTTTCTGTTCTTCCCCTGCATTTTTAACAGTTGTTCCTTGCCTCTTCTACATGAGCTTATTAACCCCATTCTGTGTCTCCCTGTCTCCTCTAATTTTATTCCTCTCCCACATCTCAATTTCACCTTTTAAATATCATTCCTTCCTATTCAATTGATTCTGTGCCCCGTGTCTATGTATGCCTGTACACATATATACACACACACTCATATATGTATTCACATGCATATATACCCCCTATATAGATATATATTCTGTTTCCTCACAGACTTGACACAAGGTTCAAAAGAAACTTGAAATGAAACAAGGTGTTAATTGAATAGATGAAAAAAGGTGTGAACTACTTCTGTGCTTGCCATTACAAGCCACTAGGGAGGAGTTGACAATAATTGAGAGTAGAGAGCATAGAAAAGAAAATGTGTTGGAGAAAAATGGATAGAATGGGATTGCTTGAACATATAGAAGGATTAGCCTTGGTAAGGAGTAAGGTTTCTTGATCATGTGAGACAAGAGTGAAAGAAGAGAAAATGACAGAAGGTATTTTGGTGATAGGAGAAAAGAAAAGGGAGAGGAGGAACTTGTAGCTAATGGCCTCAATTTTTTTTTCTGTAAAATATGAGGAAATTTTCTTACTTGAGAGAATAGGGGGATGGAATTCCATGGGAGGTTTGAGGGGGGATGAAAATGTTTGAAAGAAATGCTATAGAGAGTGGGATAGTGACTTGATAAGGAACATATAGAAGAATCGCATAGTGGTCATTAGAGCTTAATTGAAGTTGTATAACTTAAATATGTAGTGGACCAAGACAGAATTATCACATAATATTTTTTCCATCTTCTTTCATTAGGACATGTATGAGAGGGAAGGTGATAAATGGTGAGAGTCAATAAAGGCTGATATCTGACTGGGTACAACTGGTGATATGATAAAGGATCTGAGGATTGAAGAGAGGGCACCATAGAACTTAATTGATTCATCAAAGGGTCAAAACAGAGACAAGGAGAGAGTAGCTAATGCAGGGTAGATGGCTGGCAGATAATCGAAAGATCAAGGGAATAGAAGGTATGTTTTAGACAAAGGAAAGATTTTTGTAAGAAAAGGCAGAGGCAAAGGTAAAAAGCCAATATTTATGTAAGGAGATTTAAGAATTCTTGAACATAGAATAGGTACATTTGTGGGTGATGACAAGACCATATTTTTCTGTGTCTTAGGTGGAATGCAGGTATAGCTCATGAGAGTTAAGTAGGTTGAGGAATTTAATGGGTAAGGTATTTGAAGGGGAATGACTAAGTATGCCCCCCCCAGTATGAGAGCAGGGGTGGGGAAAGAGAGACACTGTGATCCAGATATCAACTAGAATCAAAATATCAAAATTGAATTCAGAAAGGAGAGTGGCCTGGTTGGTGGTGGGAGTGTCTTTAGACAATAGCTACCAAGATTTTCATTGAGTGGTAGATAAAAATGACTTGAAGCTCAAAGGAAGAAAGCATATTGGGGGCGGTTTCAAGATGGCGGCGTAGAAGCAGCAAAGCACCACAGGTGCCACAAGAAACACGCCAAAAACTCATAAAATGGGACTCTAAACAGATTTTCGAGCTCCAAAACTCCCCAAAAGACAGAAAGCACAGCTGTTGCTACAGGCAGCTCAACAGGTGGGGCTCAAAGCAGCAGTCTGGGAGCCACAGCCGACCCCATACAGGTCAGGCCCCAGGGCATC
>CM053594.1:332910045-332929104 GCA_028646575.1 Pseudocheirus occidentalis
GGAGGGTATATATGTGTATGAATACATATCTGAGCATGGGTATATATGTGTACATAGACTGTTCAGGATGAATTAATTAGAAAGAGATGTTACTTCAAAAGGTGAAATTTTGAAGTGGGAGAGGACTTGAATGAGAGGAGACAGGGAGAGACAAAATGGGGTTATCTTGCCATGCAAGAGAATAGGGGGGATAGCAATGAGAGGAGGGGTGATGAAGGGAAGGGTGGGGTTGGGGGGTTGCGGGAAGCACACACCTCAGTATAGGGACAGGGACAGGGACAGGGACAGGGTAGAAAACAAAACAAGGGGGTGGTGCAGGATAGGAAGGAGGGACGTACAATCAGCCTCTCACAATTTGCTCACCATGGAGATGTCCTGCGTAATTACACAGGTACAGCCTGTATTGAATTGCCACTCCTTCCAGTGGGAGAGGGTGACAGAGGAGGAAGTGTAAGTATCTAGAATTTAAAGCTATATAATCAAATGCAACTGGGAAATAATACATACAGGGACAGGCGCAGGGAGACCCTCCCTGCCGTACTAGAAAGCTAGAGGGGTGTTGGAGGAGGACACAAAGGGGAAAAGATTGTGGGAGGGGCTTTAAGGTGGGATCAATATTTTGGGCTGGGGGGTAGGGGAAAGAAGGGCAGAAAATTTGTAACTCACAAGCTTGTGGAAATGAATTATGTAACCAAGAAAATAAATTTTAAAAAAATTGGGAAGTTAAAAAAAAATTGAACCAGTGCCCTGAAAATCAAATGTCCATTGGTCAAAATAATTACTTCAACGTAATATGTCAACAACTTTTTATTTATCCACAAATGTGCTCAACAACATTTTATGACTATTTAATAATTTTGTTATTGTTCAGTCATTTCACTTGCGTCCAATTCTTGGTGGCCCCATTTTGGTGTTTTCTTGGTAAAGATAACTAGAGTGGTTTGCCATTTCCTTCTCCAACTCATTTTACAGATGAGAAAACTGAGGCAATCAGGGTTAAGTGACTTGCACAAGGTCACATAGCTAGTAAGTGTCTGAGGTCAGATTTGAATGGGCTCTTCCTGACTCCAGGCCCACGACTCTATCCTCTGTGCCACTTAGCTGCCCTGTTCTAATATTAAAATAATAAAGCCTGTAGTCTCAAAGAAAAAAAAGAAAGCATATTGGGTGATAGAGAAAGGTAGAGAACCTGGAATGTGGAGGCAATGTGGAGCAAGGAGTATTTCAACTCCTGCACCTCAACCAGTGAGCCTAAGAGAATGAATGCAGCTCCAGCCAATACTGAAAAGGGTGGCAAGGGAGACTGTGTCATCAGGAAAACCATGTTTCAGTAAGAACTAGTAGATGTAAGGGAGAGGAAAAAAAGTTGTCTATGTAACAGGCATTCCAGAAGGCACAGTGGCAGTGACAATCTGGTCAGTTTGCATTTTGCAAATACAAATCAAAAGGCAAAAAATAGTTCCTACTCTCTAGGAACTCACAATCTAAAATAGGAAAAAGATGTAAGAAGTTGTACACAAACAAGGTATATTCAGGATAAATTGGAAATAATCAGTGGAATAAGGCACCAGAATTAAAGGGGATCAAAGAAGGTTTCCTATAGAAAGTGTGGTTTTAGGTGGGATTAGAAAGAAGTCAGAGAAGCCAGGAAGTAGTGATGAAGAAGATCATTTTAGTAATATGGGATGATCAAGGAAAATGTTCAGTCAGGGGATGTTCAGTCTTGCATGACGAAAAGCAAGATTATTGAATCATGAAATTGTAGTATATATGGTGGCTGGGCTTGGAATGTAAGGTATAAGAAGATTTGAAAGGTAGGAACAAGTCAAATTGTGAATAACTTTGAATACTAAACAAAATTTTATATTTGATACAGGAGGTAAAAGGGAGTTATTAGGGTTTATACAGCAGGAGAGTGACATGGTGAGATCTATGCTTGAGGAAGATCAATTTGACAGTTCAATGAAGGAAGGTGGGGAGAAACTTGAGATAGGCAGAACAACCAGCAGGCTATTAGAGTGCCCTTGGCATGAAATGTTGAGGGCATGTATAGAGGTGGTGGCAGTGTCAGAAGAAAGTATGAAGCATATCAGAGAGAAGTTTCAAAGGTAAATTTGACAAGAATTTAAAGTGGATTAGATAGGAGGAGTGACTGATAAGGAAGACTTAAAATGACCTGCAGGCTGAGAGTCTGTGTGACTGGAAGACGATAGTCCAGCAGCAGTAGAGAGAAGTTAGTGAGGGGGCATAATGAATTTTTAAAACTTATCTGAGGTGGAATGGGAAAAGAGTAGGCTGAAGAACTGAATGGTTAAGTTATTTGAGGGAGAATTAACAGATATGTTCAAGTCCCCTACTATGAGAGCAAGAGTTGTGGAGGAGAGAAAAACTGTTGGTATCAAACTCATGGAGTTCAGGAAGAGGAATGACATTGGGGTCTATAGACAATAACTACCAAGAAAGAATGATTTTATCTTGGAAAATTGTTGAGTTTAAGATTTCTATGAGAGATCTAGTTGAAGATGTATTATAGACAGTTGGAGATGTGGGACTCAAGGTCAGTAGACATGTAAGGGTTGGATAAATTGAATTTTGAAATAATATATGGGGAGAAGAGAACAGGTACCAGAATAGAGCCTTGGGAGACACCTGTCTTTAGTGGTCATGACCTGGATGAATATTCAGTGAAGGAGCCAGAGAATAATTGGTCATATAGATAGAAGGAAAGATAGGGAATAGTGCTTTGAAAATGTAGAAAGAAGAGAGTATCAAGGAGTAGGAGTGATTGACTGACAGATTTAATGTAATAGTAATGTAATTTGAAGATTCCCTCATATTTGCAAGTACTTAGCACCTTGTTTCAAGTGTGATTGCACTAAGTATTACCATCTAGAACTTGTATATCCATGATGGGAGGAACTTCCTGTTGTAACAGGAAAGGGCAAAAGAGGGAGTACTTAATACCTTATATGAGGAAAAGTCCAAACTGAGAGAGGCGAAAATGTCTCTCACCAAGTATCTGAAGGCTGGGCTGCTACTGCTGGACTGAGGACTGAACTGAGAATTGAGAAGAACTGAGAAGAGTAATGAGAACTGAAAACTGAGAGAGAACTTCTTAGAGTAAGCCATGTGGATGCTGAGGAGGAGAGGCCCTAGCTGGAGAAAGTGATTTTTATTTTGAGAACAGAATTTGTGGTGGTGTGGTTTCTTCTGAGAGCCAGCTGTAACTTCTGCTGAAATCTTTCTTCTGGAAACTTCTGCTGAGGAGCTACTGTGAGTGAGAGAGGAGGATTCCTGCTTGAGGAAAACTGTTCTGTTGTGAAGGCTTGGGAATGAGTGTGTTCACTGCATTAACCATGTATACCAGCTTTGTGGTTACTGTAATGACTTTGACATTGGACTTTAGGTGGACTAGACACTATGCACTTCAATATGGAACAGGAACTGCATGGAGAGCTGGACAAGAAACTGTGAGCTGTCTGCCTTTGTACTCAGGTGACACTTGCTTAGATTTGGGCAGGAGCTGGGACAATGGAAGAAGAACCATGGAAGCTGAGAGCATGCCTTGAGTCAAGATGAAAAGACCTCTCCTTGGGTATTTAAGGCTGATTGGATAAAAGTGTAATTTACTTGTGACCTAGGGGTGGATGACCTTTGTACTTTCCACTACCCCTTAAGAGGGTAACTTAATTGCACTCCATGGTTGGAGGACTTTGACTTTTGTACTTTTGTATTTTGTGATTGAATTAAGGACTTTGTGACTGACTAAATGAATATACTTTGCTTACAACTTTGTGACCACTTTGGTGAAAGCTATGTGGACATTTTAGTGATAAGTTGTGAAGTTAAAGCATTCTGAATGCAGTACCTCGATTTTTTTAATGCTTTGTCTTAGTTTGTTACTGAATAAATAGAGGGTTTACTATACTGTGCAATCAGAAACTTAAAAGCTATTCACAGCAGCAGTCCTCTAGAAAGATGCCCATGCTTGGCTTTACAGGAGGTCAAGAAGGATAAGTACCGAAAAAAGGTCATTCATTTGTGTATAGAAGCATAGGTTTAAAACCAGATATTTTCAACCAACATTAAAGGGCTGTTTTATAAAGTAGCAACCCATATCCATAGGGGCAGAGACCAAGGGTATATCCAAGTAGTGTAGCCACAGCTGACAATTCGAAAATGAATGAATGAGTAAGTGATCAATGAATTACCAAATAAACAATTACACAAATAAATAAAGGAAACATTTAAAGTGTCAAAAGCTAAATCAGTCTTCAGGTCAGAAGCAACAGATTATCAACAGAGAGCTTTGCCAAATCAAGTTCAATGACAGGAATGTAACAGTATCATCATCTAAAGGTCAATTAGTTTCATTAATGAAAGGTAGCAGGGAGTCTAGAATTAGCATTGCCTCTAAACCCAGCTTTAGGAAGTCCAGCTGTGTTTTTTAATAGCATCCTGGGAAGAAAAGACAAGATAAAAGTCCAAGACTATCTTAGTGACAAAACAGAAGGAAAATTTACCAGTTTTTCAATTAAAAATACTTTTTAGATGTGGGAATTATCCAGGATAAGACATTTGATATCAGGTAGAAGAAAGAAACCTTAGTAAAAGAAGTTGCAATATAGGCAATAATTTGTTAGAATCCAGGCAAATAATTTTCTTCCTATTATAAAAGAAACTTGATGTAATATAGTGGAAAATGAACTGAGACTCAAGAGTTTCCAAGTTCTAGATTTCATGGTGAAATATAAGGTAAGTAAAGTTAGGGAGAGCTGAATGGCAGTGTAGAGAGAGTACTGGGCCTGGACTCAAGAAGACTAATTGTCATGAGTCCAATTCTGGTCTTAGACACTTACTAGTTTTTTGATCTGGGCAAGTCACTAAATCCTCTTTGCCTCAGTTTCCTCATTTGTAAAATGAGCTAGAGAAGGAAATGGCAAACCACTCCAAAACTTTGCCAAGAACACCCCAAATGGTGTCATGAAGAGTCAGATAGCATTGCAATTTCAAGAGCAATGCTAAAATCATCTCTCTGATTCTTTGTTAGGGGTAGACCTAGACTCAAAAAGGATACACTTATAATTGGGCAGTTAAGAAGATAATATTTACTTTACCCTAATCTGGTAAGGATATGCAGCACTTAACTTTTATGGACACAATCCTCCAAAACCTCCCTTGGATATAGTTTCAGTTCAGATTCCCCTAAAATGATACTTCCCTGATTTCAGAAGCCCCATGTATACTTGGTGACTCCTCAATTATCCCTACTCTTGATACATAACTGTCTTATCTAGTTTCTCCATTATACCTCACTTTGCTATCAGTAATTCTGTGGTACACAATTTCTTGTTGGTGATACATTAAAGGCTATTTATCCTTGACATACCATTTGGGCAAGCCACAAGTTTAATGCTTTAGAGATACTTGTTTTATGTCATATTCTCAGCCATGCTCATCATTAAAAGAATTCAGGGAGAAATTTGGGTACTTTGAAAATAATGCCAAATTCAAAAAAAATAGAATCCGGGTCACTTTTCTCTTTTTTCAGTTCTGTACTCAGATCATTGCTCTGCTGAAATATGTGTCACATAATAATAGGATAGAGATAGGTTCTGCTCTCTGTTCACTACACTATGCTGCCTTCCTCCATAATAATAACTGCCAGTTATACAGTGTTTTAAAGATGGGAAAGCACTTTACTTTCATTGTATATCATATGGATCTATGACAGTATAATGAGGTAAGTGTTACAGATATTATTTTTCCCATTATACACATGATCAAACAAAAGCTCAGAGAATCTCATGGTCACAGAGTTAATGACAGGCTTAGGATTCAAACCCAAGGCTCTTTTGACTCCAAACCTAGCCCTTTTAACATTATCCCATAGTGTTACTCAGGACCAGCTCGAGCTGCTGTTTCTCTGCACACCATAGTCTTGACATTTTCATCAACTTTTATTTTGTTTCATTTTATTTTTTCTATGTGGATAGTTAGAATGAAATATTTTTTTAACAGTTAAGGACCTCATTTAGAAGGCTCTAAAAATGCTGAGGATTAATACAATGGCACAATGCCATTTGAGAGTTTTACCACCTTCAGAGAGTGATAAAAAGAAATTTAGATTTCGGTTGGTAGACTAAAGCTAACAACATGTAAAACATAGAAGATGGGTTTTGAGCACTGTCTTAATTACTGATGACTACGGATGTTTTTTGTTATGTTCCACTGGACAATACATATATCAGTGGTCTCTTCAACCATCTCTTCAAACCATCTCTTGATGGTTTTTTTTAAATTATAAAAGAATACTGTAGATTTTATTGCTTTTAATTCCCTAAACTCATTTCCAGGTCATTTAGTCACTTCTATGGAATTATTATTTAAGGTTGTCAGTAAGTAAAAGGAATAAGTAACAGGCATACAAAATTATGGTGTAATCTTAAGGCCAATTATCTGGATAAAATTATGTCATAATGTATAATGTGACTTTTGATAGAATAACTTTCCCATTATATGTCTTTAAAACATGTACAGAATTTTATTTGTTCAGTCATGTATGACACTTAGAGGCCCCATTTGGTATTTTCTTGGCAAAGATACTGGGTTGATTTGATCTCCTTTTTTATTTCATTTTACATAAGAACTGAGGCAAACAGGGTTAAATGACTTGCCCAGGGTCACATAGCTAGTAAGTGTCTGAGACAAGCTTTGAACTCAGAAGAATGAGTCTTCTTGATTCCAAGTGCTTATCCAATGGGCCACTTAACTGACCTAATTTTACTTTTCCTTATTTTTCCATTTGTTAAGGAGAGTATTGAAAACAGTGAAAACAATGACCTCATCTTTAGTGTCCTATATTGTAAGCTTCCTTTAGAAAATATATGTAAAGTATTTTATAAACTTAAAAGGTGCTATATAAATATTAGGTGCAATGATATGGACTATGGGAAGTTGTTTGTTTTTTTTCCTAAGCATGTGTGCCACATTTTAAATAATTTTATAAATCACTTTTCTTCTCTGTCATAGAGCCTTCTTCTGACAGAGGGAGCTCTGCTACTGGCTTTTACATTAGTACTTATTCATCTGCTGCATGGGAAGTAGAATCATCCCAGCTATAAGGCCTCCATACTTAGGGCCAAACCTGTTTATATATGCCTTCCTCCCATCTCTCTTGATAACACATTGACCATCTGTGCTTAATACAAACAAGCTAAGGCTCTAAGAAAGACAAAATAAGTCATAGCTATTACCCTTACAATACATTTATGTGATAAATATGTAAATGAATGAATGAATGAATGAATAAAAGACCAGTGTAAGGAAGAGGTCCAGAAACCATGACATGAAAATTTTGAGGAGGAAGAGATTACTGTTTGCTATGGGGCTCAAATGGATTCTTCACCAAAAGATGATAATAAACAAGGGCCTTGACAAAATTTTTTAGCAATTTAAAAAGAATGTACAGAGACCAGTAAAGTTTGTCTCTATCAAGAATGCTAAAAAAAACCAACCCAGCAACATTCAAGATATGAAGGATCAAGCAAAGGATTTAGACCCAAACTCATAAGGTAGAGGATAGAAGCCTAGCAAGTCTCTCCTAGTATTCCTTCTTTGCTCCAAGTTTGTTCACTAGGGGAATAATTATTGGGAACATGAAGGAAAATTTGTTGCCCCAGTCTACATAACTTTCCGGAGATTTATTGAGTGAAATTCCCTAAAATGTTTTAGGCCTCATACTGATATTCTGGAATTTTACAGTAGTAAATGGTTTTTCCTAACCCCAAATCAGATTGTTTCCAGGGCCCAGGGATTTTGGGTAAGAGCAATAGAGAGTTACTCTTCAGGGTAGGCAATCTTAGCTGAAGCTTCTCATCATTGCCTGACTATGGCTGTCATGATCTTGGGCTGTGTGAACTAAAGGAGTTTTAATCCATCCTTGTAAAAGAACCTTGCAAGCTGCTGGCCCCATTAAATGATAGCAGAGCATAAAAGAAGGTAGTATTACGTGAGAGCAATGAGAACTCTGCAATGTCAATCATCTCTATGCCCTAGCCATGCTTCTTGTATGTTTGTCTTTCTATGCATTTCTGTAGTCAGTCATTCAATAATCATTATGAAGAGCCTACTAAGTGTAAGGCACTGTGTAAGGGTACAGAGATACAATGATAAAAATGGGCCTGATATCAGGAAATATAAGATTTGGGCCTCTTCGCTCTGTCTCCTTCTATAGAATCTTTATTCTATTAGGGGAAGCAACAATGCAGACCAGAATCTGACATTGCTTACTAATCCTTTGCACCTTTTATCAGCATCCTCTGAAGATCTTGCCGAAGGAAGTTTATCCAAGATGCTGGAGACCTCTCTCAAATTTCTTATTGAGAGATAAGTGAAGCCCTTTTGTTGTTTGTCTTTTGTCTTTTTGTCCTTTTGTCTTTTGTCTTTTGTCCTTCATCCTTGTTATGTGTCTCACTTTTATTCTTTCCTGTAGTTTTCTACTAATTTTGAACTTGGCTATAAATGAAGGGTTTTTAATTTTTTTTGCAGGTGCAATTGACCCATTTGACAGTCTGATTGAATTTATATAGGCCTCTGAACCAAACTTTTAAATGGATAAAATAAAATACATAAGACTTCTAAGGAGATAAATTAACTTGTTATAACAAAATACTTTAATAAGACGTTCAGAGGCCCCAGGTTACAAACCCCTGCTCTAAAAAGACTAACTGTATACAGATGACAGATTCAGGAAAAATGTGTGTGTGTGTGTGTGTGTGTGTGTGTGTGTGTGTGTGTATGAGAGACAGAGACAGAGACACAGAGACAGAGACAAAGAGAGAGACAGAGAGTGAGAGAGAGATTATTCAGTGTACGTTATATCTAATGTCCATTGGTTCCTTTCTCAAAGATAGTTATCATGTTGTAGAGGCATAAGATTTATGTGTGATCCACAGTGCTTTGCTTTCTGTCCTTCCTTTGACCAATCAATGTGCCAGATGTGTTAAAAGATGAGGATACAAAAAGAGGCAAAAACAGCCCCTGCCCTTAAGGAGCTGACAGTCTAATGGGGGAAAGCATGCAAACAAATTGATGGATAGATAATTTTATTAAATTATAAACATACATTATATATGTCACATATATCAAACTATATACATGATAAATAAGACAATTAACAGAGAAAAGGCACTGGAGTTGAGAGGTTGGGAAAGGCTTCCTGTAAAAGACAGGATTTTAGTGTGAACGTAAAGGAAGTCATTTATATTTCTTGCCGACCTCACTTAATTCTATCTTTGCATTGAAGTCACTGAATATCAAAATATATCTTATTTACTTTTCAGGATCTTTTCTATCTCTCTAGAAAATTACTCTTCTCTTTCTTCTGCAAAAGTTATTTGTGGATAAGCTGCAATTATTTTCGAGAATGGTCTGTTTTGTGAACGCTCACCATGAGCACTGCAACAACAGATGATCAAATATCTCACAGAATGATCCTTTTGTTAACTTTTGACACAGGATCAAATCAGTCCCGCCAATCCAATGTTCTCCGATAAGAACTTTTTAAGACTCCTCCCCACCCCCCCATTTAGGAGATACTTCTCTTTTTAGAATTACTTTAGCAAAAAGTATCCATTTTTGTATAATGGAGATTTTTGTTTTGAGTTATATCATTGGTCTAAGACGTCATATTTAGTGTTGTTGTGCTGACAATAAGAGCGGACCAAGACCTGGATTCAAGATAAATTTAGGTGTGGATTTATTGATCAAGCACAGGACTACCTGGAGTGTAAACTCAAATTAGGCAGTCCCCTTTGGGCCTTATAGACTTGATTATATAGGTCAAAACCGCAAATCACAACCAGGCAGGGGGCTAGCAGAAGCCATTACATACAGAAGCTAAAAGAGTATGTGATTGGTTAGCTCTATAATTCAGAGCTAATTTGGGAATAGGGTGCAAGGGTACAAAGGTGCAACCTTCCTGTGACATGGGAGTCCCTTCTAGAACAGGGTGGAGGACACAGGGTGGAGGATCATAGTCAGCACTTTCCAGAACAGGGTGGAGGATCATGGAGTAAGGGAGGACTGGAATTCCCCAGAACAGGTCGGGGTCATGATCTGAGTATAGGGTGCGGGGACCCTGCTTGATCAGTGGGACAGGACAGGGTGGTCCCTACAGAAGTCCTTGCATCATGATAAACCTTATACACTATAATAAATCAAAGAGAGTGTAAAATTCTGATTAAGAAAGAAGGGGGCAGGGAACTATGCCTTGAGCAACTTTGTAAGCAATTTGGCCCAGACTTGCCTTAAGCAGTTTCAAGCTATGACAGAGAATAGGGATAAAAGCAGAAATAAAAAGGGACTTAACAATGGGGGATGGGTGGGCCATGAATCAGGTGGTGGGCAGGCAACCTGGGATTTGAATTCCAGTACAATAGTGTCAACAGCCAACTTAAAGAATGCAAATAATCTAAAAATTGTCATTCATAACACTCTGTGCCCCTTCTCCTGCTTCTCTGGTACTGGCACTTCAGAAGCAGAAGGAGGGCACACTATTGAAGATAATCTCACACCCTTCTTTGTTTCTTAGGTTGCCTTGGCCAGATAATTCAAATGGCCACCATATAGATGAGGAATATCTCCACACTTAGGCTGATTTATCGAAAACAGACTTAATCTATTGCCATGATATATAAGTAAATACAATTTTGTTTTTCTTTTTTGGAGGGAAGGAGCAAATGGAGATGTGTGGAAAGATCTCATGTAGAAGGTAGCACTTGTGCCAGACTTTAAAATAAGTTAAGGTGACAGGTGATTTCAGTTATGGATATGGGGGACAGCTTGTATCAGTCTTGGAAGGTTGGATATGGAATAGACTGATATGTTTAGAATGATGAGTTTGAAGAGCAGTAATGTTTAATAAGTCAAACTGTAGAGTACTTTAAATGGTACAAAGAAGAATTTGTATTTTATCCTAGAAACAATTGTGAATTACTGTAAGATTCTGAGCAATGGAGGCACATAGTTATCAATAGAAATGGAAATTTAGAAAGAAGGATAGATTTTGGAGAAAAGAAAATGAGTTCTATTTTGCATGTAAGTTTGAGATGTCTATAAAATATCCAAGGAGAGATAATTTAAGATGCATTTGGTGGTGTAGGACTGGAGGTGCAGAAACAGCTGGGTCAATAGATCTGGGAGTTATTTACATAGAAGTGTTATGGAAATTATGGGAGCTGATGAAATCAAACAAGAAGGTAGGTACATATTAGGAAAAGATGAGTATCCAGAGCAGTATTAGAGGTACAATAATAGTTAAAGAACAAGATGGAGAAAATGATTCAGCAAGTGAAACTGAGAAGTGATCAGAGATATAGGAATTGAACCAAGAGACATTAAAATTACAAAAATACAGACAGGACAAAATATCTAAAAGAAGAGGGTGGCCAATAGTGTTATGTACTTCAGCGAGTTAAAGAAGAATAAATATTGAAAAGAAAGGGCTATCAAATTTAGAAATTTTGTATTGAGAAATGAGGTTGGAAGCCAGATTAGAACAGGTTTAGAAATGTAAAGGGAGGAAAGGGGTGTTGTTGAAAAAGTTTTCTAGGAGCTTGGGAATACATAGGACAGTATCTTGAAGCAATGGCAGGACCAAGCAAAAGTTTATGTAAGGAAGGAAAATACCTGGGAGTGATTGTAGGCAATAGGGAAGGAGTCAACAGATAAGGAGAGATTGATGATGATGATGTTGATGATGATGATGATGATGATGATGATGTGTGTGTGTGTGTGTATGAGAGAGAGAGAGACAGAGAGGGAGAGACAGAGAGACAGAGAGACAGAGAGACAGAGAGAGAGAGAGAGAGAGAATAAACATGATTGTGGAGGGAGTCTTTCAGAAAAAATGGGGGAGTTTGTAATAAATGGTACAAGTAATGAATACTTGACCCTAATGAGATAGGCATTTTTTTCATTAGAAACTGGAGTAAAGGAAGAGAGAATGGTGAATGTTGCCAAGTTATCTTGACATGTAGAGGAGAGAGAAGAGAGTTCCTGGCAATTGCCCATGTTATCTCAGTTATGTATTTAGTGGTGTTTTTTTTACCAATGTGGAGGAAGTGGGTAGTGGTGTGAAAGTTTTGTAGAGAGAAGAGAAAGTTAGAAACAGCCATGGCAGGGAATGTGATAGTCAACTGGGAAAAAACTGAAAACAGAATTTTTTGGCAGTGGAAGTGCAGTTGTGATTAATATTTCAGCTTTGTTGCCCAAGGTTCTAGGGTATCCCCACAGGAGACTGGATGTTGCTTGTCTGTCCTTGAAAGATTGAGCCAAAACTTACACACTACATCTATCAAATTTGCAAGGTGAAAATACAAGGTGGTAAATGTCCACCTCAGGATTACTGCTCCATCTCACCTCATCAGGTAAAGAAATACAAAACAAAAGAAGCAATTGAGTCTCTTAGATCCATTCTTGGGCTCTCCCAGGGAGAACATGTGCTTTAGATTCTCAACATTCACAGCCACCACATGGCCAGCCAGAATGGGGAGGGGGAAAGAGTGACCCCTCTCTTCCCTCCATCTACCCCTGGGACAGTTAGTTATAATAGTTCCTAGAAAGTGAAAATCAGGAATAGGGCACAAACTTGATGCAGTGCCCCATCTCACTGAATCTGTCTTGGGAAGGTGAGGGTGGGTGGATAAGCAAGGAAGTACCCCAGGCTTTATTGCATCATTCTAAACTATTTCATATTGAGTCAAGCATTTCTGTAGAGTCCTCAAAAGTTGCTAGAGGAACTAAGCCATGTTCTTTGAAATGGCAACTATAGACCTATTTCTAAATATGTTCCATGGGTGCTATCCTTGCTATAAATTTATGAGCTGCAGAATCTTATACGCTCTGAAAAATCTCGTCAGGATTGTTAGAAGGAAATAATGTTGGTGCTCATTATACCCATAAGTAATGAAAGCTTTTATCTAAGAAAACATTTCTGGCTTTAATCTGTAGACTAGTACTGTAGGTAACTTGTTTTGGCTGGCAGCCAGCAGGCACTAATTATTGTGTAGCAATGATGAATTAAAATGATTTAGTAAAATGTGCTCATTTTCACAGGATTTTCAATCTGTTAAGAGAAACTCTTGAATCTGCTTCTTTCTGTAGCCTCTGAGAAAGCTTGGGAAAGCAAAAACTGCTAGACTTCTTCCAAAATTATAATTCTTATTAAACTTAGAACACCAAAAATGGCTAATATTTTGAAATTAAAAAAGGAAGAAATAGAATGTTTTTTAATTTTTAATTTTTTAAAAAAATTTTTTTTGGAGGGCAGTTGGGGTTAAGTGACTTGCCCAAGGTCACATGGCTAGTTTTTTGTGTTAAGTGTCTGAGGCTGGATTTGAACTCAGGTACTCCTGACTCCAGGGCCGGTGCTCTATTCACTGTACCACCTAGCCACCCCAAGAAATAGAATATTTGCTCTTTTAAATGCCTACATTTAAATAAGCTCAGGAAAAGAGGAAGCAGCAATGGAGGATAAGAATAATGAACAAAGGCTTTATGGGGAAGAAAAATCCCTGAAACTTTTTAAAAGATAAAAGGTTTGAAGACAGTAGTGAAGTGGAGGTCACTACTTAAAAGATAATAAAACTCTTCTCAGAGGCATCTAGGTGGTGCAGTGAATAGAGCACCGATCCTGGAGTCAGGAGGACTTGAGTTCAAATCTGGCCTTAAGAAGCTTGCCACTTACTAGCTGTGTGATCTTGGGCAAGTCACTTAACTCCAATTGCTTCACTTCCCCATTCCAAAAAAAAAAAAGAAAAAAGAAAACTGTCCTCAAAATTTAATTGGCTAATGGAGATAGGCTCTGACCATTGAAGTAACTTCCTAGTTACCAAAACACTCAGTCTAGGAGGGGCCTGAGCTCCTTCGTTAAGCTTCTTGCTTTAGACCAGCAGCATGAACAACACTGAGAAGCTATAAGAGCAAGATTAATGCTTTATCCTTACTGAATGTAGTTTTCTTGCTCTGAATGTCCTTCCTTTGCTATGGCTAAGTGATTCTTCTGTTAACTTTTAAAGGAGCATCTAAGTAGACGGACGGATAGAGTACTGGGCCTCTGATTAGGAAGACCTGAGTTCAAATCCGGCCTCAGACACTTCCTTGATGTGTGACCCTGGGCAAGTCATTGAACTCTGTTTAACTCATCCTTTCCTCATCTGTCAAATGGGGCTAATAATAGCACGCAAGTTGCTGTAAGAACCAAATGAGATAATACTTGTGAAGCATCTGTCAGATAGTAAGCGGCATATAAATGTTAACTATTATTATTCAGTGGATTATGAGTGCCTCCTTTTATTTTATTCCATCATCATATCATTATGCAGTGAACCTGAGTTACAACTCCAGCTTGAGTCAAGTATGGCTTATTGCGTCATGTAAGCTTTCTGGAACTCAGTGCTACATTTGCAAAATTAGAGGTTCGAACCAGGTGGCTTCTAAGATCCATTTTAACAATTGTTTTGATGGTAGAGTAGAAAATTTTAATTAATTAATTACTTTTAGTCTTCAATATTTACTTCCATGTGATTTTGAATTCCAAATTTTCTCCCTATCTCTCCCCTCACCACCACCTCAAGATGGCATGCATTCTGATTACCCCTTCTGCTAGTCTACCCCTTCCTCTATCTCCCTCCCCCATCCGTCTGGCCCTCCTTTCACTTTCTGGTAGGGCAACATACATTTCTATACTCCATTGCCTGTACATCTTATTTCCCAATTGCATAAAAATAGTTTTTAACATTTGTTTTGAAAACTTTAAGTTCTAAATTCTCTTCCTTCTTCCCTCCCTACCCACCCTCATTGAGAAGGCTAGCAATTCCATATAGTCTATACATGTATAGTTATGCAGAGCACTTCCATAATAATTATGTTGTGAAAGACTAACTATGTTTCCCTCCATCCTATCCTGTCCCCGTTTATTTTATTCTATTCTCTCCTTTGACCCTTTTCACCTTCCCCCTACTTTTCTGTAGGATAAGATTCCCAGTTGAGTGTGTATGTTATTCCTTCCTTAAACCAAATCTGATGTAAGGCCATTACCTCTCACCTAGCCCCCCCCCCGCCACTTCCCCTCCACTGTAAAAGCTTTTTTATGTGAGATAATTTATCCCATTCTTTTTTCCTCCCAATATATTCATCTTACCACTCAATTTTATTTTTATAGATCATCCCTTCATATCCAACTCACCCTGTACTCTCTCTCTATCTCTCTGTGTCTCTGTCTCTCTGTGTGTCTCTCTGTCTCTGTGTCTGTCTCTGTCTCTGTGTCTCTCTGTCTCTGTCTCACTCTGTCTCTGTCTCTGTCTCTGTCTCTCTGTCTCTGTCTCTATCTCTGTCTCTATACGTGTATATAAATATATTCCCGGCAACTACGCTAATACTGAGAAAGGTCTCTCATGAGTTACAAATATAATCCTTTCATTTGGAGTGCAAACAGTTCAACTTTAATAAGTACCTTGTGATTTCTCTTTCCTATTTACCTTTTCATGCTTCTCTTGAGTCTTGCATTTGAAAGTCAAGTTTTCCACTCAGCTCTGGTCTTTTCAACAAGAATGCTTGAAAGTCCTTTATTTCCTTTATCCATTTCCACCCAATATAGTATACTCAATTTTGTAGGACGGTCATTCTTGGTTTTAATCCCAGCAACTTCAACCTCTGGAATATCATATTCCAAGTCCTCTGATCCCTTGATGTAGAAGCTGCTAGATCTTGTGTTATTCTGATTGTGTTTCCTTAGTACTCATATTGTTTCTTTCTGGCACCTTGCAATATTTTTTTCCTTGATGTAGGAGATGTGGAATTTGGCTGCAATATTCCTAATAGTTTTCCTTTTGATGTCTCTTTCAAGAGGTGATAAATGGATTCTTTCAAATTCTATGTTACCCTCTGATTCTATAATATCTGGGCAGTTTTCCATGATAATTTCTTGAAAGGTGATGCCTACTCTCTGTTTTTTTTATCATGGCTTTCAGGTAGTTCAATAATTTTTACATTTTCTCCCCTGGATCTATTTTCCAGGTCAGTTGTTTTTCTGATGAGATATTTCATGCTGTCTTTTATTTTTTTCATTCTTTGGTTTTGTTTTATAGTTTTTTGATTTCTCATAAAGTTATTAGCTTAATATTAGCAAATATTATTATTTGCTTCATTCTAAATTATTATTATTATTTTCTTGCTTTTTGGAGAGGGGAGGGCAGGGCAATTAGGGTTTAATGATTTGCCCAAGGTCACATGGCCTATAAGTGTTAAGTGTCTGACGCCAGATTTGAACTCAGGTTCTCCTAACTCCAGGGCTGGTTCTCTGTTCACTGCACCACCTAGCCAACCGCTTCATTCTAATTTTTAAGGAATTATTTTCTTCAGTGAGTTTTTGGACCTCCTTTTCCATTTTGTCAGTTCTGCTTTTAAATGTATTCTCCTCCTTGGCTTTTTGGACCTCTTTTTGCCACTTGGGCTAATTTAGTTTTTAAGGTGTTAATTTCTTCAGTAGTTTTTTTGGGTCCTCCTTTAGCAAACTGTTGATTCATTTTTCATTATTTTCTTGCATCATTCTCATTTCTTTTCACAATTTTTCCTCTACTTCTCTTAATTGATTTTCAGAATCCTTTTTGAGCTCTTCCATGATAGGTAACCAATTCATATTTTTTCTTGGAAATTTGGGATGCAGGAATTTTGACTTTCTTGTCTTCTTCTGGTTTTATATATTGATCTTCCTTGTCACTAGAGTAAAATTGTATCATCTGAGGTTTTTGTTTTTAACATTGTTTGCTCATTTTCCCAGCCAAATATTTGACTTTTAAATGCTTTGTTAAGGTAGGACTCTGCTTCTAGTGTGTAGGGTGTCCTTTCCCAAATTACAAAGGTTTTGTGCTGCTGTTCTCAGAGATACTTCCAGGTACCTGTAAATTTGCAGTTATTCCAAGTTGGTATTATCAAAAGGGAGGTGTTTACTTCTTTCCAGGACTGTGCTCTGGTCTGCATGTAACCATAAGCAGTCTTTTCTGCCCTGGAACTGTGAGGAAGATTCCTTCTCCATAGCTGCCACAAGCTCTGCCACAGCAGTGCTCCTCCTCATCCCAGGACTGCCATCCAGGCCTGAGACCCAGATTGAAGCATCAGCAAAGAGATACCTGCAATTCCCCTATAATTAACTGCGGAATCCATACACGGTCTGTCAACCTGGAGCCCTGGAAGTAGCTGCTGCTGCTGTCACTGCGACCACCTCTGCCACTCTGGGTCTGGTCTGTGCTCCTCTCTCACCCAGGTCTGACAGAGTTTTCTCACTTACTTTCTATGCGGTCTTTGGCTTTTATGGGCTGAAAAGCCTGGAATTCACTATAGCTGCCAGTGTCATAGAGGCACTAGAGTGCCTCAGTCCCCTGAGGCCTGCTCCTGCTATATCAATGCTGGCACAGCCTACACTGAACTGTACTCTATTCTTTGCCTGGTGTGATAGATCCTGTTTATCTTCCAGGCTTTCTTGGGATGGAGATTTATTTTACTTCATCATTTTGTCGGTTCTGCAGCTTTAGAAATCATTTGGAGTCATTTATTACAGATATTTGGGTGAGTGTGGAGGAGAGCTCAAGGAAGTCCCTGTTTTTACACCACCATCTTGGCTCTGCCTCACCATTTAAACTTTAAATCTGTGTTCCTATAAACCTATACATCTGTGAATGCTTCTCAGCTTCAGAAACAATTCAGATCAACGTAGGTTTGATAAACAGCTGAAGTATCTAAGTGTCATGCATATTTGATGTAACCAGATATTTCAGATTATGTCATATTGTGTAGTATTCTTATCCCTGATTGTGTCATATTTCCTTACTCGAAGTTAAGTCTGAGGCGAGGTGCTTAATTTTCTAACTTCCCCAGTATCTAGTACAGTGCTTATTGCAAAAGAGACACTTAAGTATTTGCTCTATTTGTATTGTTGAATTTCAGAGAAGACATTCATAGATTCTAGTTATCTTTCCCTCATGATAAACTGTTTCAGAATTCAAGATGCAGAATAAGATACATGTTCCTAAGTATGATCTCTTTTCTTTCTCTGTGTCTGTGTCTGTGTCTGTGTCTGTGTCTGTTTCTCTCTCTTTCTCTGTCTCTATGTATCTATCTCCTTTCTTTTCCCCAGAAGGTGTGGATGGGGTGGGGGGGGCAGAAAGTGGTGCTAGGGATAAGGGTATAAAATGAAGAAAAAGAAAGAGAGAAATAAAGAAAGAGGGAAAGAAATAAGGAAGAAAGGAAAAAGAAAGGAAGGAAGGAAAAGAGAAATCATTAAGAAAGAATCATGGAGAAGCAGGACAGTTTTGAAAGTTACATGGTTGAATTTGTCATATTTTTTAAAAGAAAAGCAAGCTATTGATAAGAGGTCCACAATTTTATGTACAGATGTATGAAATGCTCAATTTATTATATTTAAGTTCAGAATTTTTTTCTTTTGGGAGGGTGAAAGGCAGGGCAATTGGGGTTAAGTGACTTGCCCAAGTTCCACATCTAGTAAGTGTTAAGTGTCTGAGGCCACATTGGAACTCAGGTCCTCCTGACTCCAGGGCCGGTGTTCTATTCACTGTGCCACCTAGCCACCCACAAGAATTTTTTAAAAGAAATAATAGTCCAGGGCAGCTAGGTGGCACAGTGAATAGAGCACCAGCCCTGGAGTCAGGAGTACCTGAGTTCAAATCTGGCCTCAGACACTTAACACAAAAACTAGCCATGTGACCTTGGGCAAGTCACTAAACCAAAACTGCCCTCCAAAAAAGCAAAAAACAAAAATAATTTTTAAAAAAGGAATAATAGTCCAGAAAATTAGTCAAACTTTGCTACAACTTATAGTGGCCAGAATTCCTAGGTTCATCAAGTAAAGGGGAAGAAAAGTTAAAAAAGAGATTAATCCAGTCCGGGTCTCTCCCTGTGGTGGCTAAACCTGCTATTAGCACTTTTAAGAATAAGATAATTCCTGGTTGTTTGCTGGTTTACCTGGGGTGTGATGCTTGT
>CM053594.1:332946093-332956503 GCA_028646575.1 Pseudocheirus occidentalis
GGAATCTAAAGTTCAGTTGCTGTTCTTACTTTGTCTCCTTTGCCTCCTCACATTGCCAGTGAATTGCTTGACTTTTTAGCTCTGTGGAACTCTGCTTCCAGAGGGGAAAAGTTCTGTCCCAAATCACTGTAGTTTTTACAGCTGCCGGAGTTATTAGTAGGCTGCTGCAGCCCCACCAGCTTTGGCTCACTGAAAACACTCCCCAGGACCACCCCCCAAGACTATGATCTGGATCCAGGCCACTCACTTGACACAAGAGCACTTAGCCTCTGAGTGATCGATTGGCCACCCTGCAGTTTGCAGGCTGGGAGCTCTGAAGCAGCCATATGGAGGCAGTTGCAAGGCCACCCCTTCTGCTGCTTCTTTGCCTTGGAGGCAGTTTGGTTGGATTGCTTTTCTCCCCCAAATTTACCTGAGTTCTACTGACCTTTCACTTTGTCCTTGTTTCTCATGGCTTGATAATTCTGGAAACTGCTACAGCTGCTGCTGACCCACTCTCCTGAAGACTCCAGTTGTGGCTTGTCCTGGCCTCCCTGGGGCCAAGCTGTGGTTTCAGGCTGGGCTTGTTTTGGCTCCCAGCATGCTGTGATTAGCCGTTCCTGCCAAGCTGTCTTCAGTGGGAGATGTGATTTTTCTGTATTTTTGTGATCTTGGGAGCCCTAAAATTTTTTAGAGTCATATTTTGTGGGTATTTGTGGTGGCTATGTGGGAGCTATGGACCCTTGCTGCTTATATGCCACCATCTTGGCTCCGCCTCCTCCAATTTGCTTTTTAGTAAAAAATCATTTTGGCAGCTGTATGAGATGAATGGAGCGACTTGTGACAAAAAGAACAACTAGGAAGATACTACAATAGTCCAGCAAGTGCTAATAAGGACCTTAATTAGTGTGATGACTACAAGTGGTGAGAAAGAAATGGATGTAAGAGATATTGTGGAGATAAAAACAAGCTTCAACAATTGCATAAATATGTGAGGTGAATGAGTGTTAAAAGTCTTAGATAAAATGGAGATAGTGAACCTGGATGACTAAAAGAATGATGGTAACCTTAAAAGGAAAAGTGAAGTTCAGAAGAGAAATGGATTTTATGGAAAAGATAATAAGTTCACATGTGAATTTATTGAGTTTGATATGTAGAAGAGATGTAAAGTTTGAAAAGGTCAATAGAAAATTGGTGATATGAGGCTGGAATTCAAGACAAATCCTAGGGCCAGAAGTAGAGCTCTTTAAAAAATTTTTAACATTAAAAAAATTGAATTCCAAATTCCCTCTGTCCCAACACTTCCCAAGCCAATGGGATTGCATACGGTATGATATCAAGTATATATGTGAAATGATGCCAAACGTATTTTCATATTAGCCACAATGCAAAGAAAGAAAAAAAGAAAGTGAGAAAATTCAACTTCACTTGCACTCAGTTCATCAGTTCTTTCTCTTTGAAGGTGGATAGCACTTTTTATCACGAGTCTTTGGGGATAGAAATATAATTCTAATAGTTATAAGCAAAGAAATAATAAACTAGGAAAAGATTTATTTAAAGTAAAACTAGCAATGTTACTTAAAATTGTTTTTAGTTTTGAATGACTGTCAATGAGAATTCTGAAAATGCAACAGGAAAATGGACCTTTGTCACATGGAAATGCAGTATGGAGTTTGGAACTTCTGGCAAAAAATGTGCCACCATCTTTTTTGAATTTTAGTTCTTTGAAAAAATTCTATCTGCCACAGTTTTCTTTGTATGACTTCTGGTCCAAGCAGCTACATGATGAAGAGAATGAAGGCAAAAAAATGATTTTTTATATGAGTAATTACACTTTCGAAACTGTCTTACATTTTAGTTAAAGAGAGCAGTTGCATTTTCTTTGTGTTAGCTCTTCAAGCTTTCTTCACATCTCTCTTTGATTCAGACTAATAAAATAAGTTATATTTCTAATAAAAAAATGAAGCTCTGAATCAGCAGTGCCCATTTAGTTATTCAAGAATCTCTTAGGGGTTAACAAAGATAGTACAAGAGATTCAGAATAAAAATTATTTGAGTGCCTTATGCACTCTAATTGCAAAAATTATCTCAGGACTTAACAACCTCTAACCCTCATTTGACTTTTTGCTGCCTGGAAATGTCTTTGTTCTTTTGGTAGAGGAGGTATGGAGCAGAAGTTCCCTGGAAATACAGCCCTGTAGGTTGCCTTTTAGAGTGAGATAACTCTGTGGGTTGGGTTAGGTTCTAACTTTAACAAAGTTACTTTTTACTTGGACTATGGAATTTTCAGTGATAAAGTCTTTATACTGGAAGACAGTGTCACCCTGGCACAAAAATCTTGGTGCTGGGAGATGGATACTCACCTTGGCATATAATTACCCCTTTGTTCTGAGGTAGAGTGTTTCATTCTGGTCCCTTCCTCACTAACCTCAACTGGTGGACTTGTTCCTCCTTTTAAGTATTTTCAAGAAAAAATAATTAACCGAAACTAAAACAGAGATGAAAGGAGAAATTGGCTATTTCCTCAAATTAGTGCACAATTTTTTTTCTAACACATTGGAAGTAGTTAGACCTAAAGTAACCTGCAATTTCCATGTGTATTACCTTAGCAAGAAAATATTCTTAACAGTTTAACAAATTTAACTTTCTGTGAAAGTAAGCATAAACAATTATAATTGTTCTGGTGGAAAAAAAGGAAACAGTCTCAAAACCTGAAGTGACTCTCCACAAAGGAGCTTTCTGAGTCAATATTTTTGTTTGTTTGGGTTTTTCCCCTTTTTTCAGGGGAGGGCAGACATTTTTCTCTATATAATTAATCCAGTGAGAATGTAAAACAGCTTTTAAATTAGTTATGATCAATTTTGGATGGATTGAGAGTTTTTACTTGGAAGTACTCAAGCTTAATTTAGAGCAGTTATTAACATTATCCTTTCACTGTCATAATTTACTCAATGCAAAAGGGGTATGTGGTAGGGTAGAGAAATAAAGGGGAAAGCCCTCTCTCCAAGAATTACTTCATGCCTGTTCTATGAGAAGGGAAAATAGTCTCAAGTAAATTATATAGTTGAAGTAAAATTTTAACAAATGTGACCCTTCAAATTCATTTAAAAGGGATTACAATTCTATTTGGACAAAAAAAGTCTTCATTTGGCTTGATGAGCCATGGGAAAAAAAATTGTTTTTTTTTCTTCACAGTGTCTTACTCAGTTAGCATACAATTTGGAGATAATTAGACCAAGGGCTGCAAGAAAGGTTTTTCCCTCCCTCTCGGTCTTCATTTTTATGGTATTTGTTTCTTTGAAGGTAATGGGAAAATGCAAATCTTGACTCCAGAACAAGTTAAATGAAATTTTTAACGTTATATTTTGAAATACCTAGGGCTAAATTTTAAGTTGGAAGACAAATGTCCTTCAGTTTGCATATTCCCAGCATGGTGGAGGGTAGGGAAGAAGGGGGTGGGAGGGAGAGACAACAAGAGAGAGAGAGAATCTAAACCCATGAAGTAGAAATCCTCAAAAGTCAGATACCTTATTAGATCTTCACTGTAACTCATGAACTACCCAAGAAACCATATTCAGCATGATTAAAATAAATTGTCAATGTCTATAAGAACAGATGTGAAAACAAAACTTTTATGAATTTTAACCGGAAAAATCATACCATGGTAATTAGAAAAATTTTTTAAATATTCAGCTTGATGTTATTGTATAAAAATTTAAATGGATTTTGTAAATTTATGAATATGAGCTTGTTCAAGCAGTGTTCCACTATACATACCAAAGTTCTTATATCTGAATTATTAGCTTAGGATGGAAAGACAACTCGGTATTTAGTGCTGACCTTGAAAACAAAATACCTTGAAAGAATTGTGAATATTTAGTATGCAATTAGGTTGTCAAATAGTCACTTAGAAGCTATATAAATTAAGTTTCTAATAATTGCAATACTTGTTGAACAATGCATATTAATACTCTATTTTAAGAATAACAAAAACCTATCTCATTTTAGGGGAAATGCAAATTCCAAATCATCCCTATGTAGCTCCATTATTTTTTAAAATTAACTTTTGTTTATTTTTAATCATTCATTTCCAGGATATTTTCATTTACAAATTTTCTCCCCATCTTTCCCCTACCCAGCACCCAAAACAACAATCCCATTGTATAACCCTTCCCCCAATCTATTCTCTCCTATGTCTTCCCCCATCACCCCTCTGATTTTCTTGTAGGGCAAGATGGATTTCCCTACTCCAATGCCTGTCTATCTTAATTCCCAGTTGCATGTAATTACTAATAATAAAAACAATAATCATATATCTATGTATATATGTATATATGTATGTATGTATTTGTTAACATTTGATTATAAAACTTTAAATTTTAGATTTTTTCCCTTCCTCCCCCATCACCTACCCCTACTGGAAAAACAAGCAATTCAATACAAGCTGTACATGTATAGTTATGCAGAACATCTCCATAATGGACGTATTGTGAGACACTGACTATATTTTCCTCCTTCCTATCCCACCCTCCTCCCTTGTTCTATTCTCTGTTTTGTCCCTGTCCCTTTACAAAAGTGTGTAGTTCTAACAACCCTCCCCTACCCTGACCTCCCTTCAATCATCCCCCTTCTGATTGCCTTCCCCCCCTACTCTCCTGTAGGGCAAGATACCCAATTTAAAGTGTATGTCATTCCTTCTCTAAGCCAAATTCAATGAGAGTAAGGTTGACACATTCCCTTTTGCCTTCCTGTTCTTCCCCTGCATTGGAACATTATCCCTTTCCTCTTCTATATGAGATGATTAATCCCATTCTGTCTCTCCCTGTCTTCTCTCATTCTATTCCACTCCTACCTCTTAATTTCATGTTTTAAAATATCATCCCTTCATATTAAATTGATCCTGTGCACTCTGTCTGTGTACACATATATACACACACTCACATATGTATTCATATATATGTATACATACACACACATGTATATATATACACACACACTCATATATATATATATATACACACCCTCCTATATAGACATATGTGTATGTACACATTATATATACATTTATATTCTTTTCACCTATCCTCATACTGAGTTTCTTAAGTTACAATCATCATTTTTCCATGTTGGCATGTAAATAGCTCAATTTTGATAAGTTCCTCATGATTTCTTTTCCATGGTTACCTTCTCATGCTTCTTGTATTTGAGTGTCAAATTTTCTATTCAGTTCTGGGTTTTTTTTTCAGGAAGAATGTTTGAAAGTTCTCCACCTCACTGAATGATCATATTTTCCCCTGAAATATTATATTCAATTTTGTGGGGTAGGTGAACTCTTTGTTTTAATCCTAGCTCCCTTGATTTCCAGAATATCATATTCCAGATCCTATGATCCTTTAATGTAGAAGCCGCTAGATCCTGGGTTATCCTAATTGTGTTTCCACAGTCTACAAATTGTTTCTTCTCAGCAGTTTGTAATATTTTCTCATTGATCTGGGGACTCTGAACCTGGCTATAACATTCATAGTTTTCTGTTTGGGATCTTTTTAAAGATGTGATCGGTGAATTCTTTCAAGTTCTATATTTTACCCTCTGATTCTAAAATATCAGGGCAATTTTCCTTGAGAATTTCTTGAAGTATGCTTTCTAATGATCTCTTTTTTTGATCATGGCTTTCAGGTAGTCAAATGTTTTTTAAATTGTCTTTCCTGGATCTATTTTCCAGGTCAGTGATTTTTTCAAGGACATATTTAACATTGCCCTCTATTTTTTTATGTGTTTGGATCTGTTTAATAGTATCTTGATTTCTCATAAAGTCATTTGCTTCCATTTGCTTCAGTCTAATTCTGAAGGAATTATTCTCTTCAGAATGCTTTTGAGATTCTATCCACCTGACAAATTTGACTTTTTAAGGCATTCTTCTCCTCATGGGCTTTTTGTGTCTCTTTTGCTATTTGAGTTAATCTATTTTTAAGGTGTTATTTTCCTCAATCAGGTTGTTGACTCTCTTTTCCTGATTTTCTTCCATCATTTCATTTCTCTTCTCAATTTTTCCTCTACTTCTCTTATTTGGTTTTCAAAATCCTTGTTAAGCTCCTCTATGGCCTATAACCAGCCTATATTTTTCTTGGAAGCTTTTCTTTCAGTAGGTCTGACGGTGTGGTCTTTGTCCTGTTCCATGCTTTGATTCTTTTTCTCCCTAACAAAGGAATCTAAAGTTGGGTTGCTGTGTTTACTTTGCTTCCTTTGCCTGCTCATGTTGCCAGTCATTTACTTGACTTTTTAGCTCTGTGGAACTCTGCTTCCAGTGGGCAGAGCTGTTTCCCAAATCACTGGTGTTTTCCCAGTTGCCTGGGCTATAAGGTAGCCCCATCTCTGCAGCCCCCACCAGCTTTGCTCACTGGTCATGCACCTCAGGACCACCACCCAAGACCATGATCCTCATCCAGGAAGCTTAAGGTAAGAGCACTTAGCTTCTTAGTGATCACTTGGCCCCCTGTAATCGGCAGGCCGTAAGTTCTGATGTAGCCACATGGAGGTGGCTGCAGGGCTGCTGTTTCTGCTGCAGGAAGAAGCGGCAGCTTCTGTCTTGGGGCAGACAGCCAGACCTGCTTTTTTCCCCTAAAATTCAGCTGAGTTCCACCGACCTTTCACTTTCTCCTTGGTTCTTATGGGTTGATAATTCTGGAAACTGTCACAGCTGCTGGTGATTCACTCTCTCGAATGCTCCAGCTGTGGCTTGTCCTGGCCACCCTGTGGCTACAGGTAGGACTGGTCTTGGCTCGTAGTACACTGGGATGAGCCCTTCCCGTCCCACATACTGGTCTGCCTTCAGTGGGAGCTTTGTTTCTCTGTGCTTTTGTGGGTTCTGGAGTTCTAAAATTTGTTTAGAGTCATATTTTATAGGTATTTAAGGTGGTTATGGGGGGAGCTGTGGAGTGTTCATTCTATGCCACCATCTTAACTCCACCCACCCAAGTAGCTCTATTATTGAATGATATGATATGATATATGGTATCATATGTCTGCAAGTATGTATATATCCTTAATTAGTGTTTAAAATTTACAAATTAAACTTAATTTGGAAAACATTGAATTCTAATTAAAAATAGGCTTATCAAAATGTGAAATTGAACTCCTTTTTCAGCATGAGAACAGACCTATGAAAAATGAATTGCCTTTTATGACTGAATATATTAGTATAGTGAAATTAATAGAAAACCTCTTGTAAATACAATAAATATTCCTGAAACCTATAGTTTTTTATTACAACTGAATTTTGAAATGTTACTCACTTCATAGCTTGAATTAAATTTAGATACATGTGAGATGAATTTATTTTATCATTTGTCTTAAATATAAGACGATGCAGGAGTAAAATGCAGTATGTGTCCACTTTAGCACATAACTGTAGAATGGTTTTCCTTAATATAAAGGGGGTAATGCACTTACATTTTTGACCAACGTCAAAGTGTTTGTGATTTGACAAAGTATATTTGAAAAATAAGCTTTCTTTATGAATCAGTCAACTAACATTCATAAGCAATATGCTTGGCATTGTGCCAAAACGGGGGATTTTGGATATTGGCTTATTTTATTTTAAGGTTATTTGGCTCTATTTGAGATTCTTGATTCTTTATTATATGTACATGAAATGGCATTTCTACTTGCCAACTCCTTAATGACATTTGTACGTTTACCTTCTTAGAGAAAGGAAAGATATGTATAACATCTATGCTACAGTTATTAAAACGAAGAATGGGAGAAAAAGAAAATGAGGAACAAGATACATATTGGGTTTAGAAAGAAATCGTCATGACTTTAGTTCTTACTACATTTGCAACGTGTTAACATCAAGTACCCATCTAGAGACTCTAGGTGACTTACAGGGAAATCCAGCTCACTCTTTATTTGCTTTTGTGTGAACAAAGGAGAATTATTGGGATAATTGGTTATTGATTCTGAGTTATTGGTTATCAATGATCATATTCATATTATTGACTTTTAATATTTGGATATCTGCATAGATATTGGATATATATGTAGATAGATAGATAGATGAATAGATAGATGGAGTATATGTATTTCTTAAGCTATGACCCATATTGTGAATTGATTAATATGCCCCAAATCTTATATTTGTCCTTTCTCTTAGTTATAAAGTTTTAAGAAACTGAAACCGTGAACTACTGTTACTCTTGTTGTCTCGAGAAGAGTTTTAAAACAATGCAGTCCCTATAACATCAGAAGCATTTTGCCACTTATTCAATGTTAACAAATATATTTCCAGTTTTAAGTGAGCTCCAGGTTTGTTTTTGGTTTTGCTTTCTAGCCATTTCATTCTAGACTAGTCATCTAATCTATAGACTTCATTTCCTCATTTGTAAAATAGTATAATAGCACCTATTTCATAGAGTTGTTGAAAAGATAAAATGAAAATGTTTTCCATATTTTTAAATATCATGTCAATTTAGGCATCATTATTATTCTTTGTGAAATCTTATTATTCCTTTATTATTGTGAATGACATTTTTCCATTATTTGCTTTGGAAAGTAGCATGAATAAATGGTTATAATAGGAATGCTGGTTGTCCTAATAGCATCAAAAGAAGTTAAAGGTATTCCAATGCTTTATATGAACTCAGTGAGCACCAAAGATGTTTCAGAGTTACATTACTACATATTGTGGATATTGTAAAACTCCAATGTCTTGTGTAGTATCTGGTATAACAGCTCCACTCTGCTCTAAGTTGTAATCAGTGGAATTTCCAGGGAGAGGTAAAATATTTTGGGATTGTCAGTTTACCTTTTGATGGTGTTCTGACTCTTATCCTTATTAAAAGTTTGTGTTAACACATCACCAATTCAAGTAAGCAGAAAATGCTGACAGTGTATGCTGCCTAGAATCTCTAAGTGTTAATTGAGCTTCTGTTAGATGTAGATTTCTAGAAAAGGTTAGGGAAATGCTTCTGTGAAAGGAGAAACAGGGCACTTACCTATTTCTACATTTTTTTTGCTTTTCCCATTTGAAATTGTTTGCTACTTCTTAGATCATAGGCTTTATTTTATCTTCTGAAAGATGACAAGATATAATGTATGTGTGTGTATGTGTGTGTGTATTCTTATGCAAAATTGTTTACTGAACTGTATCTGGGACCTTTACCTTTGTGACCCTAAGTAAGTCACTAAACCTGTAGGTCCTCTAAGAACTTCTCTAAAGTGCTGACTTGAATTTCTAGAAGAAATTTTTTTCTTTTTGAATTATTTTATTTATTTTCTTGTTTTTGTCATTCATTTCCACAAGATTTTGAGTTACAAATTTTCTCCCTGTCTTTACCCTACCCACAACCCCAAAACAGCGATCCTACTGCAAAGCCCCTCCGCCAATCCACTGTCTCCTATGTTTTCCTCAATCGCCCCTCTAACTTTCTGGTAGGGCAGGATGGGTCTCCCTATCCTAGTGCCTGTATATTTTAATTCCCAGTTGAATGTAGTTAATGATAATAATGATAATAATTATATATATATACATACATACATACATACATACATACTGTTTTAAAAAAACATTTGATTGTAGAACATTAAATTCTACATTCTTTTGGTTCCTCCCTCACCACCCAACCCCACTGGAAGGACAAGCAATTCAATACAGGCTGTACATGTGTAATTACACAGAACATCTCCACAGTGGACATATTGTGAGAGACTGACTGTATGTCACTTCTTCCTATCCTGCCTCCCGCTTGTTCTGTTCTCTACCCTGTCCTGTCCCTTTACAGAATTGTGTGCTTCCAGCAGCCATCCCCCTCACCCTCCCCTCTGTCATCCCACCTTTCATCCCCATTCCCCCTATTGTCCTGTGTGGCAAGATACCCAGTTTAGAGTTTAAGTAATTCCTTCCCTAAGCCAAATTCAATTAGAGTAAAATTGATCCCTGCCCTTTCACCTTCCTATTCTTCTCCTCCATTTTAACAATTGTCCCTTGCCTCTTCTATATGGGGTGATTAACCCCATTCTGTCTCTCTCTGTCTCCTCTCATTCTAATCCTTTCCCACCTCAGAAATTCATCTTTTAAAGTATCATCCCTTCCTATCCAATTGATCCTGTGCCCTCTATGCACTCATATGCACACATACTCAGATATGTATTCATATGCATATATACCCTTCTATATAGACATATGTGTAGGTGTATACACACACACACACATTTGTATTCCCTTTACCTATCCTCATACTGAGAAAAGTTTCATAAGTTACTATTATTGTTTTTCCATATTGGCATGTAAATAGTTCAACTTTGATAAGTTCCTTATGATTCCTTTCCCATGTTTACCTTCTCATGCATCTTATGTTTGAATGTCAAATTTTCTGTTCAGTTCTGTTTTTTTCAGCAAGAATGCTTGAAAGTCCTTCATCTCACTGAATGATC
>CM053594.1:332957003-333003960 GCA_028646575.1 Pseudocheirus occidentalis
TCCCAATTTTTCCTCCACTTCTCTTATTTGGTTTTCAAAGTTCTTTTTAAGCTGATCTATGGCTTGTAGGCAATCTTCATGTTTCTTGGAAGCATTTGGTGTGGGAGTTCTGACTGTGTTGTCTTTCTCCCATTCCATGGTTTGATCCTTTTTGTCCCCAAGAAATTATTCTAGAATTTGATTGCTGTTCTTACTTTACTTCCTTTTCTTGCTCATGTTGACAGTTATTTGTGTTTTTAGCTCTGTGGAACTCTGCTTCCAGAGGGGAAAGCTCTGTCCCAAATCGCTGGGGTTTTCACAGATGCTGGAGCTATTAGCAGGCTGTTGCAGCCCCCACCAGCTTTGACTCACTGAAAACACACCCCAGGACCAAGACCACGATCACATTCTCGGCTGCTCAATGCAAGAGCACTTAGCCTCTGAACGATCGCTTGACCCCCCTGCAGTCTGCAGGCTGGGAGCTCTGAAGCAGCTACCTGGAGGCTACAATGCTGCTGTTTCTGCTGCTTCCTTGCCCCGGGGGCAGTTTGAGCAGACCACTTTTCTCCCCCAAATTTAGCTGAATTCCACTGACCTTTCACTTAGTCCTTATTCCTTCTGGATTGATAAATCTGTAAACTTGCACAGCTGCCACTGATCCACTCTCCTGGAGGCTACAGCTGAGGCTTCTCTTGACCAGCCTAGGGTCAGGATGTGTTTTCAGGTTGGGCTGGTTTCGTTTCCCAGACTACTTTGATGAGCCATTTGTGCCGAGCTGCCTACAACCAGAGATGTGTTGTCTGCATGTCTGTGAGTTTTGGAGCCCTAAAATTTGTTTAGAGTCATGTTTTATGGCTATTTGAGGTGACTATGTGGGAGCTGTGAAACCTTGCTTTTTCTATGCTGCCAACTTGGCTCCACCCTATAGAAGAAATTTTCTCATCAAGAATTCCATATACCAATGAAATTACTGGTCCAGTCCTTAATACTGGTTCTGATCCTACCTGAAATCCCAAAGCATTGAGAAAATGTGGATTCAACATGCATTCTGAGAGATTAATTTGTGACTTTAGGTCTTAGACTTACAGAAGTGTTTAATCTTTACAACTGTGTCCTACTTCTTTTACTAAATCCCTTCAACAAATAAATACCTTATGGTAAGTTTGTAATAGTAATGGTAATTTGAATATCTCCCCTGCCCCTCAATAGGTCTAAGGGAATTTTAAGATCTTCCCTGCCCCGTAAGAGACAAAATATAATCACATGGTGCTTATGGTGGGAGGAGCTTGCTAAAGGGTAGAGAAGACCCCACAGAAAGCTGGGAGTAGAGCTGGAGGGAGAAGAGGACACACCTAAGGAGACAGCTAGGCTTTAATTGTTTGCAGGAAGACTAAATGATACAGTGGCTTCCTGCTCTGCTATCATGTATTAACATCTTTGTTGCTGTGATGGATTCAGTTTCCTGGTTTGGGGATTTGGCTTTCTGGTGTCTGAATGAATGCTTTGATTCTGTTTTCTATATGGAGAATCTGTTATATTTTTGTGATTGAGAACTATGTTGGCATATTCACAGTCACTGTCAGTGCTATGAATATTTTGTTGGCACTACAAAGTTGCATTGCCACTTGACATCACTAATTTTGTGATGAATAGGTGAAATACCTTTCTTGTAAAGGTCAGCCTTCTTCCTATTATTTTATATTCTTAAATTTTAGTTATCCCTTATAATCAGCGATGAGATTGTGGAAGAGAAAAGAGTGTCATTGAAAGTAATTAAACAAGTAACCCTTTATTCATGAACCATCTTAAAGGGATCAAAAACCTCAGCTGATTTCAGAACACCTTTGTTTAATCCCTTTCTCAGAGTGCTACTTTACCCTTAGCAAAGGGAGAATTATGATTTAAACATAGTTCACATTAGAGGCTTTGAGTTTTCTTTTATCAGACCAACATGCTGTTAGAGTTGACCTACCTGTGAAACAAATTGGAAAGGCTGAAAGCAGAGACCAGGGGGACTTTTTCTAAACATAAAATCTGTTTTTTTCCTAATGGAATGCCAAATGATGTACTTTTAAAATGTACTTTTCATTTTTTTTGCTAAAATTTAGGATGAATTAAAGTATTTCTTTCGAATAAAGCAAATATAACTACTAGTACTACTCTAAAACTTTTAGAGGAAGTTATTCAAAAATTTCCTGTCCCTTTGTCTGTCAGTAGTCATAGAGGCACCTACTTTTCAGAATGTATAGCTATGAAAACTGTTAGTTTCCAGATTTCACAGGATTCTCACAGCCTCCACTACCTTTATTTTATTTTAATTTTTTTTTTGCTTTTTGGAGGGGGGAAGGTAGGACAATTGAGTTAAGTGACTTGTCTACTCAGCTAGTGTTAAGTGTCTGACGCCAGATTTGAACTTAGATCCTTCTGACTCCAGGGCTGGTGCTCTATTCACCACACCAACTAACTGCTCCCCAAACCTTTTTAATTACATGTAGTTATAATTATTCATTTTACATCCCATGATCCTTTCTATCTCCTTTTTGGGCACAAACCAATAGGATAGAATTTTATTTTATTTTTTGCTTTTTTTCCCCCCTCCACTACCTTTAGTCAACAAAGATGATAGAACGACAAAATGGAATTCTTAAAACTAAAATAGCAAAAATTTGTGCTTAAACAGGGCTTAAGAGGCATGATTCTTTGTATGTGTGTACATACACACACACACACACACACACACACACACACACATATATATATATATATATATACACACACATATACTTGTATGTATGTATGAGATAATATAAACAGAAACCTTGGTTCCACTCTGCTCTGTATTTGCTTCTTTGCTTAGTTTCAACTACACAGAACAAGATGCTTCTCCCTGATTAAGATCTTCACTTCAGATCTCACCACCATGCTATGGACACAATCCTTGACTGACACCATTTCCCTCAGCCTCCTTTCTCCTCTGATTGGAGGATGGTAGGGTGCAGTACTAATCTACTATTAAACTTTCCTTTATAGAGGGCAAGAATGGGACTCGCAGTTCACTATATACTGCATTGACTAATTTGCCTGGTTCCAACTCTATGGAAAAAATTTTCCCCTGGTGCCCCATCCTTTCCAGTTTATTTTTTGTGGGTTTTCTCTCCCATGAGATTGTAAGCTACTTGAGTGTCAGAGACTATCTTCATTTTTATTTTATCCTCAGTACTTAGCACTTAATATTTTTTATTGAACTGGATTGGTCAAACACCACATAAGAATTTCATACCACCCTATATCAAACAATTATTCAATCTATAGATGAAAACACATTAACTACAATCAGGCTTTAAAGGAATATGTTGTCTTCTCATCAACAGGTATTATAGGCTTTCTACCTGGTGTGCTTTGCCACAACCATCACCAGAAGAATAAGTCTATTAAATGGACACTCCCCTACGGGAAGAGTCCATTATAAGGCTGTCTAATCATTAACAATGCAGATTATATATGGACTTATACATTAGAGTACAAAAAGAATATTACACACACTAAGAAGTTAAAAAAATCCTTTGTATCCAGTCTTATACTGGTGAGCCCCGTTGAGAACTAAGAAGAATAAACCTAGGATGCACAACCTTCACATCATCTGGAAACTTCTTCCCCTATAGAATAGTACTTGAAGATATATGCTAGCTAGATCTTGCTTTTTGTACCACTTTACCTCATGTTTCCCAAGTTGTCCGAGAAATAATCCACAAATATATTCTTCTCTGGTTTCTTCCTTTTGTACCATAGATTTCTAAGGGAATGACTGGAGCTGTCTATCATTTCAATGAGAATGATACCATTCAGCTACTACCCTCAGTGCTATTTGGATCACGTGTTTTGAGACTGGATTTGTTGAACTATTGAAAATAACATCGACTAAGGCACCAAGACTAAGGCACTTCATCTACAGATGAAGTATGAAACAAAGAAAGTGGATCCTTACATTTTCCCTTTTAATGTATCTTCATCTTAGTGTCTCCCATTCCACTTAAATTGAAGAGGCACATTTTCTTCTTCTCCTTCCATTTTCTTTTTCTTCTTTTCCTTCTTCTCTCTCCTCCTATAATTCTTCTTTCCCCAGAACAAAGACTATGAGAAATGACAAAAGCCAAATTAAAAAAAAAACAATTCTCAGAGACATCAAAGTTCATTTCCTGGAGTTCAAACTACTGGTGCAATGACATAAATTGATTCAATGTTGTAACTGACTGTTATTGATGCCACCCATAATATTAAGAAGCTGTTGGTGATGACTATTTATGAATTTGGACATTTAGTTTGAATGGACATAATCTTATAAGAACAAGTGTTAGTAGCTCAAAATAGTAACAGGAATCAGAAAACGCCTAACACTTGTATCTCTTATATTTAAAAGAAAATGTTGCCAATTAATGGCCCATACTTTGTGAATACATGTCCCAAGAACCTTTGTAGTCTGTGGGCATAGATTTTCTTAATTTCTTGAAGGAGATATGAAAACATATATGTGACACCTTTGTAGTAAAAGAAGGTTTCACTTAGTCTACACAGACATACCCAACCAGAAATCAGAAAGCTTCTATAGTTGCAAAAGTGTTTTAGGAGAAGCATCACTGCTAGGACCCACCCCAACTAACGTAGAGTCTTTGAAGGCAAATTACTTAGGCACTGGCCTTTACAGGAATCCAGAAGTCCATTATCAGGGGCATACTAAGAGCTTAATAAACAGCTCTCTCTCAAAAAGACACACTTTTACATGTTACATGTATTATTAACATTTTCTTCTTTAATTTCTTAAGTCTAGATGATTAACAGAATAAATCAAGCTCTGATTTGTAGCATTTGCTTATTTCAAAGGGGAAAATGCTCATAATTAACATTTAACTGTCATGAGTTGACTTCCATGAGCTGGCTCAATTTAACTGCAGCACATCCCTGCCTATAATGATTCTTTATGACAACCTCAAAGAACTCCAGATGTTGAACATTCTAGCTTCCCACACCTAAATACAGCGGACACTCTGAAACCTGAGCAGAAAACTTGATATTGTCAACTTGTGTCATTTTGAGTACATGTTTACAAAATGGTCTCAGAAATCATTTAATAAGTTTTTTATTAGAAATATTTACATTTGTGTGAGGTTTAAAAACCCAGGAGTGATTTTTGTCTTCTAACTATCTCTTGCCACTCAGATCCAGTCTACTGCCAGGTCTTATTGATTCTGCCTTTACAGCATCTCCTCTTCCTCTTTCATATTTCTCTTTCTCTATATTCATACAGCCACCACCCTAGTTCAGGCCCACATTATCTTCCACTTGGACAATGAAATTAGCTGCCTAACTACATTCAGTTTACAGTCTCTTTCCTATCTAATTCATCTTCCACATATTACCCAAATAATCTTCCTAACTCTGAAATCTGGCCATATCACTCCCTACTGTTGTGGTTCCTGATTGTCTTTAGGTAAAAAAACTAAAACTCCCTAGGTTAGCATTTGTAAACTTTTATATGTTTTTTTCCAGTCTACATCTCCAAACATTTCACATTATTTTTCCTGTTCTCCGTGTGCTTTACATGCCAGGGAGAAACATCCTACTTGTTTCTCCCTGAACTCAGTATTTCATCTCCTAAAATTGCATAGGCTGACCCAGTTCCAATAATACACTCTTTCTTCACATAAACCTCTGCAAATCCTTGGCTTCTTTCAAGGCTCACTTCAAATGCCTCCACCTACACATAACCTTTACTGATCTGTCTCACTCTAAGGTCTCTGTCTCTCTCTCTCTCTCTCTCTCTCTCTCTCTCTCTCTCTCTCTCTCTCTCTCTCCTCACAACATATACACATACAAACACACATACACACAGAGTACATTTCCAGTCAATTGTAAGTCCTTTGAGAACAAAAACAGTGTTTATTTTTTCTTTGTTTCCTGTTAATTCATCATTTGCATAGAATAGACACGACAAAATTTTAAAATTAAATGGAATTAGTTTGTAAATGAAAAATTAGAGACTGAATTCTTACCTCAATCTGTTATCAATCTTTTAGGGAAGACTGATGTATTGAAGTGGAAAATTTCATGGGATAGAAACATTTTAAATCTTCATGTGAGCTATGCCCAGATCTAAGTATATGTCTTTAAATTTCATCTTTTGGATGAAAACCTTAAAAGCACAAACTCATGCTTAGTAATGAGATATCAGGAAAAACTGTGATGTAAAAACTGGATAGGAAAATCATGGCTTTCCCTCCTTCCCTGCCCCACCCCCCAAAACTTAATGAGTAAATGATTTGTAAAATGCACTAGTCTTTCCTAGTTTCTCTGAAAGAAGTTGTATTGTTAAGTGGAATATGTAAGGTCATGAGGCCTACATTATTATTCCCTTTGTAGTACATCAGGGATTTGTAGCAGCTCGTGAACAGGTGCATCACACAATAATTGTAAAGTGATAGCACTAGGAGAAAATCCACTTAAGAAAATGAATAATAGCATTTGGTATCCAATTCAGTCTCTAGGTTTTATTCATGGTTGTGCTGTTTCCTAAAACATACCTGAATTTTATGTAACAGAACCAAAGTTCCTGCTGGGAGAGTGAAGACAAATCACACTTGATAAGAGGGAGGGATTAAGTAAATCACAGAAAAGAGACAATCAAAACACCCTCAAAGGTGACAAGGAATGATGGTTTCTCTTGAAGCCATTACTCAAGGTTACTTAGGAATCAGTAATAAATTTGAAGGGAAGAAAATATGTCTATATGGGAGTGTGTTTGTCTGCAAAAAGATATGACTAAACAGAAGAACTACATCTTGAACTGATAAATGAACATGTGCTTAAAGAACTCCATAGATTTATATGCTTTTGGGTTACTTTCTTATGAAATAGGAATGATGGGACTGAGTATTTACTTGGGCTAGTTCCAGTGACACATATTCTCTGGCCTACTTTTGTTTCCCTAGCTCACGTGAACTTGAATTGGGGAGTGATTTGTTTAAGATGATTTTCAAAAATATCAGAAGAATAACTCACTCTATATGCTTTAAAAGAAAAAAAAACACAACTCGGAATGTTTTTTTCCCACTTTCTAGCATATCACTTGCAACTCTGATAGCTCACCATTGGACATTGTAAGAGGCAGTGGCGGGTTTATGGAGGGTATAAGCTGGCACCTGGTATGGTGGCTATATACAAATAGCATTGAGAACATGTGCTTTCCTAGGTGAGTCTGAGATTGTATCTCAAGTCCATAGATACCTGATTTGCTTTGTGTTTCTTTCCATGAGAGTAACTCACCAAAGAGAAATTCAGAGATGGATGCTTCCAAAATCCTTCTTGAGCTCCTCCATGGCCTGGGAACAGTTCATATTTTTCTTGGAACCTTTTGATGCCAGAGTTTTGACTTTGCTATCTTCTTCTAGTTATATGTTTTGATCATCTTTGTCAGCAAAAAACAATTCTTTAGTTTGATTTCACTTCCTCTGTTTGCTCATCTTGCCATCCAATTGTTTGACTTTTGAGCTCTTTGCCATGGTAGAACTCTGTTTCCAGAGTGGAGAGTGCTGTCTCCCAAATTTCTGGAGTTTGTGCACCTGTTGTCAGAGCTTCTTCCAGGTACCTGCCTCAAAACTGTGAGGAGGACACTCTCTCTGCAGCCACCACAAGCTCTGCCATGCTAGTACTCCTCACCCTAGTGCTACCACCCAAGACTGTGACCCAGATCCAAGCAGCTCAAAGCAAGAGCAATTACCCTCTGAATGGTTGCTTAGTCCCCCTACAATGTGTAAGTCTGGAGCTCATGGGGCATCCAGATGTCAGCAGTGGCAGCAGCTGCAGCCATTTCACCTCCACTACCTCAGGGGTAGGGGCTAGGACTACACTCTTCTCTCACTCAGTTCCAACAGAGTTCCCCACTGACTTTTTACTTTCTCTTTGGTGTTTATGAGTTGAGATATCTGGAAACTGACACAGCTGCAAGTGAACAAGAACCCTGAAGGCTGCTGTTGAGGGTCTGGGCCAGTGTAGCTCATGTGGATCTGTACTCTACTCCCAGCATGGTGGGATAAACCCTTCCTGCCAGCCTGCCAGGTTGCCTTCAGAGGGAGATTTGTTTCTTTTACTTTGTGGATTCTGTAGCACTAAAATTTGTTTAGAGTAATTTTTACTAGTATTGCAGGTGGTTGAAGCAGGAGCTCAAGTATGTTCCTGCTTTTATTCTGCCATCTTGGCTCCATCCACAAGATGGATGCTTTTAGACTCGGCAGCTACTTCAGGATTTTGAGAGATTGAGAATTCCTGAGTAGAGACTGGGAGTAGGAGGTACTTTCTGCAACTATACCATTCTCAGAGGGAAAGGACTACTGTCATAGTTATTTACACCTGGCTGGCTAGAAGATTTAGATCTTATGTTGTTCTCACATGGGGCATTGGTTCTAGGATTGAGTGGGTTCATTCATTTCTATGGGATCCTGACCTCTAAAGGAGAGGATGAGGTTTTTCTTACATTCTCTGTTTCATAAATTCTCCATTCTGGAATTCTGATGAAAATAAACTTATAAACTTAAGTTGGACTATTGTCTAGGACTTACACAAAAGGAATCTAGATGTGGTCCTTTCTAGAAAATTAACTCCATATGAAAACTAGTAGGTTTCAGTTATAGGATGGTTGCTTATCTTTTACTTCTGAAAATAAATATATAACATACAGAAGACTCATAAATGCACATTTGTCAAACACTTAAAATATGTAACAGTGATGCATCACTTCTAATATCCTATTCACTTTGGCTCTTCCAAATTTTTTCAACCCTCTTCAAACCTTTCATAATTTCCCCACACAAAGCCTTTCAGTTAAAATCCTTGCATTATGGTTAAAAAAAGGAAAACCAAAACCCCATAAAACAAGGGTCTCTGTCTTCTCCCTTTTAACTGGTTGTGTCCTCTCCTCTTTCCAGCTCTAATTGCTCTGACTCCCTCCTTTCTGTGGGCTCTGCTCAACCCTTCAACAAGCTTCTCTGACCACAGGCTGTATGTGTTTACATTCAGCCTATTAGGTGGTAAGGAAGATCTTCAAATTCTCTTAGGATTATTAAGGAGCAGGGAAAATCTTCAAATTACCATTACCATTACATTTGACCCTAAGATCTTCCATTTCCCTTACATAGCAAAAATATATTAACAATACATTTTATTACATATGCTATTTTTCATGTGTCTTATATATGTCAATGGGACTTTAGGGATAACTGGTGGTATAACTGGTGTCAACAGAACTTTACAGCAGTATAACAGGAATAACAGAAAATAAGCACATAAAACAATTTCTTATGGTGAACACATCATTCCCCTGTTGAATGAATGGGGCTCAAAATCGTGGGGTAAGTGGTGAAGGTCTCATCCTCCATAGTTACTTCCAGCTGAAATTAGACAATTAGACCCAGAGCTGTCCCTTCCCAAAGAGGTCAGTTCTTTAGCTGGCCTCCAGAACTTGGTCAATGCCAGGTCTATGGGTGGCACATCATAGTCATGTACAGGTGGTGATATGTAGCTTAAGATGCTTGTGGATAATATAGAATATGATATATCCATTCTATATTGTTTAATATACACTATCTCTTCATTTCATTACCTTTGGAATGTGACCCATTGTCTCTTTGAATCTTTATTAGAGTTCCATAATATAGACTTATGAGATCTAAAGTTTTACAGGTGTTTATCTGGGTTACATTAGAATACCTGAATAGGTGTCAACACAAGTACATATAAATTTGTATCCTTTATCTTGAAGTAGCAGACCAATAATGTATTTGCAAAATCTGGGCTGGAACTTTTTACCTTGCTATCTCTCCAGTTACTACCTGAGGAGCAGTTTGTTCCTTTTCCAGTTGACATATATAACATTCCCCTACTTCCTATTTTAACAATGAATGAGAGATACTAATACCTTAATCTTGTGCCTACTGGTGTCCTGAACCCCTAAATTGCTGGCAGTTTGAGGGATCCATTTTGCTAGTACAAGATCATTAGCTGGTGTCAGAGTAGGCACAATTAGTTAAGTGGCAATCTTTGCTAATCTATGAGCATGTGCATTGTACTCACATTCTGGCATGGTGAGGGCCATGTGAGCATCTACATGAAAAACTGACAAATTATCAACCAAAGACAGTCCCATATATCTTCCCATAATTCTCTTCTCCAGACTTGTTTGCCATGAATTTCCTGATTCTGATTTTTTACCAAGGTCATCCATGTATTTAAGCTATTTAAGGCATTTAAGGTAGTCCAAAACTTTTTAAATTGTCTCTCCTGGATCTATTTTCCAGGTCAGTGGTTTTTTCAAGGACATATTTCACATTGCCTTCTATTTTTTCATTTGTTTGTATCTGTTTAATAGTATCTTGATTTCTCATAGTCTTTTGTTTCCATTTGCTCCACTCTAATTCTGAAGGAATTATTCTCTTCAGAATGCTTTTGGGATTCATCTGGCAAATTTGACTTTTTAAGGCATTCTTCTCCTCATTGGCTTTTTGGGACTCTGTTGCCATTTGAGCTAATCTACTCTTTAAGGTGTTATTGTCTTCAGTCAGGTTGTTGTCTCTCTTTCCATGATTTTCTGGCATCATTCTCATTTCTCTTCCCAATTTTTCCTCTACTTCTCGTATTTGGTTTTCAAAATCCTTTTTAAGCTCATCTATGGCTTATAGGCAGTCTACATGTTTCTTGGAAGCATTTGTTGTGGGAGTTCTGACTATGTTGTCTTCCTCCCATTTCATGCTTAGATCCTTTTTGTCCCCAAAAAATGATTCTAGAGTTTGATTGCTGTTCTTACTCTGCTTCCTTTGCAGGCTTGTGTTGCCAGTGAATTGCTTGACTTTTTAGCTCTGTGGAACTCTGCTTCCAGAGGGGAAATCTCTGTCTCAAATTGCTGGGGTTTTCACAGCTGCCATAGCTATTAGGAGGCCACTGCAGCCCCCACCAGCTTTGGCTCACTGAAAACACACCCCTGGACCACCACCCAAGACCCCAATTTGGATCCAGGCCGCTCAACCCAAGATCACTTAGCCTCTGAACAATCACTTGGACCCCCTGCAGTCTGCAGGCCAAGGGCTCTGAAGCAGCCATATGGAAGCAGCTGCAGGACCACCACTTCTGCTGCTTCCTTGCCCTGGAGGCAGTTTGCCTGGACTGCTTTTCTCCCCCAAATTTAGCTGAGTTCCGCTGACCTTTCTCTTAGTCCTTGTTTCTTATGGCTTGAGAATTCTGCAAATTGACACAGTTGCCACTGATACACACACCTGAAGGCTTCAGCTGCAGCTTATCCTGGCCACCCTGGGGCCAAGCCTCAGTTTCAGACTGGCCTTGTTTTGGCTCCCATTGTGCTGCAATGAGCCCTTCCTGCTGAGCTGCCTTCAGAAAGAGATGAGTTTTTCTGTATTTGGGGGAGTTTTGGAGCCCTAAAATTTGTTTAGAGTCATATTTTATGGGTATTTGAGGTGGCTATGTGGGAACTGGGGCATTTTCCTGATTCTGTTTCACCATCTTGGCTCCACCCCCAGTTAAGCCATTTAAGCCATGTATTAAGTAAATATATAACACTGTCCTCCTTATTCTGTTTTTTTTTGGAAAGGGGGAAGGCAGGGCAATTGTGGTTAAATGATTTACCTAAGGTCACACAGCTAATAAGTGTGTCAAGTATCTGAGGCTGGATTTAAACTCAGGTTCTTCTGACTCCAGGAGCAGTACTCTATTCACTACACCACCTAGCCACCCCCTTATTCTGTTTTTATGGCTTGATGTACTTCCATAAATTCAGCATATTGAGTATTTCCACTTGTTCCAGTACTTTCCAAAGTTCACTTAGTACATGGGCTATACGCTACTGTTTTCCAATATTTTTTATGGCTCAAATATTTTGCTGTCCCATCAGTAAACCATCATGTTTCTTTTGCTCTTCACTTAGTCCATCACATCCTTCATTCCATTTTACCCAGAACTGTGCCAAATGTTGCTTTGGTTTGTAGGTATCCCTCAGTATCTATGCTTGTTATAGATTCATGTAGAGTACAAATTCTACTTTTTCCCATTTTGGCTCTATTTTGAATATACCATTTTCTTTTAATCATGCTAACCTCCTATGCATGTTCAATTCTATGAGAAGCTGGAGTACTCCATTCCTCATGTCATAATCATAATCCAGGCCTTAATGTTGCTTCATGGCCTAGAGTCAGTAATTCAGTCTACCAAAGTCCAATATACAGCTAACAACTGCTTTTCAAAATGGGTATATTCAACACCAGATGAAGGGAGTTTCTGAACCAAAATCCTAAGGGTACAATTTGACTTTGTTGCTTTTGCCATAAACTCCAGTTTGCATAATCATCCTGTACAGTCACTTGTAATTCCACCAGGTCATTTTGAATAGGCCATAAATCTTGGGCCAATTGTAAAGCAGTCTTGGCTTCTTCAAAAGTTTTACTCTGTTCAAGTGCCCAATAAAATATATATTTATTCCTAGTAATTTTATATAAGGGTTTCAAAATTTGTCCTGGATGCATACTGAGGTGCCTCCAATATTCAAATAATTCCTATAAACTTTTGAACTTCTTTCTCATTGGTAGGGACAGGAAAATCCTCAGTCCTTTGCCAGACCTGCAGAAGAATCTCTCAAACCCCCATGTTCCATTGCATACCCAAAATTTCTGTTTTGAGTTGGACCTTGAATCTTTGCAGGGTTAGCTTCCCACCCTTTGCTTTTCATATGCTCAGTTAAAAGCATCAAACTCTGCTCCACTGCTTTTACATTTTTTTCTCTGAATCACAAAGTGATTTGTCTATTTTTGTATTTCCCAATAAAACTGTTTTAATTCTTATATTCCTTACTGCAAATTGGAGCAGAATTTGACTTGTCTGGGTGATAATTCAACCCCTCCCTGTCCTGTGATGGTGATATTTCTATGTTTGAATATGTCAGGGTTCTCATACATAAGGGAGGCCTCCACCCCGTATCTATTAATGCCCTAGTTATACTATTTGATCTGTTTTTCCAATATATCGTCAAACTGATATAGCATCTGTAACCCCACATGTCTATTTCTTTAATCTGAACTGGGGCTCTCCAGTTTTCTGTTCTCCCTGAGGGTGTGATGAACTTGGATACAAGGATTTAGGAGGATCTGTAGGGGGCAGTTCTCACTTTCCTATTCCATCTAATATTAAGCACTTTTTCTCAGTACATTTTGTATAGTTCATGAGGTGTAATGTTATCAATTCTTCCTAAATCTACCCCTGTTATTAACAGAACAGTAAACAATTATTTTCTTGTCAATCTATTCTGACTTTGGATCCACTGGCTTTTTAATTTTATTTCTCAGGGAAATTTACCCTTTACTCATTCTCCCAAATCACTTAGCTATGAAATCTTATCCAGCACCTCTGAAAGAAGGTGCCCTATTTTCCAAATTAGTAGAGTCAGAATTAGGTGCTTATAAGTAGGAGTTGTCCTCACTATGACATTTCTATGAGCAATTGCTAAGGGGATATCGTGATATGCATTTGCATCTCCAACCATGGTAGCAGTTTTCATTACCTTCTCCTTTAACTTTATCATACAATCTCAGCATCTCTCTCCTCCAGGTTACATGGAAACAGTGGAACACATTTTATTGCATCTATTGGCAGCTAAAGGTAACAGATTTGTTGTATTGTTACCTCCTTGTGCATGGTAATCTCTAAAAGCTTGATGTACAAAAGGATTCTGACTAATACCTATAAATTCCAATCAATTCACATTATCTGCTCATACTCCTCTGGCCTCTTCATCACTGATTCTCACCATCCAAGATTCTAACAATTCTACCATCCTTTGGGTGAATATGCTTAATATATCAGTAAACTCTTTCTGAGTGAAATCCTCAAATATGTCCCTGAACTCTGTTTGTCCCCCATCCCTCTCTCCTCCCGCGCCCCGGTTCTCCTGCTTTCTTCTTAGTATGGGTCAAACTTTGTGAAAACCTCCTCATGTAAGTTTATTTCATTTTCCTACCATACAGTCTCCAGGCAGTGGTCATCACAGCAAGTAGGTTCAGCCTCTGCCAAAGCTGTATGAAACTTCCTTCTGTTAGTTTTTTTTTCTTCTACTTCTGAGCCAAACCCACAATAGCAACATTCTTTTCTATCACCTGAGGTTCTCCAACATGCTCTTCTAAAGGATAGCCCAAATATTGTAACACATGAAATTCTTATGCAACTCAGCTAACTTCCTTTCCTTGTGAGGTTTTTTTAGTAGCAGCTTGTCTCTACTTTTGCATATAATAAAGTAACTTGTTAGTAAAAGCCAGCCTCTTCTACATACTGCTTCCAATTTTCTTCCTGGTTTTATTGGTATTTCTTGCAAAGATGCTTCTAAATCTCTAGGTTCTCCCTTCGGTAGCCTCAGTTCCCCATTTTCACAGAGCCCTGTACTTTTAGTCCATTCACTTGCTAGGGAGGACTAAGGTAACTCTTCCCATCCTGAAATATCAATTTCTTCTTCTAAAGCCCTTCTGCCTCCAAATAGATGTCCAATATTTCATAATCCCATCCTTATTTCCAAATATCACCCCAATGCAATGTTCATAGTGCCCATGACAACTATAAATATGATGGCATGGTTATCAATTGCAAAATATAACAGACTTTCCATATGCAAGACAGAAGCAAAACGTGTATTCAGACAATAGAAAGCCAAATCCCAACACCAGGAAACCAAATCCATCATAACAACAAAGAAGTTAATACACCATAGCACAGTGAGGAGCCACACCATCCTTTAGCCTTCCTACAAACACTCAAAACCCTAGCTGTCTTCTGGGGTGCATCCTCTCTTTCCTCTAGCTCTAACTGTTCTGACTCCCAGATTCCTGTGGTCTCTGCTTCACCCTTCATCAAGCTCCTCCCAGCACAGGCTCCACATTTGACCTATTTGGGGATGGGGAAAATCTTCCCATTCTCATTACCATTACACCATTTCTCCTTCATCCTCAAAAATACTTTATCTGATCCAGTAAACTTCACTAGCTCTCATTTCACATCTACCCTTTTTTGTGGCTAAACTCCTTGAGGTCACTTACAATCACTTCCTAAACTTCATTTCCTCTCAGTCTCTTCTTAACTCTCTAAAGCAGCTGTTCTCAACCTGTGGGTTATGTTCAATTTGTAACAATGAAAATACATCCTGCATATCAGATATTTACATTATTATTTGTAACAGTAGCAAAATTATAGTTATGGAGTAGCAACGAAAATAATTTTATGGTTGGGGGGGTCACCAAAACATGAGGAACTGTATTAAAGGGTCGCAACATTAGGAAGGCTGAGAACCACCTCTCTAAAGTCTGACTTTTGACCTCATTCAGATGAAACTGTTCTCAGCAAAGTATCCAATGATCTTTTAATCCTTATATCTAATAGTCTTTTCTCATTCTTCATTATTCTTAATCTTTCTGTAGTCTGACACTATCAACCAACCTCATCTCAATATTTTCTTCTCTCTATGTTTTTCTCTGTCCTGTTTCTCTGCATCACAATACCATCTCAAAATCCTTTCCTTTGCTGGATCTTCATTGAGATTATGCCTGCTAACTGTGAGTGTCCCTTGAGGCTTTGTCTTGGGTCCTCTTCTATGCTACTATGTTCTTTCTTTCTCTCCCTCTCTTGTGTGTCTGTGTTATGCTATTGTGATTGGTATTCTCATCACCTTCTATAATTCAGTTATCTTCTCTATGAAGAGGATTCTTAAATCTGTTTTTGTAGCCCTTACCTCTCTTCTAACCCTTATCTCTCCTCTGACCTCCAGTCTCATTTCTGACTTCCTATTAGGCATATTGAACTTGATATCCTATAGACATCTTAAATTCAATATATCTAAAATTGAACTCATTGTCATTCCCCCAAAATCTCTCCTCTTCCCATCAAGTGTACCATTATCTTCCCAGATACCCAGGATATCATCTTTAACTCTTCACTTTCTTCATATACAATATCCAATCTGTAGTCAAGCTGTCTATTCTACCTTTGCAATTACTCTCTTATAATCTTCCTTGCCTCTTTTGACACTGCTACCATCCTAATCAAGACCTTTATAACTTCACATCTAGACTATTGTAGCAGTTACCTGGTTAGTTTCTCCACCTCAAGTCTCTTCCCCATTCCAGTCTTTCCTTTACTCAGCTGTCAAACTGATATTCCTGAAGGTCAGGTCTGACTATGTCACTACCTTCTTCACTTATCTCCAATGGCTCCCTATAATATCTAGAATCATGAAAAAAAATTCTGCTCGTCTTTTAGAACCCTAGATAGCGCAACTCCTTCTCACCTTTCTTATTATATCTTATTCACCTCCATATATTCTTTGATTCAGTGACACTGCCCTCCTTGTTATTTTTCACACAGGACGATCTCAACTCCAAGCATTTTCACTGGCTGTCTCTCATTTCTGGAATTATTTTCCTATTCATCTCCACCTCCTGTCTTCCATGGATTCATTCAAGTAGCTGTTAAAGTCCTACCTTTTACAATAAAATTTTCCCCACTCTCCTTTAATGTTAGAATTTTCCTTTGTTGTTCCTAGTTTATCCTGCACATGCTTTGTTTGTACATAGCTGTTTGTGTATTGTTTCCTCTGTTATATGGTGATCTCCTTGAGAGCAGGGACAGTTTTTGTTTGTTTGTCTACCTGTCTCCAGCACTTTGCACAGTGCCTGCTGCAGAGTACGTACTTAAGAAATTCTTATCAATTGATTAAAACACAGAGTGTCTACAAAGTCTTAGTTCTGCTTTAAACTTCAATGGTTTATTTAAAACTTAATAGCTTATTTAAACTTTAATAGTTTTAAAAACTTTAATAGCTTGAAATGGCACTAAGACTTTTGGGACACCCTGCATTCTTCTTGTAATTAGGTAAAATCCTCAGGAGGTTTAAGTAGGCAAAAAACATATATGACCTCATACACATTCAAAAATGCATTAACCTGAATCACTTTTATTATGCTCTTCTGGAAGGTAAAGACTCTCAGGAGACTTGTGGGAATGTTGAATCAAATCCAATTTCCTCTTAGTCCACATTGTTGAAGTAGCTAATTTGTGGTTGTATCCTGACCCTCTGTAGATCTGGTTTTATCCTTGCTTCCCTTGTTACTGTGATCTAATTATATTCTTGTCCCCTCTTCACTTATCCTCTCTTCATGCCCCTAGGTCCCTCAAGTTGAACCATCAATCTTCCTTTGTCTTAGTTATGCTAAATAAAAAAGTCTATTGCTTATAAAGCCAAGCACAAGCAGCTTTCCAGAAGAATGCTACTGTGAACAACTTTTAAGATTCTGATTGTACAGTATAGTGAACACTCTATTTATTCAATAACAAATAAGAGCAAAACATTCACAGTAAATCAAGGTAGAGCATTCATAATGTTACAGCTTATCACAGATAATCAAAATACAGCATTCACAACAACTTATCACAGAAGATGGCCACATAGTTTTCACCACAGTGGTCACACAATTTTGAACAAAGTATAATCATTTGGTCAGTCAATCACTCAGTAACTCAATCATTCAATCAACTCAATCATTCAATCATCCTGAAGGTGGCTTGCCACCTCAAGGGTCACAAAATACAAAAGCCAAATTTCTCCACTCATTGGGCATGCTAAGTTGCAATATCAGCAATCTCTTAAAGGGTAGTATAAAATACACAGGCCATCCACCCCTCAGTCACAAGTAAGTTACAATCTTCTCAGTCAGTACACAGTATCCAAGTAAAGTCTTCTTTGGGTTTGACTTGGAGTAGTCTCTCAGATTACCTGGATATCCTTCCATGGTCCCATCTCCTACCTGGATTCACCTGTCACCTGGGTTCAAAGACAGATAGCTCCCAGATCCTTGTCCTTCTCTCTGTGAAGTTCCTGCTCCACATTGGAGCTCACAGTGTCCAGTCCATCTCAAATCCTTCACAGTGTCTGTTCTTGGGAAGACAAGGCTTAACAAAGCCACCAACAGGTTCATACCAAGTCTTAAATCTTCACAGTCATGTTTCCTTGATGTTTTGCCAGCTTTGGCTGGCCCTTGGACTCAGCAAGAGTTTCATCTGGTTACCAGAATCAAAATCACTCCATCCAGGTTTTCAGGATCAAAAATCATTCTTTTCAGCCGGTGGGAGGCTTTCCTCTTCAACCTCCTCAGCTCCTCTTCAGCCTCTCTGGTGGTAGCAGCTTCTGCCCCCACCAAATTTGCTCCAAGAAGATCTCTCTCCCTCTCTAGGGCTTTTCCTTATATACAGTACTGCCCCTCCTTGTTCAGCCCCTTCCTGTTATATCAGCAACGGGAGATAAGAGTTCATATCTTCTGTTTCCCCAACAGAGGCTTTATCAGTTACTAAGTACTAAGTACCTGCTACCTTTGCCAACACAAAAGGATCTTCAAATTAAAATTACATTACAATTACAATTATTCACTGTCTCTGTTGCTGGGAAGTCAGGGTTTAATAAAGTCAGAAATTGGTTCATACAAAGTACCAGTATTGCAGTCATACTTTTTCAGTCTTTGGCAGCTCCAAGGAGAAGCTTGTAGCTCCCCAACAGAAGCTCCAGCTGATTCGCAAAATCAAAATGACTTCATCCAGGTTCCCAAAATAAAAATCATTCTCTCCAGTCTGGGCCTCTTTTTCTCAGCCTCCAGAACCTGGCTCCAAGATCTGTCATTCCAGCTAGGCTTCTCCTTACGTTCTTATTATCTCATCCCTATTCTTCCCCTTCCTGTTACATTAGCAACTTTGTTACATCAAAAAGAGGGGTTCATACCTTCTATTTATTTATTAGAGGCTTGATTAATTACTAAGTGCTAATTACCTGTTACCTTTGCCAGTACAAATGGATCTTCAAATTCAAATTACATTACCATTACATTACTTGACTATTTATTGGCTGTATTTGCTACTTCTGAAGAAATACCTAAGTGCTGCAAAGTATTTTGACTGAATTAGCACATTCCCCTAGCACAATCATGGAAGTCTTAGAAAAACCTGAAGTATAGATATTTGAAAATATCTGATAAATTTATTGTTTCTGTGGGTTTAGTTCCAGACCATCACATTAAAGCAAATTTTGCAGTAAAGCAAGTCACACAATTTTTTTTGTTTACCAGTGTTTATAAAATTTATGCCTAAAACCACGTAAATTAATTAAAGTATTTTATTGCTAAAATGCTAACTATTATCTGAAGCTTTAATAAATCAAGTTGTAATCGTTTTGCTTGTGGAGAGTTTTGTTTCTATGTTGATGGCTGCTGATTGATCAGGGTGGTGGTTACTAGAGTTTGGAGTGGATTTACTCTTATTTTCACTTTAACACTTAGAGGTTGGGTTAGCAATTGGCCCAATTTTAATATTGTTGTCTCTCAGGGAGGGTTACTGGTTGTCCTTTCTTGAAGGAGACCATGGTGTCAGGGAGTTGATGCCATGATATGCATGTGAATTGGATTTAAGTGAGGGAGGACTATGTAAAGTCACCAGTCTCACTTTCACCTACAGAACTATCTGGGTCCAGTGACAAGATACAGATCAGGACAATTGGAGATGGTCCATGATACAGCAGGGAACCTTAGTGTTTTCAAACTAAGGTCTTTAACTGGTCTTAGTTTGCCTCATTTCTTATTAAACCTTAATCACTGAATGTGCATTCCTCACATGGAGCTCACGTTTGAATAAGGGAAGGCAACACATAAAAGGAAGCTAGAAGGGGAGGATGGGGATTACAGGCTTAATAGAATAGTGTGGTGAGAGAGCAGCAGAGCTTCTGAGAAAGCAATGAAACCATCCCCAAAATGGAGCCACCAGGAAGGAACTCACCAAGGAGAGGATGCAGCATGGCAGAAGGATATTCCAAAATAAAAAGTTCCCACAAGGTGACAAAAGTTTGAGGGAAAGAGATTAGGAATCATATAGTTCTTCTTTGGGCTATAAGCAAGCTTGTTTCTTCTGAGAGAATAGTAATCTATGATTTGTATTCATAGGACGCCAAGTAGAGAATATTGGTCACAAGCATCACATTGTATCACATTATATCAATTTGATAATGTATATCACATTATAGAGTAAAATTTTATAGTCTTATTATTTAAGTACCTTGCATTTATGTAATGCTTTATTGTTTGTAGGATGTATTTCATATATTTTCTTACATGATTCACAACAATGATGATGATATGGATAGTATAAATATCCCCATCTTATAAAAGGAAAAATGTGAAACCTAGTGAGATTCAGTGACTGCTGATGGACAAGCAGCTCATGAGTGGTAGAGATGAAGCTGGAACTCAGATCTTTTGACTCCCTAGTCTTATACTCTTTTATGGTACAATGCCTTACTCTATCTTTGTGTGAGAAGTATTGTGGCACAACTAGGCACTAAAGAGATATAATTTTATGATGGTAATAATGAAGTTCCTAATGAAACAGATTTAGTATCATACTAGACTGTCATGACTCCAAGATAAGTTAAGCAATTATAAACATCTCTTTATACCTGTAACTTTGGGGAAAAAAAGAATGGAGAAACAAAGATTCTAGGCCCTTCACCCTAACAAAGTCTTAGGACTTAGATAACTATCCTTTGGAAACTATGATACTTTCAATCTTGAGTAATATCTTCTCTTTAACTTCCTGGACACCATCTTAACTCATTATTATCTCATTCTTCTAGCCTACACCGTAAACTGTCTTCTCACAGTCAACTTTTACCTATTTCTTCTTCCTCTAAGATAAATGGCACAACATTGGAGGAGTATTTTAAAAATTGTTTTTTTGATGTTTATGTGGTTTTGGTGGGTTTTGAGATTTGGTCTCTCTATTTCATGTAGGTCAAAAATGCAGTAGGAATGCACATATACAGTCCCAATACTGATCATTACAGAAGCTTTGTTCTGCTCCAGTTGTCTTATATGGGCCAATTTGGACTTTAGGTAACCTGGTGGCCCTCTATTCTTAGGAGTTCATCATATTGGTGCTGTACTTTTCCCCCATTAATTACTTAATTTTTAATTTTCAATATTCATTTCCACAAGATTTTGAGTTCCAAATTTTCTCCCCATCTCCCCTCCCCTACCCCCCAAACAGAATGCATTCTGATTACCCCTCCCCCTTCTATCACCAACTCCCTTTCTGCCCCCCCTCCACTTCTCCTATGCCCTTCTGTTCTATTTTCCTGTAGAGAAAGACAGATTTCTAGACCACATTGCCTGTATATCTAATTTCCCAGTTGCATGTAAAAACAATTTTTAGCATTTGTTTTTAAAACTTTGAATTTCAAATTCACTCCATTCCTTACTCCCCATCCACATTCACGGAGAAGAAAGCAATTTGATATAGGTGATACATGTATAAGTCATGCAAAACACTTCTATAATAGTCATCTTGTGAAATACTGTATTTCCCTACATCATATTCTGCCCACTCCCATTTATTCTATTCCCTCCTTGAACCCTGTCCCTCCTCAAAAGTGTTTGATTCTTATTACCCCTTCCCCAGTCTTTCCTCTCTTCTATCATCCTCCCCTGTCATTTCTCCTTCCCTTCAACTTTCCTGTAGGGTAAGATAGATGTACATATCCAATGGAGTATATATGTTATTCCCTATTTAAGCCAGATCCAATGAGAGTAAAATTCACTCATCCCCTCTCCCTTTTCTTCTCCTTAACTGTAAAAGCTTTTTCTTGGCTCTTTTACATGAGATACTTTACTCTATTCTACCTCTCCCTTTCTCTTCCTCCTGGTACATTCTTCTGTCACCTCTTAATTTTATTTTTTATATCATCCCTTCATATTATTTTTATATATGTATATATATATGTATATACATACATACATATATACACATATTTATATACGATAAAACAGTTTAACTTCAATATGTTTATTATGATTTCTCTTTCCTGTTTATCTTTTTATGTTTCTTTTAATTCTTATACTTGAAATTCAGATTTTCTATTCAGCTCTGTTTTCTTATCAAGAATGTTGGAAAGTCCTCTATTACAATGAATATCTATTTTTCCCTTGAAGTATTTTACTCAGTTTTGCTGGATACCTGATTCTTGTTTTTAACCCTAGCTCCTTTGAATAGCAGAATATCATATTCCAGGCCCTCTGATTCCTTAATGTAGAAGCTGCTAAATCTTACATAATCCTGATTGTGTTTGTACAATACTTGAATTGTTTCTTTCTGGCTGCTTGTAATATTTTCTCCTTGGCCTGGGAATTCTTGAATTTGTCTACAAAATTCCTAGGAGTTTTCCTTTTGGAATATCTTTCAGGAGGTGATCTGTAGATTCTTTCCATTTCTGTTTTCCCTTCTGGTTCTAGAATACCAGGGCAGTTTTCCCTGATAATTTCTTGGAAAATGTTGTGTAGGCTCTTTTTTTGATCATGGCTTTCAGGTAGTCCAATAATTTTTAAATTCTCTCTCCTAGATCTATTTTCCAGGTCAGTTGTTTATCCATGGAGATATTTAATATTGTCTTCTATTTTTTTCATTGTTTTGGTTTTGTTTTAAAATTTCTTGATTTCTCATAAAGTCATTAGATTCCTTTTGCTCAGTTCTGATTTTGAAGGAATTATTTTCTTCAGTGAGATTTTGAACCTTCTTTTCCATTTGACCAATTCTTTTTTGAAGACATTCCTCTCCTCATTGTCTTTTTGGACTTCTTTTGCCATTTGAGTTAGTGGATTTTTTAGGTATTATTTTTATTCAGAATAATTTTGGGTTTCCTTTAGCAAGCTGTTGATTTGTTTTTCACAATTTTCTTTTGTCATTCTTATTTCTCTGCCCAAGTTTTTCCTCCACTTCTTTTACTTGACTTTTAAAATCCTTTGTGAGCTCTTCCAGGGCCTGAAAACAGTTCATATTTTTTCTTGCAGGCTTTGGATATAGGAGCTTTGACTTTGTTGTGTTCTTTGTTGTATGTTTTGATCTTCTTTGTCACCAAAATAAGATTCTATAGTCTTATTTTTTCCACTGTTTGCTCATTTTTCCACTCAATTACTTGACTTTCTAACTCTTTTTCAAGGAAGGACATTGCTTCCAGTGTGGGGGTGTACTGTCCCAAACTTCTCTCCCACTCACGTCCATTGGACCTTTACTACTGACCTAAGTTTTCTCTGGTGTTTGTGGGTTGAGAAGTTTCAAAACTGCCACAGCTGCCAGTGATTCAGTGCCTTGAGTCTCACTCAGGCTATTTGTATCAGCACAGCCCACACTGGACTGCACTCTTATAGTAGTGCAACACATCTTTCCTGTAGACCTTTCAACTTGTCTTTGGCTGGGAATTTGTTTCATTCTGTGATTTTGTGGGTTCTGCTGCTCTAGAATTTGTTTAGAATCATTTTTGCAGATATTTGGAAGGGGTTCATGGATATCTCAAGCTAATCCCTGCTTTTACTCCACTGTCTTGGCTCTGTCTTATTCCTGGTGCTGAACTTTATATGGAAACCTTGTTGAATCTATTATAATTCAGAACTGCTAAATTCAAGCTATCCATCAGCATTAGCCTCCCTAGCAGCAGACACTACATGCATCCACCACCAAATCTGGCTAAAATTCACTTTCATGACTGAATATTGAAGGACTACTGAATCAATCAAACCTGCACAATACCTTAAAGTACAACAGTATAGGCAGGTGCTATCTAGTCATTAAGATTGTTACCAAATGGACTTTTCCAATTTTGATTTATCTTCATATAGCATAAAAGAGAAAAATAAATAATATATTGAATGCATTTAAGTCTTATCCTCATCTTAGTAAATTGTCCTTTCTATTTTCCTCTTTGTACTAGGAGAATTCTAAAAAATACAACAAAACACACACCAAAATCTGACTTACTGATGTAAATGCTTTTTATATTTAATTTTTATGACAGTAACTTGTCTTGGTAAATAAAGTCTGTGTGTGTGTTTGTGTGTGTGTATGTGTGTGTGTGTTCTCCAGTGAATCACTGGTATGCCATTAAATGGTTGTGTTTAATTGGGTAATAGCTGGTGATAATTGTCTGTGAATGGAGTTAGGGATTTACTGATTTGTTGTCTTTACATTGTGTTCTGTTATCTTTGTTTTTGCCCTTTCAAATTTGTTAAATGTTATAAAGAAGTATGAGTCTGGAGTCTGAGGAATGAGTGACCAGGGATGGGGTAGAAGTCTCTTATTTGCAAGCTATGCAAAATGTAATATTTCCCAAGTTAAAACTTTTGTCAAGAGGTTTCAAAGAATTTTTTCAGAAGAGAGAGAGCTAGCAGAGAGTTGGAGATTCAATCCAATCCAACATGGATTTTATTAGGCGACTACTATGTGTAAGGAACTTTAGTTTCAAAAACAAGGGAAAAATAGTCACTTCTTTCACAGAGTTTGGCTCAAAGAGAGGGAAGGGCAGAATGGTCAATCATAGAACAGTCAGCACACACATATTTTTCAATTAAGTTTTCTGTCTTATATGACCATAGACTGTGGTTTTCCAGAACAATTGTTACAGTAACACCAAAGATCACCGTAATAGATATAATAATAATGAAAAAAATTGAAATATTTCAAGAATTACCTAAATGTAACACAAAGACACAATATGATCTTCTATTAGAAAAATGGTGCTGGCACACTTGCTTGATGCAGGGTTGCAACAAACTTTCAATTAAAAAATGCAAGTATCTTCAAAGAATAAGAAAATGAGATATGTCTATAATAGAAAATTTAGGTGAGAAAGGAAGGGGAAAAATTGTTCTTTTATATTTAGTTCTTTTTACACTTGAATAGCCTTATGGCTTGTTACATCTTAATTGCCCTTTCTAATTCTTTACTTCCATTGTGATATTTGAATTAGATATTGACTTCCTATGTGCTATTACAGTTTGACCTCTTTATTTCAACGTATATATTATCTTGGATATAAAATATAAATGACTGTATTAACTTTGAAATTTAATCATCATTCCCATATTATCAGTCAGGAAATTTGCTAGCCTTATTCACTGAAGTTTGATGTGCTAGATATTATAAGTCTGTAGTACTGACAATTGTTCTTTTTTCACTCAAATGAACAGGCAAATGAGCAGAGACAAACTATCTTAATGTGATTAAAGTTTCTTACTCATGCTATAAAATGATAACAGAACATTTAAGGGGTGAATTTACCCCATCTCTGCAAAGTAATATATTAGCATTACATTCCAGCCTTTTATACTAATGTACCATTCCAGTGCCTCCTCTTGACATTAAAGATGACCATGAATTTTCAAAGATTATGCCAGTGGAGCAAAAACTTAGGTAGGTCCAATCAAGCAGTGAAAGATTTAAGTACATGCTAGGTGATGGATTGCATATATGTCATCTTAAAACCAAATTAAGTGTGAAGAGGATCCTCTTCACACTTGGCCACCAGGTGATTGGTTTTAACAACAGCATTTCCTAAAGATAGTCTACCTAGATTCTGAAGAATTATGTTCTGTACTGGTAGAGTCGGTCTATGATTTCATAAATGTTTGAGATGTTAAAGGAAGTCTAAAATACATACTCCATTGAAAAACAATCCTTTTATTTTTTCTTCAAACCATTAGACATTTATTTTATATATCTTCTGTGACTGATTATGGGTAAACATATTGTATCTCCCTAGTAAAATATTAGTTTCTTTAGAGTAGAGACTGACTTACTTTTGTCTATGTATCCCAGCTTTCTAGCATAGTGCCTGGCAATCACAAAGTAGGAATTTAATAGATATTTGTTGTTTAATGGTTGTAAAATTATCCAAACTATAATTATCACATTATAATATGCATGAGAAAATTATAATGGTCAAAGGCACTGCATTTATTATTAAGATCTTTAATGATATTAAAGCCAGGGACAACCTTTAAGCATCTACTAGTAATTTTAAAAGAGAAAAATCACCTGTTCAATTACTACTTAACATTCAATGTATTACATGCTTGAAATGAATTCACTTGGTTTTATGTTATGACTATTTAACACACTTTGGATTTTTGCTTCTTATATGCAATGGCATGTCATTGGCACTTATGGTACCTTATGTCAATTTTAGACATCTCTGTAATTTTGCCTAAAATATCCTTTTTTCTCTCAAAATTGATATATTTCTGTCTATATGACAAGTGCTTTATAAAGTCTGTGAAACTGAAAGCTATGTTCCTTATTTTATACTCCACATTTCATTGAAGTTCAATGGGATGAGATTATATTTTCTTTTAAAAGAATCAATACCTAATTTAATTTGACTATATTGTTGTGTGTCAAAAGTATTGCACATAGTCTAATCTGAATGCTTAATGGCCTAGATATTTATTATTGGTCAATTTCCCACCAATAAAACCGTCTATTATACACTTTATATTGGATGACCCATATGCATCTATAATTCAATGTACCCAAGAAGGATTCATTATTTTTCTCCTAAACGCCATTCTTTTTTCAGCTTTCTCTATTTCTAGCCTCCTAGGTTCACAAGATTGCCATTAGCTTATTGTCCTTTTCTTAGTGCTCAGCCTTTGATCTTTCTGCCGTTTTCGACACTGATGATCACATTCATCTCCTTGATACTGTCTCTTCTCACTAGGTTTTCATGATACTAACTTCTCATGATTTTCCTCCTTGACCACTCCTATCTATTCTCTTTTGCTAAATCTTTGTCAAAGTCATGCCTACAAAACCAGGAGTGTGCTGGTAAATGTTTAAAACACAGTTCCAATCCTTCAAAGAAATCTATGATGGTGAACTTTTAAATTTAATTTACATTCCTAATATTTTCTCCATCACTTTCTTGAATCTAGGCAATTAGCAAAATAATAAATTAAGCCCTGAGTTATAGTTTTTGCTTATTTCTTCCATGTAAAGACTCACACTGAAAATTTTAAAATCTGCTCTTACAAGTGATATAAATTAGCCTCAGCAACTCCTACACTGCACGTGTGTCCTCTAAGGCTTTGTCCTTGGTCCTCTTTTTCACTCTATACAATTTCACTTGGTGATCTCATCAACCGTCATAGTTCAATTATTATTTCTATGCAGAGCATTCTGACATCTATTTATCCAGCCTTAACCACTCTTCTGACATCTATTCTCATATCTCCAGACCTTTCAAACTGGATGTCCCATAGAAATCTTAGACTTGATACACCCCAAACTGAGCTAATTATCTTTTTTTTGCCAAAATCACCTTTCTTCATAAATTTCCTAATAATGTGCAGGTCATAACCATCTTCCCACTTACCCAGGCTTACAACAGATGGATCATCCTCATCTCCTCTCTCTCTACCCCACTCTCACATCCAATTGATTGCCAAGTCCTATCAATTCTGCTTTCATATGATCTCTCCTACAAGTCCCCTTCTCTCCTTAGATACCACAATCACTCTGGTCCCTGCCCTCATAAGTTCATACCTAGATTAGTACAGTAGTCTGCTGGTTGGTCTCCCTGTCAAACACAGATTAGATAATATTCATAATGATCATATTTTAAAAATATCCTTGGGGCTTCCTATTACCTTTAGTATCAAATATAAAATCTTCTGTTTGCCTTTTAAAAGTTCTTAATATTATGGCCTCTTCCTACATTTCCAGTCTTCTTGTGCTCTTTCTGAGATCCAAATAATTATCATAACAATTACTTAGATGACCATCTCCATATCATACTGAATTTCTCACCCTAGGAGCTTTGCCTCTGGTTACCATTCACATTATCTTGCACAAACCAAGGCCTACCCTGACACTGCTTGGAATAACTATCTCCATTCCATGCTGGGATATTCAAGCCCTCACTCCTCCTAACTCTAGCTCTAAGAAAGAAAAAGGAATAGATAAATACTTTCATTCTTGGAAAAGACTTGTCATGAATTACCTTATGACTTCAAGTCAGTATTTTCTTGTCATCTATTTAAACCACTGCTCCCTAGGCATCATTTCCCCTAGTGTGATGCCTTCCCCTGTTATACTATACCTTTTTTGAGGGAAGTGGGCTATCTTGCTCCCTTGCATTTGTATTTCTACCTGTCATTAAGCACACTGCTTAACACACAGAAAGCACTTCATAAAATTTATTCATTCATGCACCTATACTTTGCTTTAATATTTGTCAAGTGTTCTTTAAATTGGACTTTCCCATTACATTTATTTCTGCTTTAAGAACCAAACTGTTCATAATCATCACCTTTCCATAGAGTATTTTACAAATCACTTCATAGTCTAACAGTTGTTGCCTCTGGCAATTCCCTCCTTCCCCTTTCCACAAAATCCCTAGTATTTCAAATATTTGCTGAATTAAGTAGCTTTCTGTGATCTTTCAAATGAATGAAAGAAAAGAGATTTGAGTGCGTACTATGCCTCAAATTCTATGCTACCTAGCTGTAATGGTAATTAATTTAGCAGGTACTTAGCCCTTAGTACCTCTGTACTAAGTACCTCTGTGAAAGAAACAGAAAGTGTAAACTCTGTTTCCTGTTGCTGGCATAACAGGAAGGGGCTGGCTGAGATATGAAGCCACTGTGTACATGTGTATATAAGAAGAAACGAAGAGAGAAATAGTCAGAATCAAGAATTTTTGCTCCTGGTGGAGGAAGTAGAATTGTCCCAGCATCTGGGAGATGGACTGCTACTGGACTGATTACTAAGTTGGAGTTTTCTATGAGAGTAGAATCTAGTGAAGTCTGAAGTTGCTGCCACAAAGGTTGCCTGGAACTCTGAGAAGGCCACTTGGAAGGCTGAGATTTCTTCTGGGTCATAGGGCCAGCCAAACTGCTGGAGGACTGAAGGATGACTGGGATAAGACTTTGTTTGTGGCTTGGTTGATCCTTGAGTTCCCAGAAACAGAAGTTGTGAAGGTTTTGAGATGTGCTACACCCTGTGAACTTAAGTGTGTAGCAAGAACCTACAGGTTCTTGCTGTAGGAGGACCTACATGAGGAGATCCAGATGAGAACCTAGAGCTCTCTGCTTCTGAATCCAGGTGACTGGTGGATTAAGGTAGGAGCTGGGATCATGGAAGGGGATCCAGGGAATCTGAGAGACCACCCCAAGTCAAGATGAAGAAAAGGCCTCTCCTTAGATACAAAATGTGTGATGAAATTGAAGTTTACTAGACACTGAGAGGTGGAGGATTTGTGTAATTTTCTAATGATTCTACTTAGTGATTAAAAATACTTAGTGACTGATTGGTAGATAAGCAACTGATTAAGTTAAGCTATGATTGCCCCATAGGTGGAAGACTGACTTGTATTGTGAAATGATTGAATGATCAAGTAAGGAGGCAAACCTCCTTAGGGATACCAGATGATTATTCTTTTGTTCTTTGTTCTTAATACTATGACCAGTTTGGTGAAAACTATGCAGCCATTCTAATGTTAAGCTATTGTGAATAGTATATTGTGATTTTCTGTGATAAAATGTAATGTTGTGAATATTATATTGTGATTTGTTGTGAATGTTTGCCTTGATTTGCAATGGAATAAATGGAGTATTCACTATACTGTGTAATCAGAACCTTAAAAGCTGTTCACAGTAGCATTCTTTTGGGAAGCTGCTTGTGCATGGCACCACATGAGCTTAGAATACAATATAAGTAAGCAAGTTGGTCCCTGTCCACAATTAGTTTCTATCGGTGGTGCAACGAGGAGAGCATTGGGTCTAGAGTCACATAATAGTTGTATGATGCTGGGCAAGTCATAAACAATACTTGTCTCAGTTTCTTCACCTAGAAAATGAGGATAAAATTAGCACTTAGCTCCCAGGGTTGTTGTGAGGATCAAATAAAATAGTAAACATAAGGTACTCAGTACAGTACCTGGTACATAGTAAGCCCTATAGAAACAATAATTATTATTATTATAGTTATTATTAATGAGGGGAGACAACATACATTGGGCAATGGTACCTGGGGAGTAATATTTTTATGGCATTGATTTTACATTTATTTTCAGAGGTAGAGTACAAAAGTAAAGAGGGGATACATGTGCAGCAGCATGGAATGAAGCTAAGTTGGGATAAGGTAGTTTGTGTGAATTTTTATATTCGGAATGGTAGGATAGTCACTGATGAAAACCAAAGTTCGGGGTTAACTAGGTGGTACAGTGAATAGAGCACCAGCCCTGGAGTCAGGAGGACCTGAGTTCAAATCTGGCTAACGCTTACTTGCTGTGTGATGTTGGACAAGTCACAACCCCAACTGCCTTTCCTTCCCTCCTCTAAAAAGGTGAAAAAATGTCAAAACCCAGAACAAAGGTCACAGGGCTGGAGTTGAAAGTGCCTAGATGGAGATGGAGACTAGAGTAAAGAAACATGGCATTGTGAAGATAGCTGTGGGCTGGGTCCCAGCATACATGTGATGCTCTTGGGGTGACAATTAATTCATACTGGGGAAATTTCTACATGAAATTCTCACAGATGGCAATACCATTTCTTTTACCTATGTCCTCTTTTTTGATTATTAATTATTTGTTTAAATATCCCAAAGTTATATTGCTTCAGTTGTAAAGCCCCATCTTTCTCATCATTATTACTCTTAGTCTTTACTCATTCTGGTCTTTCCTCTGATGAGCCATTTGTCTCACTACACAGTCTTTGCATTATCTATTTTTTTAAAGAGGCTCCAAAGTAAATTGTTTTTTTTAAACTAAAGTAAATTAATTTGCTAAGTAAATTAATAATGGAATATTTAAACTAATTAAGAAAATAAACTGATTTCAAGTGCCCTCAAGCTTTCAGGCATAATGAATGTACTTGTTTACTTTTAATTGTGTTGTTAATTGTGAAGTCTGCTTTTCTCTTCATTGAAGCTGGTGCCCCCAAAGACCTCTAATAGACAACATTTTGTTAAACTAGTTTCAGTTGTTCTATATATTTTAAATAGCAAAAACTTTATTATTTAAGTTGTTTTTTTTAATTAGACTTATTTATTGTTCAATGGAAAAAGTCTGAGTTAAGAAACTTTAATGGTATGACTGATAATGGTAATACCAAAGTTTGTGATTTGATTTCCTATTAGATGTGGAAAGATTTTGAGGCCTAGTGACTTCAACTAGAAATGAAAGTAAACAAAAGGAGATGGTTAAGTGGTGCAGTAAATAGAGCACTGGCCCTGGAGTCAGGAGTACCTGAGTTCAAATACAGACTCAGACACTTAAAACTTACTAGCTGTGTGACCTTGGGCAAGTCACTTAACCCTAATTGCCCTCCAAAGAGCAAAAAAGGCAAGTAAACCAAAGTCAAATCATCTGTCAGAAAATAAAGAACAGGATTTGAATCCCTCCAAACATCCCTCATATCTTTCCTTCCTTCCTTCCTTCCTTCCTTCCTTCCTTCCTTCCTTCCTTCCTTCCTTCCATCCTTTCTTCTTCAGGTCTTTAGAGAGTTCGCAGTCTAGTAAGAGGATTCCTTTCAATTTAAATCCCATGAAAAACATATTGATTCAGTCCCTATTATATGTAGAGACATGTGGCCCTCTTGTAAGACACTCAAAGTTTAGAAGAGACATAGATCCTAATTGTCCTGCCTAAGTACTGATGAAAATAAAAAAAAAACCTAAAATTAAAGGGGGAGAAAGAGGGTTCCCCTATGAGCAGTGGGAAGGGAGAGATAGAATTGGGCAAATTATAAAAAAGGCAGAGATAAATGGTAAAAGGATTTGAACAGGTAGTTTTCATATGAAAAAATAAAATTATTTGTAGTCATAAAAATGCTTAAATCACAACTGATTAGAGAAATATAAATTAAAACAACTCAGAGGTACCCATACCTATCAGATTGGTTAATATGACAGAAAGTGAAAATGAAAAGTATTAAGAGGGGATGTGGGAAAAAAAATTGGGGCACTAAAAGCACAGTTGCTGAACTTGTAAACTGATTCAACCTTTGTGCACAGTAATTTGGAATGATGCCCAAAGGACTATAAAACTGTGTATATCCTTTGATTCAGCAATAACTCTACTAGATCTGTCTCCTATAAAGATTAAAAAAGGAAGAGGATTATATATATGAAAATATTTATAGATTTTTTTCTTTTGGGAAAGAATTAGAGGTTGAGAAGATGCCCATCAGTTGGGGAATGACTAAATAAATTGCGGCATAACACTATGATGGAATACTATTGTGCTATAAGGAAAGATGGTTTCATAAAGGATGGTTTCATAAAGAGCAGGATGGTTTCATAAAATCTTGAAAAGTTTTATATGAACTGATGCAAAATTAAGTGAACAGAACTGGGAAAAGAGTGTATACTGTAACAGCACAATTATACTATAATTAGCTGAGAATGACTTAGCTATTCTTTGAAATACAGTGATGCAAAACAATTCCAAAAGATTTATGATGAAAAAAATGGTATTTACCTTCAAGGAAAGAAATGGTGGAGTTTAAATGCAAAATGAAGTAAACTGTTTTTGCACTTTTTTTGGTCTGTTTTCTTTCACAACATTACTAATATGTAAATACGTTTTGCATGAGTGCACATGTATAACCTGTATCAAATTGCTTACCTTCTCAATGAGTGGGGAAAGGCAGGAGGGAGAGAAAATTTGAAATTCAAAATGTTTAAAAATGAATGATAAATATTTTTAAACATATAATTGTAAAATTGAACTCTGTAATATGTGTCAACTTGGATCACTCAGAGAGCTGGATATGATACATAGAACACAAACTTTTTTTCCTGTTAAGTGTTGAAGATTGTCCTCCTGGACGTTCTCAGATAAGTTGCATTCCTTAATTAATAATAAAATTTAATAGAGAATATAAAGGAAAAAGAAACAAGGAAAATGATACACAGAAATGGGCCAGTCAAATGGGGGAAGGAGATGGACATAGAATAGTTGTATTCAGCTATCTATAAGTCACATTACATGAGAAGAAAATTAGAGGGAAAAAATCAAAGTACCATGTAAAGTGTAAAGGAAAGTTGTTGGCCACAAGGTGTCAGGGAGAACTTAGGTGACTGTGAAGATTGGCCGATGCTAGGCCTTAACAGATAGATGTGCCTCCATGTTTGATCCTAATTGTCCTGCCTAAGTACTGGGAAGATCATATATACCCAATAAGAAGTTTAGTCAGCTTCATTTAGGTGAGGAATTCAAGGGGTCTTTGATCATAATCAGTTTAGCAAGCTTTTTCTAAGTTAGCAAACTTTCCTAGTTCCAATGCCTTTCTGATGAATAAGAGGATATATAGTCCAAGACACCAGCTGATTACTCCCAATGAGCCCTTCCCAACTGGTCTTTTTAAACTGGCCCAGAAATAACAATCATCTAAAAGTGTTCTGTGGTTTCTATCAATACGGGTATGTATCTCAGTTATATTGGGCTTATTCAAGGACCTAAAGAGCTTGTGAGCTACATGCTTATATGTCCATGATTAATATACTGCTTGACTTGTGAATGCTGAACATATATGTACCTTTTTAGGTTCCTCATTTAAAATTTCTTTACAGTGACATCTGAGTTACTTTGAAATGATCGATAGGCATTTATTAAGTGAAGACAGTATATGGACAAGTATAAGAAAAGACATGAATGTATGCAAGTGTGGGATGTGTTTGGGCAACAGTCTTCTGGTTTTTCTAGAATACAGTAAACGGAGAGGGTCATAATAGACAATCAGGTTTGAAAGAGAAGACAGTATTAGATTGTAGGATGCCTTAAGTGCCAGACAGATGGCTCTGAACTTAACTTAAAAGGCAATGAGTTATTGAGGATTTTCGAGAATGAGAAGAATGGGTCTAAAACTAGAGATAGAGTGCCAAGAGTGAGGAAGATAGGAGACTTGATGTCCTCCTGAGATAGCCTCTCCAATCTATCCTTTACCTCAATAGTTCTCAAAGTATGGTCCAGGGATCTGGGTCCCCAAGATATTTTCAGATCAAAACTATTGTCATAATAACACTACAACCTTTGCCTTTTTAATTTTCATCCTTTCATGAGTATACAGTGGAGTTTTAAATCTCATGGTTTATCCTGGAAAACTGCTGACATTTGCACTGATGGTACAAAAGCAATGGTGGGTAAAACTGTTAGTGTCTTAGCACAAATTAATCTAGTGGCACCAACTACACCAGAGGTCACCATATAATTCACTTGCAGCAAGGAAAAAATAGCCAATTTCACTTAATATTGTCCTTGGTACAGAAATTAAAATATTATTTTTATCAAGTCTGAGCCCCTGAATGCACATCTATTTTGCTATTCTGGGTAATAAAATGGGAACTACACATACAGCACTTCTTTTGTTTATGGAAAGAAGTACATTGATTGTCTTGAGGAAAAGCACTTGTATAATTGAATTTCAAGCTGAACAAGTTGCAATTTTTCATCAAATTTGAAAGAACAACTGAAAGACTTTGGTTATTCAGACTTGGACACTTGGCAGACATTTTCTAAAAAAAAACCCCAAACCAAGGGAGTTTATCACTTTAGAGAAAACACGTAAGAGTATTTTTTGTCAATTAATAAAATCCAAGCTTTCAAGTGAAAATTTAAATTTCAGAAAACTGCATCCTCTGCTGTGAACCTGACAGAGTCCAGATATTTCAATATTTTTCTGATAACATTAATGATAATATTAACAACTGTGATTTTTAATATTATATAATTAACTATGTCAACATTTAGAAGATCTGTATAACATACCAAACCAATATTTTCCAAATAACACATGCAAAATGTTGCATAGTCCTTCGTGGGTAAGAGATCCATTCAAAGTGCCAGGTAAATCAATGGAATTTAATGTATCAGATTATGAAAAATTCATTGATATGGTTTCAGATTTCAAATTTCAACTTACCTTACAAACTACCACTTGTTGAGTTCTGATGTAGTACCACTCTTCTATGTGAAGTTAGATTTTTCCCCTATACTTCAACCAAAACAACCTTTTACAACAGACTCGAATGCAAAAGAAGATATTAGAATTTGACTTTCTTCTATTAAGCCAGACATTAAAGAGATTTGAATAAAGCAATGCCATTACCCTCACTTTTTTTTGGAAAATATCATTATTCTTCACAAAGTGTTATTTTGATAGTGTGTGATAGATTTATTATTGCTATCTTAAAATGAATCAATAAATATTTTTTAATGTTATCAGTCTTAATTTCTTGTATATTAAATATGATAGATATAACCACTGTAAGCAAAGTTCTTCATATTCTTCAAAATTTTAACAGAATATAAATATTCTGGACTAAAAGCTTTGAGAACTACTGTTCTGTACAACTGCCAAAGTGATATTCATAAAATACAGTTTTAACCACATCACTCCAAACTCAATAAACTCCATTCACTACCTATTTCCTCAAGGATCAGATAAAATTCTAGTCTGGAATTTAAAGTCCTTCATAACTTGACTCTAATCTGCCCTTTTAGACCTACTATGCATTATTACCTTTCAAAGACTCATTGATTTAGCAAAACTGGCCTTTTTGCCATTCCTCACAAATGACATCCAATCTCCATTCTCTGTGCTTCCACAGGCTATCTCCGTGCCTGACCCCCAGTTTCTTTTCAAGTTCATATCAGTGCCAGCTACTAGATGCTGAGGCCTTTCCTGATCCTCCCACTCTATCTAGTTCTAAGCATCATATTTTAACAAGGACACTGACAAGTTCTAGTGCATCTACAGAAGGCAGCCAAGGTGAGTGAAGAAACTGAGAGAACAACAATAACAAAAACCTACATGAAGACCAGTTAGAGAAAAAAGAAAAAATTATATTGGAGAAGAGAAAATTTAAGCAAGGCAAAACAGCTGTCTCCAAAGTCACTTATATGGAAGTCAGGTAAGACTTGTCCTACTTGGCCCACCAGGGTACAGAACTAATAAAAATAGAGTAATATTCAAATAGGCAGAATTTAACTTACGTATTGGAAGACTTCCAGTTAAAACTACCTGAAAGTGAGGTAGGTCCCTTTGTTGGTAGACAGTTCTCCTTTGAGCTTGACATCTCCCTTGACATCTTCAAATGGAGGCTGGATAACTACCAGTCAGGGGATGGTACAAAGGTCGTTCTTATTCAAGCAAGTGTTGAACTAGATGGATTCTGGGTCCCTTCCAACTCTGAGTTTCTGTAATATTCTTCTCCCACTACCCTTTTAAGAAACTTTCTCATTATGATTTTTTCCACAGTGTCAACTGGAAGAATAGCATGACATTTGGGATCAGAAGCAAGATAAGTGTCATGTATTACAATAGAGTATAATAGAAAATTATTTGATAGCTGATAGACTAGAAAAATGGCTCACTTAAAGGAGGGTTCTTAGATTTTTCTTTTTCTTTTTTTAACCTGACCCGATTTTACTGCCAAACACTTTCCTTAAACTTTTTTGATTATATGCCCAATTAGTTAATTAATTGAGTATACAGCATAAAATACATATATTTTCTTAGTTGTAAATTATGTGAATGTATATATGCTATAAAAGACAGACAAAAATATAGACAGATATGAGAGGGAGAGACAGATGAATAGAATATTTACTATGTGTCAGGCAGGGAACGGTGGTGAAAGAAGATAAAATAAAGATGGAATAAGGTTTAATTCTAATGACAATGGTGAACCAATAGAGTTTACTAAAGATGATGTTGATACCAGCTTTCCTGAGCTTTAGGAACATGACTTTGGCAACCCTATTGAGGATGTATAGGACTGGGGAGAGGCTTGAAGTAGAGGAAAAAAAGCAGTCCGTTATAATAGTCTTGGTTATCCCAGTGAATAAAGCACTGGCCCTGGAATCAGGAGCCAGTTCAAATCTGACCTCAGACACCTGACACACTCACTAGCCCTGTGACCTTGGGCAAGTCACTTAACCCCAATAGGCTTGCCTTCCCCCCTCCAAAAAAATAGTCTAGGTTATGATGTCCTGGACTAAAGTCAGTCAGTCAGCTCACATTTATTAAATCCTGCGTTGTATGCTGAGTACTAAGTTAAGACATTCATGTGAATGGAAAAGAGTTGGCTATTGGAACTGCAGTAGAGAAAAAAAAAGATCTGACTTGAATGCATATGTTGGGATGTGGGGGATGCTGAATTGGGAATAAGAACAAGGTATGAACCTGGGCACCTCAAAGATGCCACTGTATTGAAAGAAAGAGGATCCAAAATAGCGTTGAGTCTAAGGGACAAGTTTTTCTAATGAGATAATGGGACACAATTTATGTTGTTGTTGTTGTTCACTCATTGTGTTCAATTCTTCATGACCCCATGGACCATCACATACAAGGCCCTTCTATCCTCCACTGTCTCTTGAAGTTTGTCCAAGTTCATGTTCATTATTTCCAAGACACTCTCCATGTCATTCTCTGCCATCTCCTTCTCCTTTTGCCTTCAATCTTTACCAACATTGGAGTCTTTTCCAATGCATCCTTTCTTCTCATTATATAGCCAAAATATTTAAGCTTCAGCTTCAGTATTTGACCTTCTAGTGATTAGCCTGAATTAATTTCTGATCCATGCCAAAGAGCACTGGGGTTGGAGTTAGTTGACGTGGGGTGTAGAGGGAGAGATTCATTTGGAAATCTCTTATTAAGTTAAGTTTCCCTCAGTTACCTTGATGAAATCATTGGAGTTAAGATCTGGCAACAGAAGCAATGAGGTATTGAAGAAGTCTCATCTTGTAAAGGGTGGGCCACTTTCAGATTTCTAGTGGATATTTTTCACCTAGTTAAAGGCACACTCGAAGAGACTGATTATAATGGATGTTTAATTTTGTGTGCCCTCTTAATGACTTGTAAAGGAAGTAGAAGTGTTTAAGCAGTGTTACTCCTTCAGGAGATAATGAGGAAGTTCCTCCACAGCTGCCATGATAAGTCAGAGGAGAAAACAGTCCATTGTGCAGTAAGACCTGAGTTCTTGAGCGCTCTCTTTCATTCCCAGCAAAGTGCATCAAGGTGGGGAGTGGAAATTATTCTCCTCTAAATACCCCATCAACATTTTTTCCTTGAAGTATAACAACTCTCCGACAGGAGGTGCTGCATTTAGTGGAGAGCTGGCCCAGAGAGTGGACCTTTGCTGTGGAGAGTTCTAGTCATAGTTCTCGGCCTCAGCAGTCCTGGAATTCAGGGCTTAAGCTGTTGACAGAAGCAAAGAGCAAGACTTGTCCAACAGAGACATTGAGTCCCGAAGGTGAAAATGAGAACATCCTAGGAAAGAAGGCACATCAGGGCCCTTCAAAGACATAACCGTTAGACAGTGGCTATGTGTGTATGTGTGTTATTTTAAATTTTGTGTATGTGTATTTCTGCTACCATATGCTCTCTCTGTCTCCACTTTTTCCATTGATGTTGCATGTATTTGCAAAATAGTAAACTTCATGTTCATAGGGTGATTTTTTTATACACTCATTCTTGCAATGCCATTTTAGTCTATTCTGTCATTTTGAGCTATTAGTATCAACAAAGTTACTATTGAAGGTAAAACCCAGAAGTTGGGATTCATGAATTACCGTTTTAAAACTGTTGAAACAGAGTGCTCTGAATTATCCCCTCAATGGCTCAACCTATGATTTTTTTCCTCAAAAAATATTTTTTTTATGTTTTAAAATGAGCAAATTCACTGCAACATTAACCTCTTTTTTCAGGTACAATGCAAATAACAAATGCACCTCTTAAATTTCGTTGGTCATAAATCAGAAGGCTATCCTCTCTTTTTGATGCAGCAGAAAGCAATGAATTAATGAAAATTAAATACTTCAGATCAACAGTTTGGTATCAAGAATTCAGTAGTGCCATTCCCACATCTGAAGGACAATACAGTCTGGTTTTATTTCAAAAAAATGCTTGATATGTCATGTCGCTTGGGTTAAAGATATGTTAAGATATTATTAGTTATTCCTTTTTTTCTTCAAGGAAGACAATGTGATCACTATCCACCTGTGTGGTAACACATTTTGACCATTTGCTTCATGACACAATCATGTATTTCACACCTCTGTTAGAATGAAATCCGTGCAAAAGGCTCCATGTTTATAAAGCAACAATACAAGCTAAAGATGCCATCAATCCTCCACATTTTTTAACTCTACATTTATCCTCATAATTGCCTAATCAGGGGTGGGGACACTGCAGCCTTGAGGCCACAGAACCTCTTGGTTCTCAAGTGGTGCCCCTGACAGAATCCAATCTTCATGGAAAACATCCCTTAATAAAAAGATTTGTTTTGTAAAACTTGGACTCAGACAAAAGTCCACACCAAAGAACCTAGAAGGCCACTTGTGGCCATGAGGGGAACCTGCAGGTTCCCCACCCCTGGTAAATATTAAACCACCCTTTGTTCAAATAAAGAGATCCATATTCATATTATGAAGTTATTAGGAAAATGCTCTTGCAAATAAACTAAAGATAAAATATATTTCAAAGGTTTTTTCATATGTACTTTTTAATATTCTATAAAGTGCAGAGGGTACATTCTATATCCTACTAAGGAAAGAGAAAAACAAACTACTCCCTATAATAACAATAGTATTACAGCAGCTTTTTCATAGTAATACTTAGAGAAAGTTGAACATTTCAGTTCCTTCAGTAAGAGAAGGATTGAAGAACATCTTCCAATTCAGAGCTTTTTTTGAACACAGTTCTGTTTTCTTTAGGAATGGTTGCTGATACAAAAATCTCCATTGAGAATATTTTTTGAACACAGAACAAGTCTATCTGGGTCACAGGGGGAATATCATTATACCCTGTTGCTGAGTATGTTCTTCCAAATAGTTGGGAGATTTGAAGACATGAAGGCCCTGGATCTTTTAGCGTGACTACTCCTCTTTGAACTGTAAGAACCAGGGTGGATGATGGAATCTTTCATCATTTGAACAGATGAAGGTGACAGAGGAAAAGCTAAAGGATCTGGATGAGGCAATTGATACATCTCTGATATAAACTTGGCATTTGCTATCTTCACACATCCTTTGAGTGTGGTGATGAATATGTTACATGAGGCACTAAGCAGAGATGAAGCTTCATTCATATTCTCTACACTGGGGGTTGAATGAGTGTCTTCATGATGGACAAATTCTTGGTCAGAATCTGCTGTATTAAGAGCTCACAGCAGAGGCGAAGTTCAGACATTGGAGGTTTCGTTGGTTTCACTTATTTCTTTTTACTTTTTTGTCCTAGTGTCGGTCACACAAGCTTCTGCAGTGCCTAGAGTGACTAGCCACCTCTGCCTCTCAGCTGAATTCACAGCCTTCATGTACAAATGCTGCTCCCTTGGAATGATTAATTCTATTCTTATATTGTCTGCCAGGTGAAGTTAATTTGACAAACTGCCATCTTTATCCTTCCTTTGCTCCTTTGCACAAACCATCCTGTGAATCATAATAAGATAATATCCCACAATTTAAAACAAACCATTGAGTTTACCAGCCTGGGAGATAATTGGTCCACTTGTACAGAATCCCCTCAGTACTGGTGCCCGAGGCTCTGCTGCTCGGGCTCTGGCCGCCCATCCCTGAGGCCTGTGCCTTCAGCTGGGGTCACAATTGGAGTCAGCCCCTCTGGACGGGGTTCATCGCCCCAGGAAAGTCTATGCAGCCCAAGCCTGGACAGCAGCTGCTGGGAAGCAGCAGGGCGCCGGCCTCAGCATTCCCTGTAGGGGCTTGTGAGCCCTGAGCAAACCTGAGCCTGAGCCTGTGCTGCCAGCTACACCCATATGCCCTGCGCAGAGCTGCCCTTGCCCCTTTCCTGTCTGCCTACCTCCCTCTCTCCTGCCTGTCTCCTTCCCTCCTTCCTTCCCACCCTGGCATTTTGATGAGAAGTGATATCTCTATTGGGGAAGTGGAAAACTGCATTCATATCTTTCTTATAATTCTCATATTTTTAGTTAAAAATAAATTTAATTTTAAAAATGAATTGAAGGGGTAGGTAGGTGGTGCAGTGGCTAGAGCACTGACCTTGGAGTCAGGAGGCCCTGAATTCAAATTTGGCTTCAGACACTTACTAACTACATGAGTCTGGGCAAGTCACTTAACCCCAACTGCCTCAAAAAAAAATTGAGAGGTTTATAGTGAACAAATGAACTTCCTGTTCCACTGTCCCATAGTTGTGGGAGACTAAAGAAGTAGAACATAGACTCCAATTATATAGTTTTGCCTTGTAGGAGTAGTTTCCCATCATTCTGATGGATGACAAGAGCAAAACCTATAAAATAAACTAAACTCCTTCCATGTTTATTTATGTCAGTACTGGAATTATAAATCACCAATATTATGTTACAAAACACAGTTGGATTTTAGAACCACATTTTTACCAGGTCCCTCAGGATATCATTGTAGACAAAATAAGGAAATGGGGGCTCAACAATTATAGAGTTTGGAGGGCTTACAATCAGTTGAATGATTTCACCTAAAGAATGTTGAATAATGAATCAATGACAACCTAAAAGTTGTCCAGTAGATTACTTATGCTTGGCTTTTTTCTGTTCAAGTTTGATAAAAAAAATTTTATAAACACATGAATTAAATTTTTATCAGAATGTACATAATACAAAGATGAGAGGGATAGCTAATAAATGAATGATACTAGATACAGCATGCCAAAATATTTTGGCTGATTGAACCAATGGGCCAAGTAATTTCCCTTTTAATCTATTTTCTTGCTATCTTTTTCCCCCTTTATCTTGATTTCTGAGTATATGAGACCTTCCCATTACAGCAAGCCATCACTTGTGAAAAAGGTTGTAACACTAAGTGTCACAAGTTAGGCTTAGAGTTTGTTCCAGGCAGACTGAAAAACCTAAATTTGCAATAATTCTGACCGTGGGAGTGTTGTTATGAATATGAATGACTACTTAGAGAAAATTCTCTAATAAGGGACTGGAGTTGGTTTTTCCAGCCCTGTGCTAGGGAAGGTTACAGTCTTCTATGTGGTTTCCAGAACTGTCTGAAGATCTGATACCATAATCAAAGAGGCAGAAGGAAATGCACAGGATGAGGTCAACCACTAGTTCCTCCACATTCCCCACAAAGTATCATTTCTTTTTTTTCTTCATAGCATTGCTTTTGGCTGGATGAGTGGCCCTAAATGAAAAACAAGAAGAGTTTTATTACTTGCCACTTTGTCCCTTTAGCTTTCACCTCTCAAGTTTCCTTAGAGGCATGAATCCAAGAAAGGAAATTGCTCAGCTGCTATTACAAAACTGACTCCTGCAGTCAACACCATTCCTGTTAATATGACTGGGGGCAAACACTGACACCTCCTTCCTATCTTCTCTCCCTCCAATCACTCTTTCCATAGTTTTCTAAAACAGTTTTTAAAATTGCTTCTACAACAGAAAACATTCCCTTACATTTACGATCGAACAACAATTTTCAGTTTTTCTGAGTTGGGAAGAAATATACCTCCTAAAGACAGTAGTGGCACACAAAGCAGACAGTTCAAGCCTTGCTATGAAGATTTAGAAGAATCTTTTTTAAAAGGAAAAGAAAACGAAAGGGATAGAGGGGAAGCAAATCAGGGCACCAATTGTGTCAGATAACATATGTAATATTACAAACCTATAGTCTACCACCTCTGAAATGAAGACAGTTTCTTGATTCTTCTCCAGAGCCAAGTTTTCCCATTAAATTAAATGGCATTGAATTTTGTTTTACTCTTTAATTATTTTGTTATACATTATTTTATTATATATTATTATATGAATTTTATTCTGCTATTCTGCTTACCTTTTTCTAGTTATCACAAGCTGGTTTTCTGTGTTGGGCTTACTTCACTCTGCACAAGTTTTTAAGTCTCTGCATGTTTCTCTTAATTCTTCAAAGTCATTATTTCTTTAGGTGCAATAATTGTGTTCCATTAAATTAATGAACCATAAATCATTTAATCCTTCTCTAATTAGAGGACATCTCCTGTGTTTTAATACATTTGCTAATACAAAAGAGATGCTATTAATATTTTGGTATATAGTGGGACCTCTTTTATGTCTCTGACGTATTTACATATATTTATATTTCCTTGGAGATGTATGTCTAACAATGAAATCTCTGGAAACAAAGATATGAACATTTTGGTGCCTATTTCAGTATAATTCAAAATAGTTTTCAAGAATAATTGAACAAATTTACAGCTCCACCAATAGTAAATTAGAATACTTTTCTGGTCACAGACCCACAGTATTATTTATTTGCATCTTTTGTAATATTTGCCTCTTTTCTGTGTATGAAGTAATACTTTAGTGGGGTTTTGATTTGCGTGTCTTATATGGGTAGTGATTTCGATAAATCTTTCATACAGATAAGGGTTGGTGATTCATAAATTAACCTGAAATTCTTTCTGAGAACTGTTATCCCATGCCCTTTGACTACACATAGAAAGATGCCTTTTCCATTGGGTCTTGTATTGTTAGTCTTGTTGGTTTGTCTTAGACACGTGCTGTCCCTGTGAGACTCACTCTTCCAATTTTCACAAACATTGGTAGGATAGGTACAAATCTTGGAAAGCTAGCTGAGTGAGGAACAAATGAGCTACTGCTTCTTAATCACTTTATAAAGTTTAAAATTCTATATAAATGTATTGGTAATTATTATTTCTGATCAATTATCAAAAGCTTTTCATCTCTCCTTTGCTTATGTTCCTTCAGCCAGGAATCTTCTCTTCTCCATCTCTGACTGTCGATCATATCCATTTCTATGACCTTTCTCAACTGTCACCTCCTTCCACCACACTTAGAAGTCAACATTTCCTACTTCTGAATTGTGAACTTTTTGAGAATAGGGCCTATATTTGCAAATCTTCTTATCCCTTTAGGCCCTAGCACATGTTTAATTAAAGTTGTTGGACTGAGTATAGCACGAGGATGCAAAGATGCAATTTCCCACCCTCAAGGAATTTGTAATCTAATAGGAGTGTTAAGACATTTAGAAAAAAAAATAGATGTATGGACGTGCCAAAAAGTACCTCTCAAATCACAGACTGGTTGCGTTTACATATTAAAAGGCCAAAATTGAGCAAATGGAAATAACAGTGATCTTGGTTCTATGCTTGAACTTGTCTTTTCTCCCTCCACTCTCTTCTGGAGAGAAAAGAAGAGGCTTAGGATTTGACAATTGGGGCACTCTAAAATCTTAAAACTCTTTAGTAGATAATGGACAAATAAGCATAATCTCTTTTGTAGTCTAACCTTCAGAGACCTTTTTTCCCCCTGTACTGGAGTGATATTGTCCGGAAAGAGGCCAAGCCCAGTAAGCAAAAAGTTTAACCAAAAGAAAATATTAAGCTGAAGGGCACTAATTAGCTAGCTGGGAAGATTCTGTTCTTTGATCTGAAGAGGTTCATCCCTGAGTCTGAGAATCTCCTGCTGGGGGAAATGAGAGTCTTTGAAGCAACAAGTCAAGAGAACCCAAAGGGAGATTTTTTTTGCCTAGCAAGTTCCCCACCTAAATTTTTCTTTCTAAAAGACCCATAGAAACAAAAATCTTTTTCATATCAACCTAAAAAACCCTAAACCTAAAAAGTGGAGTTTTGCTGAGTGGAGCAGAAGTAGGCTATACAACCACCCAAGTCTTATCCAGTGTTACAGCATCTGTCTGTAGTCTCAGATGGAAACTCAAAGACTGGTGAAAAGGAGGCAGGTCTAATTGAGTCACTAGAAGGCAACAGAAGTCCTACAGCATTGAAAGTGTCATTTATCCTTCTACAACTGTGTCCTATTCCATATATATTCTTCACACGTGTGCTCTAACCACACTTGTTCCTATTATGTCTGCTTTTTATGTATGCCTATGTTTCCTTTGGAGAGTTAATGCATCCCAGTTTTGTGAGGGAAACAAGTTGTTTTTTTCTTCTCTATGTCATTTTAAAAAATATCTTGGCTTAAAACAATTTTTCCACTGGCTATTAGAGGCAAACATAAGTAAAGGCTTGTGAGATATGACTTCAGAGGAGGAAGACACACAAAGTACCTTAAATTCAAGGGAGACATTCTCTGGAAGACTGGCCATGTGAGAGGGTGGTGGTGGGTGTGTTCCCTAGGCACTACATGCGATAGGAAAAGGTAAAATGTAAAAACTATGTCTTGCAAAGATTAGTAGATAGAACTAAGGATATTTAGTTTGCAAAGGAGAAGATTTAAGAAGGACATTAAATTTGTCTTCAAGTATTTCAAGGAAGGGATATGACGTAGACAAAAAGTACTAAACTTTTTCTTATTGAACATAGTGTGTAAAATTAGGAACAATGCTTAAAAGTTGCAGAGAAGCACATTTAAATTGTTAATTGGTGGAGGAAGGACCAGAATTCCAAATGATTAGAGCTGTGCAAAAATGGATTGTACAACGTCAAGGTGTAGTAGATTCTCTCAACTAAGTATAGAAGTCATTCTACGTGATAGCTAGGTCTTACAGCAGATAGAGTGCAAGGTCACAGTTCTTTTTTTTTTTTTGCTCTTTTGGAGGGGGGAAGGCAGTACAATTGGGGTTAAGTGACTTGCCTAAGGTCACATGGCTAGGAAGTGTTAAGGGTCTGAGGCAGATTTGAACTCAAGTCCTCCTCACTCCAGGGCCAGTGCTCTATTTACTGCAACACCTAGCTACATCAAGATCACAGTTCTAACATGGGTTCAGACACTACCGGGAAGAGCCTAGGCAAGTCAAACTTTGTCTGCTTCAGTTTCCACATGTAGAAATAGGGGATAATAACAGCACCTACTTCCAGGGTTATTGTGAGAATAAAATGAGACAATATTTTCAAAGCACTTAAAGTGCTGTATAGATGCTGTTATTATTATTAAGATTAATGTAAAACTGATATGAATTAGACTTGAGGTCCTCTGAAATCCCTTCTACTTTAAGGTTTTGTGACAATTTAGAATTTGCATGGAGACAGTTTTCTCTTAAGAAATAAATTTTACATAATTAAAATTATTCAAAAATAAATTCCCAGGTTCATGACGTAATGAGAAGCCATTACTGCAAATACTGAAAAAAGCTAGATAATTATTGTCAGGTAGGTTGCAGAATGGGTTCCAGTATTGGGAGAGATATTGGCTGTATAATCAGTAACATTGTTTGCAGTTTGTGAATGACATAGAGTTAGAGAAAAAAACTAACACAATACATAACAACTGACATCCAAAAATACCTATGTAGCACAGAAAAACAGTCTGAATCAAAGAATAAATTCACTTACACTTGGACCTAAAGTTTTAATGGTTTTTAAAATGTAGCTACTTTTTTCTACTAGCGTAGGCTAGTAATATTCTTAATGCCTTAGGAGACAGTTTTCATGATTTCTTTAACTAAAAAAATCATGCAATGATCTCTTGCTGGTGACCTCCTCAAATTCACCTAGACTTATTTCATGAGAATAGGTATATATTTTGTAGCTAAGTTGAAGGGATGCCAGTTTTGTGCAAACTGTCAGAACTTAAACTCTCCTGGCACATTCTTTATGAGTCAGTCTAAAAGTCAGAGTAAAGTATAAGTGGAAATACCTGACATTTAATACAAGTATACATGTGAAATCTTCCACATGGGTTCAAACGAAAGGTATGGTTATGCAACTCTTTGTCTGAACAAATACCTAGGTGTTGACTGGGTGGCAAGCTCAATACTATCATTGTCAGCCAAAAAAGCAACAACAACTTAGATTGAATTCATAATAATGACTCACCTTTATTTATGACTTTAGTGTTTCTAAAGCAATGTCTAAATAATGAACCTCTGAAGGAGGTATTACAGGTAGAATCCTCATTTTGCTGATGAGGAAATTCAGAGAAGGTGACTTGCTTAGGGTTAAACCATTAACAAGTATCAGAAATAGAATTTTTTTGTTTTTTATTTTTAAATATTTTTAAAATTTGTTTTCTTGTTTACATCATTCATTTTCATGACATTTTTGAATTACAAATTTTCCCCCCGTCTTGCCCCTGCCCCAACCCTAAAACAGCAATCCCACTTTAAAGCCCCTCCCCTGCT
>CM053594.1:333004460-333028444 GCA_028646575.1 Pseudocheirus occidentalis
GGACGGAGGCGGCGGCTGCAGCGGCGGGAGCCAAGCCCGGCGCGCGAGGCCGGGGGCGCCAGGGCGGGCGCGAGAGGACGAGCGCTAGAGCGGGACCGCGAGGTCCGGGGTAGCGGCGCGAGCCAGGGCGGGGGAGCAGCAGCAGCGGCCTCGAGACGCCCGCCCAGGACCCTCCGGCCGGGCGGCGGACGGACTGACCGACCGACCGATGGACTGACCGACGCCGACGGCGGGAGCCCCTGCCCGGCCCGCGGGAGCCCGGCCGGCCCAGCCCAGCCCCGGCGGCGGCGGAGGAAGTCGAGGCCCAGGCCCCCGCAGCGGCGGCCGGATCCCCAGTCCCGCGAGCAGGCCCCTGCCAGTTCATGAGCGGCCCCGCCGAGATAAGTTTACATGTATTGCAGACCAGACCAGGAGCATTTCTTATTTCAGATCTGTGAATCTTGGAGGTGTCCACAAAGCAAATCTTTAAGATCAGAAAATGAGTGAGCTTGACCAGTTACGGCAGGAGGCCGAGCAACTGAAAAACCAAATTAGAGATGCTAGAAAAGCTTGTGCAGATGCAACTTTGTCTCAGATCACAGCCAACGTTGATCCAGTGGGTCGGATCCAAATGCGCACCAGAAGAACGCTGAGGGGGCACTTGGCTAAAATTTATGCCATGCATTGGGGCACTGATTCCAGGCTTCTAGTTAGTGCCTCCCAAGACGGCAAACTCATCATTTGGGATAGCTACACTACAAACAAGGTCCATGCCATTCCTCTGCGTTCATCTTGGGTCATGACCTGTGCATATGCACCTTCTGGCAACTACGTGGCCTGTGGTGGACTTGACAACATCTGCTCCATTTACAATCTGAAAACTCGTGAGGGAAACGTGCGTGTGAGTCGTGAGCTGGCTGGACACACAGGTTACTTGTCATGCTGCCGCTTCCTGGATGATAATCAAATTGTCACCAGCTCTGGAGACACCACTTGTGCTTTGTGGGACATAGAAACTGGCCAAGAGACGACCACCTTCACTGGGCACACTGGGGACGTCATGAGTCTTTCTCTTGCCCCTGACACCAGATTATTTGTTTCTGGAGCTTGTGACGCTTCAGCCAAACTGTGGGACGTTCGAGAAGGAATGTGTCGGCAGACTTTCACCGGCCACGAATCTGACATCAACGCCATCTGTTTCTTTCCAAATGGCAATGCGTTTGCCACAGGTTCAGATGATGCCACCTGTAGGCTCTTTGACCTCCGAGCTGACCAGGAGCTGACGGTGTATTCCCATGACAACATCATCTGCGGGATCACATCGGTGTCCTTCTCCAAGAGCGGCCGCCTCCTGCTGGCTGGATATGATGACTTCAATTGCAACGTCTGGGATGCGCTCAAAGCAGACAGAGCAGGTGTTTTGGCCGGGCATGATAACCGTGTCAGCTGCCTGGGGGTGACCGATGATGGCATGGCCGTGGCCACAGGATCCTGGGATAGTTGCCTCAAGATATGGAACTAACACCTATAGATAACAGATGGACTCTGCCATGACTGGAAGACCATTCCGACCTTGGAAGAGTTCCCATGATAGCATATCCACCCCAACCATACTAATTCAGACACCCCCACATCTCCCTCTCAGAACTTCAAAGGGCAAGATCTTGTTCCCTTCACCTATTGCTGAAACAAAGAGCACAATTCCCTCAACAAGAAGAATCTCTGTGGTTGTAAACAAACAAATTGTGCATTCCTTTGGGACCATTGTCATTGTTGTCCTTTTGGGTTTTTTGGGTTTTTTTTGTCTTGAACGAATCTAAAAAGGAAATACTATAATAAACATGTTCACCAGGAGGTAAGCCTGAGTACCAATGAAACAGGCCCACAGCTCATTCTCACTGTCTTTGATTTAAATTTTAGCCCAGTGATCCTGTTTTGTGAACACAACAAGTTGAGGACTTTGTTTTATCTCATAACGGTTTCCAAATTTCAAGTCATGTTTGTAGCAGGATTTTGAAAACATTATTTCCTTTTTTAAATAGATTACTTTACGGTTAATAACGAAGCAAAACAAGAGGGTCCTGCCCAGCCTCTCTGGGATTGTTAATGATGTAAATTTAGTCCCTGATTTTTTTATTATTTTTTTGTCTGGTGTCTCAGATAATTGTTGCTGCACAAAAATATGGCATATAGAGAATGATGTTCCGAAGTAAGGTAACCAAGCACACACGCTGTTAATGGCATTGAATGCTCGTTTCAAGACCCTTCCCCCCTCTTCGAGTAGCGATCTCCAAGCCGGCACCGCCCCTTCCCGCCTCCTCCCCATCAGTTGAGTTTCTATCTGCTTTGGGTTTCTTTGTGCAGTTGGAGGGCAGTTCAAGCACCCTAACACTACCCAGCACCCCCAACTATCAGGAACCTCAATTTCCAAGAGAGATGCCTGTCCTGTGCTTGGATAGTCAGTCAATTCTTTCTGTATGAAACGATGTACAAATCAATGTTTTGAAAATAATGATCTTGAACTTTATAAGTTAAAGCAAATTTTTGATTGTTTGCCATATTGGGTGGGTTTACTCTTAGAATCGCATGCTGTAGAAATGCTAAAAACAAAAAAACAAAAAAGTGCATATAGGACTAAGTCCTTAGGTGTTTTTTTTCTTTTCAGAAATAACCTGTTGAAAGTTGTAACCATTGCCGCTCTACTTACCTCTTGTTGCTACTCTGTGCATAAGCCCCCCGAGGGATCCTGAGCAGACTATGCACTCTCGGGAGTAGCCATAACTCTCTCCCGCCAGCCCACGCCCACCCTGGTTTTTTTGGCCCATTCGGGCGGTTGCTGACGGAGGTTCCTGGGGACCGCCCTCGATCAGTCAGTCCTTCACAGCCCCGCCCTCTTGTAGAATGAGTCCTTGGCAACGAATGGTCCTTTTTGTAATAACCATGCTTTCCTGGTTTTCTTTTCAAATAAAATATTACGCAGCAGCGTCTGGACAGTAGATCGTTCTGTTAACTCCTACCTTCTCATGTATCCAGAAGTGCTCCTCCTTAGCAGCTCTAGTGGCTTCTCTCCATCCTGTTTTTTCTGCAACATTCTGTACAAAAAATGTGCTGTAATCGTGCGTTAGGCCTGGACTTGGCAAAAAGAAAAAAAAGAAACCTCTCTTTCTCTCCTGCCCCTGGCCCGTTCTCTCTCCATGAAATCCCTGGTAGAGCTCTCCACACCCTGTACCCCTTCTCACGTTTTGTATTTAATTTTAAAGTCAGTGTACTGCAAGGAAGCTGGATGCAAGATAGATACTATATTAAAATGTACTGTTATTTAAGATGTAATAAAGCAGTTTGACATGAAAAAAATATATATTAAGAGAGGGGGAGGAGCCAAGATCACAGAGGAAAGGTAGGGACTTCCCTGACCTCTTCTCAGAAGACAAAAAACTTTAAATAATGCCTCAAAATAAATTCTGAAGTGGCACAAACCACAAAAAGATGGATTGAAGCAATTTTCCAGCCTGAGACAACTTAGAAGGTAATCAAGAAAGGTCTTTGCACCAGAGTGAAAGTGGAGCATCATGCAACACAGGTCACACACCAGAACACCAGCAGGAGGCCTTGGGGGAGAATGAATCTGTGGCAGTACAAGAATTTTCTAGGCCCCTCAATGCATAGATGGCAAAAGGGGGGAGTCAGATAACTGGTCAGAAGGATATTATATGCGTCCCTTCACTGGAATCAGGGGCAGGACTCTGTTGCATTGCCTATATTGGGATCTGGGTCTCAGACCTGGGTATCTATTACAAAGCAAGGAGGAACACTAGCACACTACAAGCTTATAGCAGGAGGGAGATAGGACCCTGGTCAAAGATCCATGGTGAAAAAGAATGATTTTGGTTACTCCCAGAACAGAGCACAAGTCAGAGATTAGTAAACACAGCTCTCCCTAGATCATAACACCTTGGAAGAACTCAAACTTAGAGGTCCCCAGAATTATCTCTGAAAATGAATACACATACAGACACAGACACAGATGCACAGACACACACACACACACACACACACACACACACACTAAAAACAAGCCTGAGGCTTGAGAGAGTGCCCTTACTAGAGTCCCAGTTTAGCGTAGAAATAAAAGTCAAAAATTATCTTGAAAAAATGATGGACAAAATGCAGAAAAAGATCCTGACTAAAGAAAGTTGCTAAAGTGACAGGAAAAATCAAAACACAAACTCAGAACAACACAACTGAGTCAAAACTGCTACATCTAAAGGCTCAAAGAAAAATATGAATTAGCCCCAGGTGATAAAAGAGCTGAAAAGGATTTTTAAAATCAAGTAAGAGAGGTAGAGGGAAAATGGGAGCAATGCAAGAAAAGCATGATAAAAGTGTAAACATCTTGGTAAAAAAAAGGCAGAAAAAGAATACTGAAGAAAACAATACATTTGGAAACATAACTAAGGGACAGAAGGAAGATGATGGAGTAACAGCAGGAACTTTTAGAGCTCATCCTTCTGTCACATCCAATATCTCTAAAGAATGACTCTAAACAAATTTTAAAGTTAGAGAATGCACATAATGACAGTGAAATACATCTCCAGCTAAAGACAGCCAGGCAAGCCAAAAGAAAGGGTCTACTGTACTGGACTAGGAGAGGAGTGCACTCCCTCATGGGTCTCACCAGCACAGAACAGTGGCACAGACCAGGTTGGAGAGTACCTCACAGGACTAAATCACTAAGAGCTGTGATGGATTCCAAACATTTCAACGTACAAAGAGAAAGTAAAACATCAGTAGGGCAGCCCTGTTGGACCTGGATTAGAGAAAAGGGCAGTCTGGCCCTTGCCCCCAGTGCAGCAGAGGTGGTGGTGGCTGTGGTAGCAGCAAAAGCAGCAGCGGTAGGGAGAAGCCCAAGCAGCTGATGAGAGGGGAATTGCAGAAGTCTCTTTGCTGATGATTAGACAGGATTCTCTTATTTTGCTTTGCTTGGATCTGGGTCACAGTCTTGGTTGGCAGTACTGGGATGAAGAGGAGTGCTGGAGAGGCAGAACTTGTGGTGGCAGTAGAGACGGAGTCCTTCTCACAGTTCTGAGGCAGGAGCCTATAAAAGCCCTGACAACAGCTGTGCAAACCCCCAGAAATTTGGGACACAGCAATCTCCACTCTGGAAGCAGAGTTCTATCATGGCAAAGATCTCAAAAGTCAAGTAATTAGCTGGAAAGATCAGCAAACAGAGGAAAAGAAAACAGACTATAGAAACTTCTTTTTTGGTGACAAGGAAAAGCAAAACAGAGAACCAGAAGAAGACAACTAATTCAAAGCTCTTAAATCAAAAGCCTCCCAAAACATGGTCACAGGTCATGGAGGAGTTCCAAAAGGATTTTGAGAATCAAGTAAGAGTAGAGGAAAAATTGAGAAGAGAAATGAGAGTGATGCAAGAAAACCATGAAAAACCAGTCAACAGCTTGCTAAGGGAGACTCAAAAAATGCTGAAGATAATAACACCTTAAAATTAGACTAACTTAAATGACAAAAGAGGACCAAAAAGACAACGAGGATAAGAATACCTTAAGAAAGTATAGGTCAAATGGAAAAAAAGTCCAAAAGTTCAATGACGAAAAAAAATTCTTCAAAATTAGAATGGAGAAAAAGAAGGCTAACAACTTTATGAAAAACAAAAATATTATAAAACATGCCCAAAAGAATGAAAAAATAGATGAAAATATGTAATACCTCACTGGAAAATCCATTGCCCTGGAAAACAGATCCAGGAGAGATAATTTAAAAATTATTGGATTACCTGAAAACCATGATAAAAAAATGAGCCTAGACATTATCTTTCAAGAAATTATAAAACTGCCCTGATATTCTAGAAACAGAAGGTAAAATAGAAATTGAAAGGATCCACTGCTTGCCTCTTTAAAAATAAAAAGATTTCAAAAAGAAAACTCCTAAGAATATTATAGCCAAATTGAAGAGATCCCAGGCCAAGGAGTAAATATTACAAGCAGTCAGGAAGAAATGATTTGAGTACTGTAGAAACACAATCAGAATAACACAAGATATTGAAACTTCTACATTAAGGGATAAAAGGGCTTGCAACGTGGTATTCTGGAGGTTGAAGGAGGTATGATTAAAACCAAGAATTGCCTATCCAGCAAAATTTGGTACTTCAGGGAAAAATATGAATATTCAGTGAAATAGAGGACTTTCAAAATTTTGTGTTAAAAGACCAGAGCTTAACAGAAATTTTGATTTCCAAATACAAGAAGCAAGAGAAGTATGAAACAGTTAACAGGAAGGAGACATCGTAGAAACTTATTAAAGTTAAACCATTTTTGATATTAGTAACTCATGAGACTTTTCTCAGTATTAGAGTTGAAGGGAACATACATACATACATACATGTGCACATACAGTATATGTATATATACACATGCATACACACATACATACAAATATATAGACATATGTGCACACTTATATAGATATATACATATACATTTGAATACATGTGTATATGTATGCATATCTGTGTATAGGTGTTTTTGATAGTACATATAATGCATGTATGTATACATACATATATAGACACATATGTATGTATGTGTGTATATGTATGTGTATGTATATGTGGACAGAGGGAACAGGGTGAGTTGAATATGAAAGGATGGTATCTAAAAAAATAAAGTTAAGTGGCAAGAGAGGAATATATTGAGAGAAGGGGAAAGGGAGAGATAGAATTGGGTATGTTATTTCACATCAACGGAAAGAGAAAACTATAACAATGGAGGGAAAGAATAGGGAGGTGAAAGGGAATGAGTCAACTTCATTTCATTTGGTAAGACTTAGGGAGTGAACAAGTAGACACCTAATTGGGTATCTTTACCCTGCAAGAAAATGGGAGGAAGGGAATGCGGGGTGTGTGATAGAAGAATGGATAAATTGGGGGAGAGGGTAGTTAGAAACCAACACTTTTTAATAGGGATGGGGTCAAAGGAGAAAATAGAATAAATGGGGGTTGGGATAGGATGGAGGGAAATACAGTTAGACTTTCACAATGTGACATCTATGGAAATATTTTGCATAATTACACATGAATAACCTATGTTGAATTGCTTTTCTTCTTAGTGTGGATGGGTGAGAAGGGAAAAAGGGAGAGAATCTGCATTTCAAAGTTGTTGGGGGGTTTTATTTATTTTTACTTTTCAACATTCATTTCTGGAGATTTTGAGTTACAAATATTCTCCCTGTCTTTTCCCCTACCGCACCCCAAGATAGCAAACCTATTGAACATACCATCCCCCATTCTGTTCTGTCTTATATTCTTCCCCATCCACACATAACTTTCTAATAGGGAAAGATGGATTTCTATACCCCAGTTCCTGTATATCTTATTGAGCAGTAGCATTCACAAAATTCTTTTTAACATTTGTTTTAAAACTTTGATTTCCAGATTCTTTCCCTTCTTCCCTCCTCACCAATTCTCCACTGGGAGGTCATGCAATTCAATAGAGATTGTACTTGTGTAGTTGCACAGAAAATTTCCATAGTAATTATATTGCGAAAGACTAACTATACTTACCTCTATTCTATCACCCCAACTAATTCTATTCTCTCCTTTGACCCTGTCCCTTTTCAAAAATGTTTACTTCTAACCACCCTCTCCTCCAAGCTGCCCTCCCTTCTATCACACCCCTCTTATTCCCTTCACCCCCTACTTTCCTGTAGGGCATGATACCCATTTGAGTGTGTATGTTATTCCCTCCTTACATTAAATTTAATGAGAGTAAGGTTGACCCATTCCCTTTCACCTTGCTGTTCTTCCCTCCATTGTAACAGTTTTTGCTTGCCTCTTATATGAGAAAATTTACCCTATTCTCTCTCTCCCTTTCCCCATCTCCCAATATATTCCTTTCTCACCTCTTATTTTTTATATCATCCCTTGCTATTCAACTCATCCTGAGCTTTTTTCTATGTATACGTGTACACATATACACACATGTATGCATACATAAACACATGTACATATATAAATATGTACATACATTTATATATTATACACATACATATATTTTCCTTCAACTATGCTTATACTGAGAAAAGTCTTATGTGTTACAATGATCATTTTTCCATGTAGGAATGCAAATAATTCAACTTTAATAATTTCTTTATGATTTCTTTTTCCTGTTTACCTTCTCATGCTTTTTTTCTCTTGCTTCTTGTATTTGAAAGTCAAATTTTCTCTCCAGCTCTGTTTTTTCAAGAATACGTGAAAGTCTTCTTTTTCATTGAATGACCATATTTACCCTTGAAGCTTTATACTCAGTTTTGTTGGGGAGGTAATTCTTGGTTTTAATCCTCACTCCTTTGACATCTGGAATATCATATTCCAAACCCTTCATTCCCTTAATTCTCTTCAGCAAGTTTTTGAGATTCTCTTTCCATCTGGAAAATTTGGATTTTTAAGGCATTCTTCTCCTGATTGCCTATTTGGGCCTCTTTTGCCATTTGACTGAGTCTATTTTTAAGGTGCTATTTTCTTCAGCCTCTTCATTGACTCACTTTTCATGATTTTCTTCCATCATTCTAATTTCTCTTCCCAATTTTTTCTCCACTTCCCTTACTTTATTTTCAAAATCTTTTTTGAGTTCCTCCATGGCCTGCAACCAGTTCATATTTTTCTTTGAAGTATTTGATACAGGAGTTTTTCTTTTCTGTATTCTTCTGGTTCCATGTTTTGATCCTTTTTCATCCCTCCACAAAGTTTCTATGGTCTGACTGCCCTTCCTCTGCTCACCTTGCAAGCCAGTTACTTGACTTTTGAACTCTTGTAATAGTAATGAAATTTGAAGATCCCTTTGTATCAGCAAGCTAACAGGTACTTAGCACGTAGTTTCAAATTAATTTTATCAAGCCTCTATTAAGAAACAGAAGGTACAAACCCCTGTTGTTGACATAACAGGAAGGGGATGAACAGGGTGGAGTTAATACAGTATATAAGGAAAAGCCCCAGCTGAGAGAATCAGAACTTCTTGGGGAAAAGATCATGTAAGCACAGCAGCTACTGCCAGAGAGAGTTTCTCTCATCAAGCTTCTGGAGGCTGGGCCATTACTGCTGGACTGAAGACTGAACTGAGAATTAAGAATAACTGAGAAGAAAAATGAGAATTGAGAACTGAGACAAAATTTCTTAGAGCAAGCCTTGTGGAGACTGGAGAAAGAGATTTTGAGTTTGAGAACAGAACTTGGTGGTAGAGCTTCTTCTGAGAGCTAGCCAAACTCCTGCTGAGAGCTTCTGGGACTAATCGCAGCTGCTGAAGACATCTGAAGGCCAGCCAAGCTGCCAGAGGAAGATCATGGTGGTGGTGCTTTATCTGTCTGTTTGGGGTCTATGTTGATTTCACAAGCAGAAAGTGAATTGAGATGACAGTGACAACCATGTGGGTGGATATTGTTGTAATTCTGCTAAGTTTAATGTGTGTAGAAATTGTTGTGCCGCTGTTAAGTTTTCTCTTCCCAGAAGCAGAAACCATGAAGGACTTGAGGTTGACTGGACACTGTGAGCTTCCTTGTGGAGCAGTAATTGCACATAGAGCTGAACAAGGAACTGAGAGTTGTCTGCCTTTGAACTCAGGTGACAGTTAGTTAGATTTGGGCACTAGCTAGGGCCATTATCAAAGAAAACTGTCCTGGTATTCTAGAACCAGAGGGCAAAATAGAAATGGAAACAAACCACGAATAACTTCCTTTCTCAGAAATATTATAAACAAATTCTAGAGCTCCCAGGTCAAGAAGAAAATACTAAAAGTACCAAAAAATATTTCAAATATAACAGAGTCACAGTCATGATAATCCAAGGTTTAGCAGTTCCTACATTAAAGGATTAGAGACCTTGGAATTTCATATTCCAGAGGCAAAAGGAAGTAATATTAGAATAAAAAAATCAACTACCTAGCAATACTGAATATAATCTTTCAGAGGGATAAATAAACACTCAATGAAATAGAGATCTTTCAAGCACTCCCAGTGAAAAGATCAGAGATGAACAGAAAAAATCTAACTTTCAAATATAAGACTAAAGAGAAACATATCAAGGTAAACATGAAAGAGAAATCATAAGGGATTCAACAAGGCTAAACAGTTTACATTTCTGCATGGGAAAATGATACTTAAAACTCAAAAACACTTCCTTATTATTAGGGTAGTTAAAATGTATATTCATAGACAGAGGGCATAGATGTGAGTTGAATGTTATGTGATAATTATCTAAAAAGAAAAAAAATAAGAGGAGAGAAAGAGGAATGTAGTAGGTGTAAAGCCAAGCAACAGTAGATTCCCAAAAGAATGCTACTGTGAACAGTTTTTAAGATTTGGATTACACAGTAGTAGTGAACACTCTGTTTATTCCATTACAAATCAAGATTCAGTACAATATTCACAGTATAATATTGTCAATATTATATCTTATTACAGAAGGTCACAATATTTAGAACAAGAAACAAAAGAAGAATCACCTGGTTTCCCTGAGAGGAAAATCAGCTTAACACTTAAAGTTTCAATCAACAATTCACAATATACTGATCTTCCACTCATGGGGCAAACATCAACTTTAGTCTCCAATAAAGTCCTTAGAAAACCACACAAACTTTCTACCCCTTGATTTCCAAAAAACCTCAGTTTAGTCCAAGGGGAGGCCTTTTCTTCATTTTGACTCTGGGTATTCTCTCTTATTCCCTGGATCCTCTTCCCTGGTCCCAGCTCCCTCCAGAGTTTGCCAAACAATCACCTAGATTCAGGAGCAGACAGCTGACAGGTTCTTATCCAGTCCTCAAAGGAAAACAGCTCCCAGGTCCTTGTCCAGTGCTCAGGGCAAACCCTGGCACACACTGATGTTCACAGGGTTCAGCACACCTCAAACCCTTCACCACTTCTGTTTCCTGGAACTCAAGGATCATCCAGGCCACAAACAAACAAAGTCCCATCCTATTCATGTTTCAGTCAGCTTCAAGATACTGGGAGAGGAACTCTCTCTTTCTCCCCCTCTCTTTCTCACCTGACTTCAGTCTCCATGAATCTTCCTTCACTGAAGAGCCAAATCCAATTCTATCCTCTCTCTCTAAAATTCTTCTTTATATACAGCACTGGACTCCTCTCTCAGCCAATAGCCTTCTTCCAGGTCAACAGGGGAGTTTATAACTTTTCAACAATGCACAGAGTTCATACCTTCTATACTTAGCCCTAAGTTACTAGGTGCTACTTAGCCCTAGGCTACTAAGTGCTAAGTATATGATAAACTGATTACTATTATAGTAGGAGAAGGAAAATGGGAGTTGCATATGACATAAAAGAGGCATGAAAGAACTTTTACAGTGGAAGGGAAAATGGCTAATATGGGGGGAGTGTGTGAACTTTACTATCACTGGAAATGGCTCATAGAGGGAAAACATACACACTCAGTTATGGAAATGTATTTTACAAAGCAGGAAAGTAGGAAGGCAAAGGGATAAGAGAAGTGGGACAATGGTTGATAGATTTAGGGGATGATGAAAGTCAGAAGCAAAAAAATAAAATTGAGAATGGATAAGATGAAAGGAGAGAGAGAAAAGTATGAATGTGGGGCAATAGGATGGAGGTAAATACATAATAATCAATCATAATTATTGAAAAACATTTATAGCAAAATTGTCTGATAAATCCCTCATTTCTCAAATATATAGAACTGAGTAAAATTAGTAGATAGAATAGTGACTCCTCAGTTGATAGTCAAAGAATATAAATAGGCAGCTCTCTGACAAAGTAATGAAAGCTATCTACAACCATATAAAATAATTGAAATCATCATTGATAAGAGAAATGCAAATTAATCTATTAATTAACTATAAATTAATAATAAATGAATCTAATCACATCTTTTGTTTTGACTAATATGACAGAAAAGGAAAATGACAAATATTGGAATGAATGTGAGAAAACTGAGATACTAATAAATTAGAGGTTTTATTGAGCATTATTTTTACTAATAAGTTGTTGATGCAGTTATTTAATGATTCAGTCACTCTGCAGAGCAACTTGGAACTATGCCCACAGGACTATAAAACTATGCATAACCTTTAACCAAGCAATGCCATCCCTAGAATTGTATCCCAAGGAGATAAAGAAAAAAGAAAAAGGAAAAAGATCTGTGTGTGCAAAAATATTTATAGCCCTTATTTTGTGGTGGGAAAGAACTGGAGATTGAGGGGATGTCCATTAATTGGGGGATGGCTGCAGAAGTTGCTGTATATGGTTGTGATGGAATAATATTATGTTATAAGAAATGATGAGCAGGATATTCTCAGAAAAACTTGAAAACACATGAACTGATGTACAGTGAGGTAAGCAAAACCAAGAGAACATTGTACACAGTAACATCAATATTGTGTGATGATCACCTGTGATTGACTTAGTTTCTCTCAGCCATACATTGATGCATGACAGTCTTAACAGACTTATGATAAAAAATTTCATACATCATCAGACAAAACAGTTATGGATTCTGAATGCTGATCAAAGAATTTTTTTCCTGTATTTTTCTAGGTTTTTTGGTCTGTATTTTCCTTTAAAACATCACTAACATGGAAATATTATTTTGCGTGACTGTACATGTATAATCTACAATAAATTGGCTGCCTTCTAAATGAGGACAGAGTAGAGAAAGGGAGAGAATTTGGAGCTCAACAATTAAAAACATTAAAATTATTTTATATGTAATTAGGGGGAAGTAAAATATTAACTTGAAATATGTTATTAGGATAATTAATGGGTTCTGTCATGGAATCTATTAATGCTGCTCTCATCAGGAGGACAGTATAATAGGAAATACAAATAGAAAAAAATTAGAGTTGGGTCATAGAGAAATAGTGAAAACTAAACCTTTTTTCTAATTTTTAAATAGTATATATAATATCACGAATTGAATTATACATAGTTTCACATATAAAATTTGATAGTGAAGAGCATTTGTATGTTTATAGATTGATAATCTCATAGGTATTGAAAGACCTTCAAATAATTCATTCATTCTTGTATCAATAAAAACATCATCATCATCATCACCATTATTCTTATTCTTATTCTTATTTTTATTTTTATTATTTTTTAATTATCATTATTTACTGAACCCTTATTTGTATTTTATAGATTACCAGGGTTATATTGAAAACAGTTTTTGAGCTTCTAAATTATGTGAACATTTGAAAGACCATATTTAGAATGAAAAATTTAAACAGCATACTTTAAAATAAGATCTTTTATTTAAAAAAAAATAAAACCAAAGATCATTTTCAATACTGTTGTGGTTTATAAAAATCCTCATTGTTCTCTACAAAAATTTCTTTCGATCCCAAGTTTTTTTCATTTCAAAATACAACAAAGCAAAATTACTCAGTAATAATATCACATAGTTTATTGTATTGGATCTGCCAGAAGGTCTGAGATTCAATAAATTAATAATATATTTTATTGTATTTTGAAAATAAATAAAATTATTTCAATCTTATATTGATATATATATATATACATTACATTAACTAGAAAGACTTTCTTCATGGTCCAAATATGAAAAAAAATCTGGTTTTCTGATAGACTCTTTGTTGGATTGTGTACCCTTGCTGAAATTAGTAGAACAAAATTATAGATCCATCTATAGCACAAATCAGCAACATCCACATGATTGGGGAAAGAGAAGGAAATATCACAAAAAATTATTTATGGCTCTAGAATGCCCAGGTATATTTTACACTTTCTATTTTATAACAAACTTGTTATTGAAGTTCTTTTACTACCAGAGCTTTTAAATAAAAATATTTGTAGCTTTCAAACTGTTTTTGTGTCTGTTTTGTATTTTTAATGAGATGTAACTAGCAATTCTAAAACTTTTGAAATCAGATTTAACACTAAACTACCAAAAGATAATTTTGGGGCACCTAGATAATATACCTCAAAAAGTGCTTCCATTTGCCTCAGCTATCTCCTCCACTAACTTCATTGGTAAGGACAGAGTTTCACTGAAAATCCTAGTTTGGAAGCAATGAAGATAAAACTAAAAACCTGCACATTTTACTGTTCTTAGCTGTGAAGAACAGAAAATGAATTCTAATAGTATAGTTAATGGTCTCCATGGAAATAGTTAATGGGATTTGCAGGACTCAGCCCACTTATAAATTAGAAGTATTTAAAGAAATTAGTACATGTGAAGTACTTGATTAATTATGTGTGCTTATAAGACATTCTTTTTTTCTTTTATTTTGCATAGTTTATTTTTTCCTAAAATTTCATTATTTTCACGAGCAAAAATATATTGGTAAATTCATTTGTAAGTATGATGTAATCTTTTACTTCCTTTTTTAACCTTTTAGTTTTTTCTTTTTTTAATCTTATTTTAGACTCAAACACCAGAATACAAATGCACAATAAAGAACAGGAAAAAAAAACACATCACAAACTTAAATATTAGAACTTAAATACAATGTTGAAAGGGAGGGAAAAAAGCATCTCATGTGCAGTAGAAAATGCTTTCTAAGTGGTAACAAATGAAAGATCTCTCTATGTAAAGGTATGTGTAACAGTCACATAGGGCATGATCTCATTTTTGCCTCTCTTTTTATCCCCCTCACTTAGTATACTGGAAGGCACATAGCAGATATTTGATAAATATACACCGATTGATAGATTGGCCACACTCACTCTTGCTCTTTAGGCTAGTACTTTCATCCAAATCTGCCTTTACACTGATAAATCTGGACCTCCCAAAAATGGATCACCACAATGCCACAGAAGTTCAGATTTTCAAAGGGTCCTAAGGTGTTCCTATATGAAGGGTGGAGGCTTTCTCTTAACTAATAACCACTGTAGCTCCTGAAACTCAACCAATATGTTTTCCATTTATGAGAAATCAGTCACCACAACAGTACTGACTCTTAAACTTTTACCTAAAGGAAAAAAATGCTTGAACAACCATGACTTTGTGACATCTAGTTATTCAATATAAGACAAATGCTACAGGAATAAACAAAACACCACAGTCTCATCATAAGACATACTTTCCCACAATGCATGCAGTACCCATGAGGGAAGATCAGTACACACTAGAAATTTAGCAAGGTAGCACACAAGTGGGGAAACCTCAAAACCCCAGGCAATTCACAATTAGATTTGAAGTCCTTGGTTCCTTAAAGAGCAGTCTATACTACATGAAACCATTTATTTGCTAGATCCTTCATTTCTGGTTGTACTAACAAAACTTTTTCTCTTCTTCTCTTGAGTAGATGAAACAACTCTCTTTGATCATAAGGAACTTTCAACAAGCTGCTGATAAATGTGGTGCCCTCTTTAAGGCAAAAGTAATCCCCTTAAGCAGAAGAACTACAAGTGGTCTCTAATCTGAAATACCAGTGGTTTCTCTTTTGTCCAATTGGCTTCCACTTTCTTTTTATAGCTCAGTGAAGCTCATAGCAGAACATCATAGATTGACTCTGTACAATACGGACAAACATATCCAACTCTTCATTTCATTATACTCTGAATTTCTTGAGAACAGAGACTTTGGGGAGGGAGATTGTTTTGATTTATTTTTGCATTTTTTTGTATCCTTCATGCTTAGCAAAGTGTCTTTCACATAGTAGATACTCAATAAATGCTTGTTGACTGGTTGACTCAGCAGAATTCTATTTTGAACTATTAATTGTCAGAAAGAAAAGCTCTTTTGATAGGAAAGCAGATGGAAAGGCATGTCTTTTCCATTCTGTTTCTTCCTTTGGACCAGAGTGGAGAGTAAAGAGCAACTATGCATTTTTGAGTTTTCTATTCTCTCATGCAAATAGTTCTGGAAAACAACAAATAAAAATAGCAGCAGAATATATCTCTCTTTCAATGAACTCCCAACTTTTCTCCAGCTATTTATTGAGGTAGAATTTTTTCTCTTAATCTGTAAGTTCTTAATGTGACAGCTGAAACCTTCCTCTCCTGCTGATTCCATCAAACTCAGCTTCTATTTTATACCATTCCAGTGCCTCAAATGAGAGTCTCCTGACAGTCAGTGATTTGCCTTTCTCTTATGACATAATACTCAAGAAATCTGCTTTTCTGCCACTTATGAAATCGATACTCTTCACATAATCTTTCTGCCCATTAGAAACAATTTCTGAGCTTACCATTTTTGCAAGTTTCAACTTTTAAAAGTCTAAAGATATTAACTTGCAAATAAGCTGAAGGACCACAGTGTTCTGCAGCCATTATTACTTCCAACGTATCCAAACAAGTGTTCTCAGTACCTGTATCCGAGTGGCAATTCTCTACTTTGTCCTCTTAAAAGCCAATGTCTCTCCTGATCATTTTATCTTAAAGGTTTTGTGTCTCCCCAAAAGGATTTCATCCTTCTACTTATCTAAATATTCTTCTTTGCTCTTTAACCAACAAACTGTTCACTTAAGAAAGGAGCAGCACTTAACATATACAACAAAACAGAGTGACAATTTGCATCTGTGCTGACAATTCATATAATCAAGCAAATTATTGATACAAATGAACATTATGAGGAAAAAATGAGACTAAATTTTGAATGGCATTTTGAGTCAAATTCAAACAATTATTCTTACAGATTAATTTAGTGTTTATTCAAAACACATACAGAATTCAGTGTTCCCTCTATCTCAGTACATGTATAGAAATATCTTTATATAATTAATTTCAATTATTTTTTGTCTCCTAAACAATGACATATTGTGACTACTTGTGTATTTCATGAATTTTACTAGGAAAAATATCATGATGGAAAGGATATCAAAAAAAGAGATGGAACAGTCAGCTACTATAGACACAAGCAAAATGAAAAACAGTCTCTGCCTTCAAGAAGTTCATACTCTAATAAGGGAAGGAAACACACAAAAAGAGACCTGAAAACATGGGTGAAGGAAGAGGTACCAAGAAGTGTTTTGTTTAAAATAAGTTTTATTTTTACAATAGAAACATTTTGGGATATATCTCTCTATCCCCATATAGGAAAAATAAACAAAAAATAATTCATATTGACTGTTAGAACACGCATGCTTTTTTAAAAATCTGACACTTAGCAGAATTAAATAAGTAAAATTATAAGGGGATTGGGAATTCAAAAGAAGACAGTGTAGAATTAAAATGTTTCATCACAGTGTCTTGATGTGGAAAAAAGAGAAAGAATAGCTACTACAGGGAAGATGGCCTGAGAGAAATCTGAGGCATCAAGGGACTGGAGGTTGACATGTGAATGAAGAAGGAAGTTTGGTATAGGAAGATCAAGGGAGAGGAGGAAATCAAATAGATTATGGTCACATACGTGGAATTCAGAATTTCTGAAGGTAGCATGTTTATGAGTGAAAACAAGATCAAAGATATGATCATTTTTTATGTGTGGTGAAGATAGGGTGGATAACTAGTCATGGGAAGTTAACAGACTAAAGAAGTAAGTTGTAAGGGTGTCTGAAGAAGTCAATATTTATGCTGAAGTCCCTTAGTATTAGTTCAGGAAATGGAGAGGAGAGAAAAATCGCAAGTCTGTAATAATCTTGTTGGGGAGTAAGAGGAAAGGTCTAGAGGTCTATCAGTACTATTCAGCAGGATTTTGATTGGATAATAGATAAGAAGACCATGAATCTCAAGGAGATAGCTGAGTGATAGTGAGAGAACTTGACAGTAGCAATGGGGAACAAGGAGTATTGCAACTCCCTCAGTTTCCCAGTGAACTAAAGCAAATGAGTGAAGATACAGACACCATGGGAAAGGATGAAAAGGAATACTGAGTCATCATGGGAAACAGATTTCAGTGATTGCTAGAATATAGAAAGAGTGGAAGAAGAAAAAATTTAAGATGAGAGGAAGTTTGTTTCCCATTGATACAGACATCCCAGAGAGCAAGATGGTGCTTGGTTAGGACTTTGTGTTGAGGGGACTGAGAAGGCTTGAAATGAGGAATCAGATGTTAGAGAGTGGGGAATAGGGTTTGGATGTTACAAGAGAATAAAGTGTTGTAGGGTGTGAACAGGTGTGAGAATGTTCATCATTGAATGTTGAATAAAAGTTGCCATTCCTTTTACCAGGAGGTCTAAGTCCAGGCAAAAGATAAACTCAATCCAAGTTGAAAGTCAAATGGTCATATGGGAAGCCTAATTTCATTACTCTTCTTTCCTTCAAAGGATAGATATCAGGCAATATATGTCACAGTAGGAGATAAAAACTGACTATGAGAATTAATGAAAAGAAATGCAAGGGAAGGTGATCTATCAGCACCACATCTAAAACTATTATAAAGCAACATTCATCAAAACTATTTGGTACTGGCTGAAGGACAGAGTGGTGGATCAGTGGAATAGATTAGGAACACAAGGCACAGTAGTCAATGACTATAGCAATATACTATTTAATAACCCCCCAAACTCCAGTTTCTGGGATAAGAACTCACTATTTGACAAAAACTGCTGTAAAAACTGGAAAATAGTAAGGCAGAAACAGCATAGACCAATATCTTATGCTGTAAAGCAAAATAAATGGTCAACATGGGTGCATAAGTTAGATACAAAGGCTGATACTACAAGAAAACTGGAAGAGCAAGGAAAAGTTTACTTTTCAGATCTATGGAGAAAGGAAGAATTTATGAACAAAGAGATCAAAAAGAACATGGATTGAAAAATGGATAATTTTGATTATGTTAAATTAAAAGATATTTGCAAAAAAACAACGCAACCAAGATTAGAAGGGAAGCAGAAAACTGGGAAACAATTTTTATAGACAGTGTATCTGATAAAGGCCTCATTTTCAAAACATATAGAGAATTGAATCATATTTATAAGAATGTAAATTATTCCCCAAGGGATATATGTTCATAGGATATGAACAGGCAGTTTTCAAAAGAATTTAAAGTTATCTATAGTCATGTGAAAAATGCTCTAAATCACTATTGATTAGAGAAATGCAAATTAAAACAATCTGAGGTACCACATCATAGCTATCAGAATAATGAACATGACAAAACAGGGAAATATTAAATGCTGGAGAAGATGTGAAAAAATTGGAACACTAATGCATTGTGGTAGAGTGGTGAACTGATCTGACCATGACCTAACAATACCACTTCTAGGTCTCTGTCCCAAAGAGATCAGAAAAATGGGAAAATGTTCCATATGTACCAAGATATTTATAGCAGGGGATGCCTATGAACTGGAAAACGGCTGAACAAGTTGTGGTATATTAATATAATGGAATACTATTGTTCCATAAGAAATGGTGAGCAGGTAGATTTCAGAAAAACCTGGGAAAAAATTTAACGAATGGATGATGTGTAAAGTGAGGAGAACCAGGAAAACATTTGGTACTGTAACATCAACATTGTCTGATGACCTACTTTGTTAGACTTATCTCTTCTTAGCAATGTAATGATCTAAGAAAATTCCAAAACACTCAAGATAGAAAATGCTATCCACATCCAGGGAAAGAACTATTTAGTTTGAATACAGATCAAAGCAGACCAATTTCTTTCTTTTATTGTTTTGTTTTTTCCTTTTCCTTGGTTTTTCTTTTGTCCTTTCACAACGACTTATGTTGAAATACGTCTAATAGAATTGTACATGTCTAGTCTATGTCAGATTGCCTCCTCTCTTGAAGAATGGGGAGGAGAGAGGGTAGGGGAAATTTGGAACTCAAAATCTTATAAAGGTGAACGTTGAATGGTAAAAATTAATTATTTTTTTAAAAGAAAGTTGAACCGAAACAGCAAGAAATAGGAGTTTGTATCTGACTTTTCACCTTTTCCCATAAGGAGCAGGTACAGAAGAAGATGGGAGATCTTAGGTCAAAGGGAAGGGTGCTTCTCTTCAAATTGGAGGGACTGTTTTCCCACATCTTTGTGTGAAATGAAGAGAACAAGAAAAGGTAGAAGTTATTTTATCCTGATACAAACAAAAACTAGTGCCTGACCCCTGGTAGCCTTCCCTCAGGAAATGTGGACTGCGGGAGATGCATCTGGATTATCTTCTGACCTAAGGTTGGAGATAAGCGGGGGACAGAAGAAGGTGTAAGACTTTTCCTTGTGGTTGGACAGATAGAAGTCAGAGACACCCTATACCTGTCTTCTCTTATGACTCAGGCACAGAAGATGAAAAGGATGCTGTCACACAGAGAGTGGTAAAGGCTTGTGAAACAGAGTGGTAGGAATCAGCACTAATAAAATTACCCCCTAGAAGCTGAATGCACAACCCTCCACTCCCCTAAACCTTCCCCATGAATCAAAGCCTTAAAACTGCATGAACCTTAAGTGAGTAGACTAGTGCTAAAGTATGTTATCAAAATCTTCAAGTGAGACAATGTGTGAAGATCATCTCACATTATATGTCACATAGTAAGTACTTGAAGAATTCATATTCCTTCCCCCTTTCCTTAGGCAAAAACCAGGCAAGGACCATTTGCCCCAGTAGCTCTGGAGTTGAGGGTTCCCATTATGTGTGTGACCATATAAATCTCTGTCATTGATCCATGCAAAAGAGTGGGCTTCAGAAAATGACAGAAGCAATCAATGCCTTGAGGAATGTTTATTGTCTATGTTGCCTTCTCAGATGTTTTCCTAGCCTGTTCATATGATAATGAACAATCCAAAACCTAACATCCTTTCTAAGGTGCAAATGATGCTACTCAAAGTATTAGATCCTTTATGAGCTGAAAAATGAACATTAGCAACAAGTTCTTTCTTCATAAAAATCAGATCCAGAATAGAATTTCTGCTCTCAGCCTCTTCACCTTTTGACAGATGAAATTGTGATTAAAATAAGTCAAGAAATTATTAGCTACTCTTCTTTTGGTAGAGAGAGCTCTAGGGGATGTCTTCATAATTGAAGTCTCCCATCTGTACCATATGATGACTCTGTACCAGGCTTATAATTGGTTTCCCCATTTATTTCCTATTTTGAGACAAGTACATTACATATTCTGAAAAAAAAATATTAACTCTGCTTCTACCTCTGTAGATCTTGTTACATATATTTAAACCCATCCTTCTCTTCTCTGATTCCTGGATTTCTGCACATAAATACATCTTCTCATTTCCAACTACTCTTCCTCCTACTTGTCACCAATATGCATTAGTCATGAATCCCCACCCACCAACTTTCTGCGAAATAATTTATAAGGTCAAATTTGCCTTGCTTATTTTACTATCTCTAGTTCTTTTGAAAACTAGAACAGAATAATGGTATATATACAACATTTTAAATCCTGACCTGACGTTCGAGCAATGTCCTGTAAACTTCCTGACTCTAATCTGTTTCATTCAAAATACACCCTGGTCCCATATCATCTCATTTATACACAGAATCTACTTACTGTTCCCTCTTCTCCTCTTTCCTTCAGCAACTTGATCCCCTTGCATGAATAAATTTCATTTTCTCAATCTATATCATTCAAATGAAAGATATTTTGCCTCAATATTTTTCATTTTTCATGATTTAAATGGTTTGTTTTTGATTATTTAATTTTGTGTTTGTAATTTCATTTAATGGGGCAGCTAAGTTGCATAGTTGATAGGGAGACTGCTCTGGAGTCAAGGACCTGAGTTCAAATCCAGCATGAAACACTTACTAGACGTGTGACAATGGAAAAGTTCTTTAATATCATATTTCCCAGTTTCTTCATTTGTAAAATGAGTTGAAGAAGGAAATGGTAACAGGGCAAAATCTCAAAAATGACAAAATCATATTAGTAGGAAGCCAAGGCAAATCATTCAACAGCACAGTAGTACAAGTCTATGCTCCAGTCACTAAAACTGAAGAAACCCAGTTTGATCAATTCTGTGAAAACTTACTGCACCTTCTAGAAACAACACCAAAAAATGTCACATTCATCATAGGGGGCTGGAATGCTAAAACAGGTAATCAAAAGATAATTGGAATAACAGAAAAGTTTCATTTTGGACTACGAAATGAAGCAGGGCACAGGCAAGTCATATATTGTTTAGATAACTCTGGTCATGGCCAATACTTTTCAATAATGCAAAAGTCAGTCCTATACATGGACATCACCAGACAGTCAATGTTGAAACCAGAATTGATTATATACTTTACAGTCAAAAGTGGGGAAGCTCTGTACTGTCAGCTAAAGCCAGATCTGGAGTTGACCATGACTCAGATCATGAGCTTTTTGTTGAAAAAAAATCAGACTTAAATTGAAGAAAGCAGAAAAAAATCATCAGACCACATAATTCTAATTTAAATAGTATTTCTTGTGAATATGAAGCAAAGGTGACAAATAGATTTAGGGAAACAAATCTGGCAAAGGAGTTTCTGAAGCGCTATGGACAGAGATTCATGATATTGTACATGAGGCAGCAACAAAAAATCCTCCCTGCAACAGAAAAGAAAGAAAACAAAAGGGCTGTCTAATAAGGCCTTACAAATAGCTGAGGAAAGAAGGAAAGTTAAAAGAAGAGAAGATGGGAAAGAGATAGACAACTGAACACAAAACTCCAGAGAATAAGAAGGAGAGAAAAGAAGGCTGTTTTTGTTTTGTTTTGTTTTTTGATGAGCAATGCAAAGTAATAAACCAAAACAATAGAATGGGAAAGACAAGAGACATCTTCTAGAAAATTAGAGATAGGAAAGAAAAGTTTCATGCCAAAAGGGTCATGATAAAAGCCAAAAAAATATTAGAGACTTAACAGAAGGAGAAGAGATGAAGAAGTGGCAAGAAAACATGAAAGTGCTTTACAAGGAAGATTTTAATATCATGAAAAATCACAATGATATAAGAACTAATCTAAAGCCATGTGGTAAATCCTCAAAGAGATGGGGGTAGCAGATTATTTTACTAGGCTCCTGAGCAACTTGTATATGGGCCATGAAGCAACAGTGAGAACCAAGCATAGAACAATCAATTGGTTTGAGACTGAGAAAGTAGCATGACAAAGCAGTATATTGTCTCCTTATTTATTTAATTTACATGCAGAATACATTGAGCAGATGTGCAAATGGCAGATTGGATAAAAGAAAAACTAGAATTAAGGTTGCCAGGAGAAATATCAACTATCTCAGATATGCAGACAATACCACTCTGAAGGTAGAAAGTAAACAAGAATTAAGATTCTTGACAACTGATCCCATCATTTACGGGCAAATAGAAGGAAAAGAAATTATAGTTGTTGGGGGCCAAGACCTTCAGAGGTCCTGGCACACTAGCTCTCCAGTTCTACAAGGGCATTAGGCAGATATGCAAGGATAGTATAATCTTGTTGGGTGGATGCTCTCATTGGCCTCATGGATATCTAAAGTATGTACATTTGCAAGTCCTGATTAGGACTCTTGATGTATTGTGCCCCCAGAGGTGTTTTTAGGATAAAGATCTGGATGACTCATTAACCTTGGGCTGAGGTTGAGGGATGGGCAAGACCTAAGATGCAATCACCCCTGAAATAAGGAATATAAGCCTTATGATTTTCTTCTATCATTGGATTTGGTATGGAATAGCTCTGGTATAAACAGATTATGAAATACAATCCCCGTCTCTCTGTCTCTTTCCTGTAATCCAGATAGCTTTAAGCTTTTCTTACTCTCTTTGTCTCTCTATTTTCCTCAACTGGTAGCTAGGCCTAGACTGCGCTGGCTGCAGCAATGGCGCCCAACATGGTGGAGAGGCATTTGGACAGAGAAGTCTCTAGCAACCAGTCCCCCTGTAAGAGCCAGCAAGGAGCAGCCCGCGGAGATCCAGAATAGTGGCGGAGCAGATCTCTTTGGAGGAAGGGGAAGGCTCTAGAAGGGCGATTGCCGGTTGGCCCAATTTTCAGTTCTTAAAAGAATTCAGAGCAAATTGAGACATAAAATAGGGGTAAACTTGGTGAAGGGTTTAAAAGATGAAGGAAAGGATCTGAGAATATTGCAACTTATTGAATGTAAGAAAAGGATTTCAGTTAAGAAGCAAATTCTAAAAAAATTTCTTAAAAACAAGTCTATCAAGCAGCT
>CM053594.1:333028944-333051696 GCA_028646575.1 Pseudocheirus occidentalis
TCAGTCTCCATTTAAACTCTGATCTTTCTGGATCTTTCTCTGAATGTAGACATCTCCTTCCATCCTGAGACTTGCATAGTTGTCTTTTAACTGTGTGATGCTCAGAAGCATCCAGTTGAAAATTGGATTTCTAAATACAAGACTCAAGAAAGACATAAAAAGGTAAAGAGGGAACACACACACACACACTATTCAATAAAGCAAACTATTTACTTCCCTACATGGGAGGATGACACCTGTCAATATTGAGAACTGTATAATTATCATGACATTTAAAAAGGATCTACATGGATAGAGGGTGTGGGTATAAATGAACTAATGTGATAATTAAAAAAATCTTATTAACGGGTGCAAAGGGTTTATAATGGGAGAAGAGGAAATGAGGAGGCAGAAAAGGGTAAATTATGCAACATGAAGAGATAAAAAAATATTATGGTAAAGGGAAAATAGGGAGGGACATGAATATTCTTTGAGATTTACTCTCATTGGTTTTGGTTTAAGGAGGGAATAACCTACTCAATTAAATAAAAAAATATTTAACTTGAAGAGACACAAAGATTTAGAGTGAAGAAAGGGAGGGAGAAGGGCATCGTTTGAGATTTTATTCCCATTGGATTTTGTTCAAGGAAGGAATAAGATACTTTTTTAAGTATAAAAATCAAACATTCACTACAGGAAGAAGGAAGGGAAAAGGGAAAGAAGAAAAGAAGAGGTGGGAAGACAGAGTGGTTAGAAGGGAGATAAGAAGTAGAAAGCAGAAAGGATAGGAAAGGGCAGGACAGGGAGGAAATATTGAGGGAGGTGGTGGTCAAAAGGAAAAGTCTTAAGGAGTGGAAGGGAGAAGGGAAATATATAAGCATAAACAGTGGAGGGAATAGGATGGAGAAACACAGATAATAATCAAACTGTGAATGTGAATAGAATGAACTCTCCCATAAAATGGAGGTGATCAGCAAAATGGATTAAAAACCATATCCCTACAATGTGCTGTTTACAAGAAACACATCTGAAACTGGGGGATACACACAGGGTAAAGATGAAAGGCTGGAAAAAAGCAGGAGTTAGCTATCTTAATCTCAGACAAAGACAAAGCAAAAATAGATCTAATTAAAAGAGATAAGGAAGGAAACTATATCCTGCTAAAAAGGCACCATTGACAGTGAAGCAATATCATTACTACACATATGTGCACCAAGTGGGATAGCATCCAGATTCTTAGAGGAGAAGTTAAAGGAGTTAGAAGAAGAAATAGATAGCAAAACAATACTACTGGGGGACCTCAACTTTACCTCTAAGCTTCATAAATCTAAACTCAAAATAAACAAGAAAAAAGTTAAGGAGGTGAATAGAATTTTAGAGAAGGGAGATTTGATAAACCTCTGGGAAAAATGGAATGGGGATAAAAAGGAATATACCTTCTTCTCAGCAGTACATGGCACATACACAAAAACTGACCATGCACTAGAACATAAAAACCTCACAATTCACTGCAGAAAGGCAGAAATATCTAATGCATCCTTTACATATCATGATGCATTAACAATTATATATAATAAAGAGCCATGGAAAGATAGATTAAAAATTAATTGAAAACTAAATAAACTAATCCTAGAGAATGAGTAAATCAAACAACAAATCCTATCAACAATAAGTAACTTCATTCAAGAGAATGACAATAATTAAAAAATATATCAAATCTTATGGGATACAGTGAAAACAGTTCTTAGGAGATGTTTTATATCTCTGAATGTTTACATCAATAAAATAGAGGAAAAGGAGATCAATAAATCAGGCATGCAACTGAAAAAGCCAGTAAAAGGATAAATTGAAAATTCCTAGTTAAATATTAAATTAGAAATACTGAAAACCAAAGGAAAGATGAATAAAATTGAAATTAAGAAAACTGTTAAACTAATAAATAAAACTCAGAGATGATTTTATGGTGGGGAAAAAAATAAAACTGATAAACCATTAGTCAATTTGATTTTTAAAAAAAGAAAGAAGAAAACCAAATTACCTGTATCACAAATGAAAAAGGTGAATTTATATATATATATATATATAGATAGATAGATAGATAGATATATATAGATAGATAGATAGATATACAGACAATCAGCTGTCAATAGAGATATATCATGCTACTTTTTAAATACTTTTGTGAATGCATAAATATCTTAAGAGGCAAAGTCAGAAAAATGAAATAAAAATAAGAGGAAAGCCCTTTTAGGTTTGATTAAAGCATTTCATGCTATGAGTGATCAGAGGTTGTTAGTAAGTTATTTGCATAGGAAAAATCAATGAATATTTTGACTATACGTTTCTTAAAGGACAGCCTATGGTCAAAATAGTACTATTTTTATGAACTTTCTTAGTGGATAAAATTTATATATTAGTTCAGACTTGGGAATCTAAAGTTCGTTTACTATAAATGTAACTTGTACTTTTCAGTAGAAAAAAAAGTTATGTTCTAAAATTGCCATCCTTTTGTAATTTACTTGTTTCTGTATTGTCTTATGTGATAGCTCTTTGTGCCTTTTAAACTCACAGTGACAATAACAACTCTACTGGTGACGATGCAGCAGAGCTACTGAATTGTTGTTGCCTTTCCAAACACTGTTACTCCTATCTACTGAGACCTTGGATAATAACATGTGACAGTAAAATTCAGTCTGTGCCTTATTTATCACAGAAAGGTTCTAGCAGAGATTAAAACACACACACACACACAATTTTTTTGGTTCCTGTAGTAGAGTTTATTTACATAAAGCTAGTGTTGTCATGAGCTGAGCAATTGAAACTGAAAAGAAAGAAATATATCTGTTTTGAAGATAAATAACTCCTTTAATAAAGGGGATTTTTTAAAAAAGAAAGTAGATTTTCTCCCATCAAGAAAACACATTTAAGCAACAAAGAATATTCCCTTTCTCTTTTTAGTTATGTTCAATTAAAACACCAACAACAGAAAGCCATTACACAGTCTTAATCTACTGCTATGACCATGTTTGGAAGCATGTTTAAATTCATTTCAGTAAGAAGCAGCAGATGATAAAAATGATTGTGCCACAGTAGTCTGTTTGCACACTTTGACATCACAGTTTCTGAATCTTCATTTTCAAAGGGTAGAGCTCTCTACCTCTCTATCATGATTTTGCTGGCAGATAGCCTAAAGAAAGAACTACCCAACTAGAAATGGTCAAACAGCTCTCAAGCTCTACCACTTTATAGCAACAACCCATTTCTAATGAATTACAAGGTCATATATGAGTGGTATGGCTATTAACTGCTATAAGAAATCATGGGTAGGTGGAAGCAGTCAGGGAAAGCTTTATCAAAGAAATGGGACATAAACTATGTTTTGAAGGATGGGAAGAATTCTGAGAAGAGGAAAGAAGGGAAAAGGGCAATTCTAAGTGAGGAAAAATCTGTATGCAAAATTTTAAATAATGTTAAAACCACTGAAGCAGAATGGTTACTTTGAGGATTAGCAGGACAAGAGATTTTAAAAGACACTGAAGTAAAACTTTGTAAACGACAAAGGCATTTGTATGAAGTCGATCATAAATCAGTCACTACACCCTATTTAATACTGATGCATTTGTCCCCAAAGAAAACTTCTACTGAGTCAACTCACATTGTCAACTATGTGCAAACAAAACCTAGTCACCTCTACTGAACCAATCAGAAATTTCAGAAAAGGTGTTAAATTGCTGATCAGTTTTGAAATCCTTGAAAGCCAGTTTTTTAAATAGAATGATTTTGCTCAAGAATATTTAGATTGTTGAGGAGACTTGGTTACAACTATGAGGCTTATACAAAACAAAGAAACTATTTTGGAATCAGTATATAGGAGAATAATTCAAATACTAATGACCAGGGGTGGGATGTATGTTTTAGGATGTTAATGGTACATTTGTAACAGGACCAGAGCTTGCCTTATGTATATGTGAAGTAGATGACGACTTAGGCTTTCTTATTTTAAGGCCTATGGGAAGGTGGTCCTAAAAAATAATGCATGCATTCACTGACCAATACTTATAATTGCAGCTTTAGGGTCTCTAAAAGTCAAGTACTCCACAGAGGAGCAACTTTTCACAATTTATTGGGAAAGAATAAGAAATCCTTCCCTTAAATGTTTGACAGAGAGAAAGATCTATATGGAGACCGATTAATGGGAACAATATTTTGAGATGGGTGGAGGAAAAAGATAATCAAAACCAAAACAATTTAGAACTAGAATATGGAAGTCAATCTTTATCAATTGCTATGTATACTGACTTGGGTGTTAAAGAAGAAGGAAGTATGTTTTATTTAAATAAACTATATATAATACACATACATGTACATACAAATACACACACATATAACTTAAATTTAAATATTTAAATCCAAATTTGACCACATTATGATATTTGGTATGATTATTGTTTAATTAAAGTAATTTCAGATTTGAACCTCTTAGTTTTATATTCCTATCTTTAAGTAGTAAGTTTCAATTTATAAGTAATTATCAACGAGTATTACTGAACTTGTCACAATTCACCTGCTTTTTCCCTTCACTCCTGTGGCCCCCATCTCCCTTTAGTGAGTTCTTGCTGGGACATCCATTCTGAGAAAGAACCTAGATCAGTCATCCTTCATTCTATTTCCTCAGTATGCCTCCAGCCCACTTTTAGTTTCCTCTTTTGTATTGTCTTCCTCCATTACAATGTAAGTTCCATGGAAAGAGAAAAAACAGAGAAAGAAAATTATAGGCCAATTTCCCTAATGAATATTGATGCAAAAATTTATATAAAATATTAGCAAAGCAATTACAGCAACTTATTAAGAGGATAATTCAGTATTACCAGGTGGGATTTATTTCAGAAATGCAGGACTGGTTTATTATTAGGAAAAGTATCAGCATAATTGACAATAGTAGTAAAAAAATTAACAGAAATCATATGATTATCTCAATAGATGCAGATAAAGCTTTTGACAAAACATAGCACTCATTCCTTTTCAAAACACTAGAGAACATAAGAATAAATGGAATCTTTCTTAAAATGATAAGTACCGTCTATCTAAAACCATCATCAAGCATTATATATAGTAGGGATAAGCTAGATGCGTGTCTAATAAGAACATGAATGAAATAAGGATATCCACTATCACCACCGTTATCCAGTATTGTCCTAGAAATGTTAGCCTTAGCAGTAAGAGAAGAAAAAGAAATAGAAGCAATTAGGGTAGGGTATAAGTAAAATTATTGTTAATATATTTCCCATTGATTTTTATGAATTTTTTTTAGCAATGTATGCAAAGAAGGAACTCAAAGTACTACATTAAAAGTAGTTATATACTGGCAGAAGGAGGAGGAGCCAAGGGGTTGGAGTGGTAGGAAGAAAGAGAACAAAATTCTCCATCCCTCCTCCCTGAACCTTACTTCTCAAAAAAATAACAAAAGAAAGAAATCTCCAAATTTATTTGGAAATTGCACCAGAATTAATTTTGATCAAAAATCCAAGAGAAAAATTAATATTTTTGCCATTTTTGTCATATTGACAATGCTGAATCATGATCACTGAATAACCCTCATTATCAAATAAAAATAGTTTTATTCATTTTTTTTGCCTATCTTTGTGCCTTCAGTTTATTTCTTTAAATTTTTTTGCTATTGCTGGAATTTCTATTAAATCAAATAGTAGTGAAAGTCAGGACCTTTACTTTACTCTTGTATTTATTATCAAAATTTATTTGCATTGCTTGCAGTTCTATCCATGGTATATCTGTCTGTCTGTCTATCTATCTATCTACCTATCTATCTATCTACACATTTATGTGTGCAAATATACTCATCCATATATACATACAAAATATGTACATATAGTATATATATGTATATGTATATGTATACATATATAATTAATCATATACATATATTTCCTAACACTGATGTGAAATCATTCAGTTATTTTGTCAATTTGTTGTTTTTATTTTCTGTTACTTTTAATTAGTTTGCCTAAACATTTATCAATTATGTTAATATTTTGAAAGAACCAGAATTCAGTTTTGTGTATCATTTATATGGCTTATTATTGTTGCTGTTGTTTCCAATTTATTTATTTCTTATCTAATTTTTAATATCTTTTCTTTGGTTGGTGATAGGTGTTTTCTTGGAGATTGAACTGAACCTGGGGTCAGAAAGATCTGAGTTCAAATCTAGTTCAAGAGACTTGTTTGTTGTCCTTCAATTATCAAAGAGGAATAAAATTACATCACCATGTTAGAATCAAGATACAGTTTTAGTGACTGTGGCTGATCAAATCAATATGAGTTTAGAATGCTCTACCACTGGTCAGGTACAAACAGTCTATGTGAACATTTGGGGTGAATTCTCTACATTTCCATATATCAGGGTTTTTTTAGCTACTTCAATTCTGCTTTGCTCTAAGAGCACAGCACCTTCTCTGATGAAATTACACTGGGCTGGGTGGTCCAGGGCCAGTATTTCCCATGTCACACAATCAATTCCAGAGTTCTTGAAGCTCTTACTTTCTTGTATCACTTTTTCTGACCACAGTGTAAGTGCTTGCCCTTTGTGAGTTCTCCATAAAACAGGTTTTTTTTTGACAAATTGTAATGATATTGTAATTTGAATTTGAACATCCCTTTGCATAAGGTAACAGGTACTTAGCACTTAGTAATTAATCAAGCTTCTGTTAAAGAAACAGAAGGTGTGACCCCCCTATTGCTGATATATTGATGATTCCCTTCAGGAAGGGGCTGAACAGGGAGGGATAATATTATATATAAAGAAAAGCCCCAGATAGTGAGTCAGATCTTCTTGGAGCAAGCTCCATGGAGGCAGAAGCTGCTGCCACTTGGGAGGCTGAAGAGGAAAGCCCCTCCCGCCTCCCAGTCTGGAGAGAATGATTTTGATTTTGAAATAAATAAAGTTATTTTGCTTCTGGGAACCAGCTGAAACTTATGTTGATTGTGAGGGCCAGCCAGAGCTGCTGAGGCTGCTAAGAATTTCTGAGGGCCAGCCAAAGCTGCCAAAGACTGAGGAAGAATGACTGTTATGCAGGTACTTTGTATGAGCCTGTTGGTGGCTTTGTTAAACCTTGTCTTCCCAAGAACAGACACTGTGAAGGATTTGAGATGGACTTGACACTGTGAGCTCCAATGTGAAGCAGGAACTGCACAGAGATGGCCAAAGACCTGGGAGCTGTCTGCCTTTGAACTCAGGTGATAGTTGGATGAATTAAGGTAGGATCTGGGGCCATGGAAGGTGGTTCAAGGAATCTGAGAGACCACCCTGGGTCAAGCTGAAAGAAGATTTCAATCAGATACTGTGTACTGACTGAGAAATTGTAATTTACTAGTGACCTAGGGGTGGAGGGTCCTTGTATTCTCTAATGAATGAATAGTGAATGATGAAGGATGATTGAATGATTGGATGACTGATTGACTAAACTATGGTACTAAGTGAATGATGATTGAATAAGTAATTGATGTGTAACTTAGTGTGCCCCATGAGTGGAGACCTTTAACTATTGTACTTTGTGTCCCTTAAGGAGGCAAACCTCCTAAAGGATAATTGAATGATTGAGTTGATTGAATGATTGAGTTACTAAATGATTGTTCTTTGTTCAAAACTTTGTGACCACTGTGGTGGAAACTATGCGGCCATTTTCTGTGATAAGTTGTAACATTGTGAGTGCTGTACCTTGATTTTCTATGAATGTTTTGCTCTGATTTGTCATGGAATAGAGTTTTCACTGTAGTGTGTAATCAGAACCTTAAAAGCTGTTCACAATAGCATTCTTCTGGAAAGCTACTTGTGTGTGGCATCACACAAGTGTACATTTGGCATTTGAACAAAATGGCAAGTCCATCAGAATCGTGCTCTCTGCAGTAGAATTTGAATGCTTGGCAGTTTAGTTCAAGAAATTTCTTCAGTTGCTGGTATTTTATACTGGCAGGTGATCTTCAGAATCTTCCTAAGACAATTCAAATGGAAGCAACTTAGTTTCCTGGCATGGTGCTGGTATACTGTCTAGGTTTGGTAGGCATGTAAAACTTAAGTCAGCACAAACAGTCTAATACCCTTTTTCCTCCTATGCTTTTGTTTGGATTTTCCCAAACACTGAACTAGCTCTTGCAATACATGTTTTGATCTCATTATCAATGTGTATATTCTTGGAAAGTACATTGCCAAAGTGACCCTAGGCAAGTCAAATAACTGTTTGCCTCATTTTTCTCATCTGTAAACTGGGGATAATTACTATTATCATCTATTGTTATCATTGACCCCTTATGTTCAATGACCTCGTAGGGTCATTATGAGGATCAAATGAGATAATAATTGTAAAGTGATTAGCAAGTTCATGGTCCATACATGTACTATATAAAGTCAATTATTATAATTACAATTGCTATCATTTATCATTTATTGGTTCGCATTCTGATTTTTAAATCAATATTAAATTCATTAATGCATTCCTTTTCTATCTTGTTAATGTTTGTTTAGGGATATGTTTTTCCTACCTGAGGACTGTTTTAGATACATCTTAGAAATTAGGGGATGTCATTTCATTGTTATTCTCTTTCACACCATTATTATTTTTTCTATGATTTCTTCTTGACTAATTCATGGTTTTGGGATTTCCTTGTTGTTTTCCATGTGTGTTCTGTGTCTTTTATTTGTGTTTCCTGAACAAACTGCTAAATAATGCTTTTTCATTTTTTTAAACATTTTTTTCTATGTTTCTGGGCCAGAACGCTTGTTTAGTCTTCAAAGAAGTTGATGAGAAGTATGGACAATCTTTAGGAGTACTATCTAGAAGATGCCATTTTTTAGTTTTAATTTCCCCATCAATTTCCTGAATTTTTTTTTGTATTTCTGTTAGACTTGAAAACTGAGAGAGGGACTATAAAATTTCCTACTGCTATATTCTCATTCTCATTATCTTCAAGTTAACTTTTCCTTTATTAATTTAGATTTTAAGGCATCTGAAGCATATATGTTTGATTTGATATTATTAGTCTCTTTCCACAAAATGCATTTTCCTTGTTTATTTCTTTTTATATTAATTATTGTTTTTTTTTCCTTAGGATAGCATTGTTTCAGATTCTGCTTACTTACATCATTTGAAGAATAGTCAATTTTTGTGCCCCTATTCATAATTATTTTTATTCTTTGTTTTTTTGGTGTATTTATTTCAAAATAGTCATTACAGGATTTTAAAATTATCAGATATGTCACTCTTTTTCTTTTTATTGAAACATTAAATTCATTCACCTTTAAAATTTTGAGTGTTACATTTGAAAATTTCTTTTATTTTCTCTAATGTTTTTTCTGAAGTATGATATTTTTCTTCTTTGTTTGTAAAAACAATGCTTTTTTCTCTTTAAACATTTTTGCTTAACCTAGTTTGAGGCAAACCATAGGACTCTCTCTCTCTCTCTCTCTTTCTCTCTTTCTCTTTGTTAGATTAATTGGTTTGCATTCTGATTTTTTAAATCAATATTCAATTCATTAATGCACTCCTTTTCTATCTTGTTAATGTTTGTTTAGGGATATATTTTTCCTACCTGAGGACTGCTTTAGATACATCTTAGAAATTGGGGGATGTCATTTCATCTCTATTTTTTTTTCTTTTTGGAGGGTGGGCGGCAGGGCAATTGGGGGTAAGTAACTTCCCCAAGGTCACATGACTTATAAGTATTAAGTGTCTGAGCTCAGATTTGAACTCAGGTATTCCTCTTTCCAGGGCTAGAACTTTAGTCACTGAGACACTTAGCCACCCAAGCTTTCTTCTCTTGACCTTCAAATAGCCCTCTTTTTCTCCAAATCAAATCACATTTGTCCACCTTTCCCCTAGTTTTTTAGTTATGCTTATATAATTAATTAATTTATTTTTATTCCTTCTTTTATTGAATTATTTACCGAATTATATCTCTTTTTCTCAAGAAGCCTCAAGGAGTCAATTAAATCTCTCTTTTTCTCTGTCCCTTGAATTTTTGTTTGCTATATTTTAATTTTATTTTTTCTACTTTAATTTTTTTGAATGATTCTCTTTCTAATCTTTTTATGTGCTTTCTCTATACTAAACTTTAGCTCTTTGATTCATTGCCATTATACATGTTTATTTCTGCTTTAGTCTAAACATTCCTCATGGAACACACAACTAATGCCTTGTAGATCTTGACCCTCGGTCCTCCTTTTCTCTCATTGCTTCCCACTCTTAGAGGTGTTCATTCCTGTCAGAGACAAAGAGGCTAGAATGTTGTTTCATGATGAGAGTTTTCTTGTGGTCCTGATGGTGGGATTCCTTACTACTCCCTTCTCTAATTCCCTTTGTTTCATTGTTCTCTAAATTAACTCTGTACAACAAGCTTCAATCCCAGGCAGAGTGAGCTCTCTGCTCACTTCTTCTGCATCAGGTTGTACGAAAAGAAGATCAGAGTTGATTTCTACTTGTTAGGTAGAGGGTAGGGGCAGAAGGAGTAGTTTGCAGTGATTAAAGTAGCAGCATGGGAATTCATGAGTAATCCTGGTTCTAGCCATACCAGATTATGGGGAATGGTGAGATAAAAGGGCACTGAATGAGCATTAAGGTTTAAATTTTTTCCTATGAGTTCATCAGGCTGTTAAATAATTAGGGTTGATATCTTACACTATATATGGTGAGGAAACAGCTGAGAATGTTTACTTTTAATCATAATTTTTATTTTGGAAACATTTGAGAGGTAGTAATGATTGGATGAAATTCTAGTCTTCTATCTTGTTGTTTACATGGTCAAGAAGTGGTTCATTTCCTTTTGTTTCTTTTTTTTGGTATTTATCAAGTTTATTTTAATTCATATATTTGATAGAAAAACAGTAGAAAATGCATCTATGCTATGTGAAAACTCAGATCTGCAGAAATTCTTTTATTTACAGTCAAAGGGAAGTGAGGACATTATTGGCAGCAGCTGCAACGTCCAGTCTGGGGGGCTTTGCAGATACAGCCTTCGGCACACTTGGCACATCCTGTTGGGCAGCAGCTCTTCTTGCAGGAGGTACACTGGCATGATTTACATTTACAAGAGCCTGCACAGGTGCAAGAGCCACCATTCTCACAGTAACATTTGAGGTCCATGGCTGGAAGATGGATGTCAGGCACACAGTTCTCAGAGGAGAAAGATGAACAGGAGAAAGTTGTGTTAGAAGGCCTCCTTTTATTTCTTAATTTTTCTGCTGTCTACTTGTGTAGGGTACCTTCCTATTACGTTTTCCATTTGTTTTCTCCTGTGAAAATGTTATTTTTTTATTTGGATGATTTTATTTTTTTTCACTCTTTTTTACTTTAATCAAAGCTAAAAAAAATCTTTCCTTAATCTGTTTTTTCTTTTCATTTTTATTTTTCTTCTCTGATTTTTCAAGTGCATTCCTTTGTTCTTGGTTACAATAGTTAATATGTTGACTTTTTAAAGTTCTTTTTAATTATATGTTTTGTTCTTTGTAATTCTGTGCACAAGCAGCTTCCCAAAAGAATGCTACTGTGAACAGCTTTTAAGGTTTGGATGACTCAGTATAGTGAACAATCCATTTATTCCATTACAAATCAAGGCAAACATTCACAATATAAAATTTACATTACATCTTATCAAAGAAAATCACAATATAGTGTTCACAACAGGTTAACATTGGAATGGCCACCAAGCTTTCACTAGGGTGGCCACAGTATTTAGAACAAAGAAGGAAAGAACAATCATCTGGTTTCCCTAAAGGGAAAACCCTCCTTAATTAATCATTTAATCATTCCACAGTACAATAATCGATCTTCCACTCATGGGGCAAAGATAAATTAACTTAATCAGTCATTTATCTAGATTCACAATTACTAAATATCACTAATCACTAAGTAGAGAGATTAGAAAATTACACAAACACGCCATCCCTCAGCATCTAGTAAACTTCAGTTTCATCAGGCATTTTATATCTGAGGAGAGGCCTTTTCTTCTTCTTTAATAGGGGTGGTCTCACAGATTCCCTGCATCCCCTTCCATGGTCCCAGATCCTACCTGAATCTACCAAACAGTCAATGGATTCAGAGGCAGGCAGCTCCCAGCTCCTTGTCCATTCCTCTGGGCCATTTTTGCTACACTCTGAAGTTCACAGGGTCCAGCACATCCTTCACAACTTCTGTTGCCAGGCACTCAAGGATCAACCAAGCCACAAACAAACAAAGTCTTATCCTGGTCATGCTTCTTCAGTCCTCCAGCTATATGGTTGGCCCTAGGGCCCCGAAGGAATCTCAGCCTTCCAGGAGGCAGTGACTTCAGCCTTCACCAGACACTGGTCTCAAGAAAAAACTCCAACTCAGTTCTCATCAGCTTTCAGATGCTGGGAGAGAAACTTTCTCTCTCTCTCTCTCTCTCTCTCTCTCTCTCTCTCTCTCTCTCTCTCTCTCTGTCTCTCTCTATGCCTGTGTCTCTCTCTCTCAGCTGGCTTCAGTCTCCATGATTCTTCCTCCACTGGGAGCTGGCCAGGAGGAAAATTTTTGATACTGTCTGTCTGTCTTCCCCCTGGAGCTCTTCTGCTCTTCATAAATACACACACACACACACACACACACACACACACACACACACACACACACATTGGCTTCCTGTCTCAGTCAACGCCCTCCTGCCACATCAGCAGCAGGAGACAGAGTTCACATCTTCTGTGTCTTTCACACAGGAGACAGAGTTAGCACTTTCTGTTTCTTTCTCAGAAATACTTAGCGCTTAGTTATGAAGGGCAAAGTACCTGCTAAATTGATTACCATTACATTCTTTAATGTTCTCTTTTCATATACATATGTATACACACATGCATATATATTTACATAAACACACGTATATATTACTGTACAATTTCAGAGATGCTTCTCTGAGAAGTCCTTTAGTTGAATACTCTCAAATTTTGATATGTTGTCCCATTGTTATAATCATTTTTTAAATTATTCTTTGAATGTGTTTCTAAAATAGCCTTATTTAAGTCTAAGTTCTGTATCCTTTGCTCATATACTCCTGTACTAACCACTGATTTTGTTGTTTTGTGTATTATAATATTTGCATAATTTGTATAATAATTGTATGCTACATCAGTCAACCTTTCTATATTTATAAGAGTTCTTTGAACTGAAGCGGCCAGGAACTAGTTAAGTAGAAATTTCATGGACTCTAGGTAGGAGTCAAGAAACTAGCCAGGAAATGGTTAAGTGATACTCTGTGAAATTAGAAATCAGTCAAGTAAAAAGCCCGATGAACTTGACATAGAAGTCAGTGAACTAGCCTTGGGGCTGGCCTGGGATATGGGAGCTTGCCTGGGGTAATCTGGCTTTTTCTACATTTTTCTTCTCATTTGTGCTCAGGTCGTCATACCCTGTACCCCTCCCCCTGTCCATCAGCTCTTGCCTACAAACTCCCCTTGCCTTGGTGATATGCACCTGCATTATAATTAGCTTAATGACAAATTATGTTAGTTAGCCAAACAAACGCTGTCCTGTATAAAAGATTCACCAGCCCTGAGCTATGGGCTGCTCTTTCCTGAGACAGCCCCAGCTGGTAAGTTAAAGCTCCTAAAATCTTTTTATTTGGACTCTATGTTTACTCTGTTAAGACTTGCCATTTCAGTACAAAGATACATAATTGATTTTTGTAAAACTACCAGACCATATTATATATATATATGTGTGTGTGTGTGTGTGTGTGTATGCATATATGTATGTATATGTGTATACATACACACATTTTAAAAATATTTCTATTTATGGGATGTCATAAGTCTTTCAAATTTAATAATTTTTAACTGTTTTGGCCAAAGATTTTCTTTGTATTTACTTTGTTAAATTTATCTAGGTCTGAAAGGAGAAGATTAAAGTCCTATGCATGTCTTTTTGCATAACTTTTCTGGATTTTAGATGTTTTGCTATTTAGTGCATATTAGTTATTGGTATTATTTCACTGTCTATGATTCCTTTAAGTCTAATACAACTTCTATGTCCTTTAACTTCAACTTCAACTCCTTTAGCATTGTAAATATTTAATGTTTCCTTATCTGAAATGATGATCACATCTGCTTTTTTGAAAGTTCATCATAACATACTTTATTTCAGCTTTTTCATTTCCATTCTGTATCCCTTTAATTTTTAATGTATTTCTTGTATGCAACAAATTATTGAAGGTTTTTCCCCTATACATTTTGTAGTTCTACTTTTTTCATTGTGAAGTTTAATCAATGAATACTCAATATAGGGATTACTACATCTGGGTTAATATCACCTCCCTACTTTGCCCTTCACCTTTCCAACTTGCCCCTTCTAGGTCTTCTTCCCCCATATATTCAGTCCATCTTCACTTTGTGGATCTGAGTGAATGGTACGGTATAGGTTTTATGAAGGGATGAGCTAAGAAGGAGGGTGTCAGATTGAGTCACTGCTGAAAGAAGAATGGTAGAAGCTAGCCTATTTGAAACTTTAAACTGAAGTCTTGGCCTCTTGTCACACAGAATCCAACACTGAGATATGTAACAAGGTCCTTCATTTAATTCTCCACTTACATTCCAGAAACTTTAATTTTTTGAAGGGGTGAAGAGAAAGTTCTTGCCATCTTTTCTCCTAAAATTTTATTTGCTATATATCTGACCCATTTCTTATTAATTCAAGCTGGAGGAGGGGAGGTAGATGTTATGTTGTGAAGAATTTAATTGGCTGCCTTGATTGTCTTGTCTCCTATTAGAAAAACTGTTCTAAGAATTATTGTGAATTTTTGTGATTACAAATCACAAGTCTACAATTATTTGGTATATAGAATATTCTGAATAATAACCTCTAACACTTATTTTTTGTTATAAAGTTGTGAGCCTATTCTTACTTAACCTAAATTTAAGGTTAATTTTAAGAAAATATATTATTTAAAATGCTTAATAAATAGTAATGGAACATTGAAATGTTTTTTCTGAGTTAAATTACTATATATTTAAAATTGCCATTTTCAATTCCAATCCAGCATGCTGGAAACTGTTTGCCAGGAAAAAATGCATAATTCTGCTCTTATAGGATCATTGCTAGTTAAGTGAGTTTATCCATGTATAGGCCTCTGTAAATTTTAAGGTGTGATCTAAATGTTAACCATCACCAGTTTTCCTTGGAAAGCAAGGGGTGACTTCAAAAGCCTTGCTACAAAGTGATTTAGAAAAAAGTAGAGTAGAAAAAATAGAGGCAACATATGTAGACAGATTTTTAAGATTCAGTGGAGCAGCCTATAGTAAAAATTGCTATTTCTCTCTATTTCACCAGAAGTATTATAGCTGTTGAATCTTAGCTCATCAAAACATTGTGTCATTTGTATAAGTTCTAGATGTTCCAGGGTCCAGTGGATGGGGACAAGGAAAGAAAAAGGGGAAGGACAGCCCCTTTGGTGTGTCATTCCACGCAAAAGAGAACATCAAAAATGGATTGTATATGATCCAAGAACTGTCATTATATATCTTTTCTTAAAAAAATCTTTATTGCATTTAACTTGATAGCAATAAAACTACTCTTTTTGTCTGCAACCTACTTTAAACTTCTTTCTGCTCTCTTCTGTGTACCTGTAAAATGTTTCATTAGTGTGGTTTCATATCTTCTGTTTACTTCATCACTATAATATCCTCTCAAAACTCTACCCTCATAGGCATCCTGCTCCCAAATAGGGGGATTCCTTCTTTCTGCTAGACCCGGGAGATTATTAAATAGTTAACAAAGGGAAATTTACTTAGCCAAAGCAGGAGCAGAATATTCAACAAGTATAGGCATTGAAGAAACCACTATTTAAGGTGCTCACAAAGGTTCATGGCCTGAATTGTCCGAAGTGATCCTATCAACCAAACACGAGAGCATTGGAGATCTGTGTGCTGTTTTGTACTTAGTCTCCCAGAAAGTGATGTCAGCAACCTGAGCCTTTTGTCCTCTGACCCAACCAAGGCTTGAGGAGAGTCTTCATACCTTATAAGTAAATGTTCGGCTAATTTACATAGGTGAAAGATTAGGATATTGCTCCTTCTTCACTCAACTCCTTGGTGCTAAGATGTCTGAAGTCTTCTAGAAGATTTCTAGCATTCAAATGACTAGAGGGGTATTGCTCATCAGCTTTAATACAGTAAGCACCAAAGAAGGAATTTGAAAATTAGAATACAAAAACATAGGAAAAAAAAACTCTAAACAATGTAGCAGCTTGCTGAAGTAGTGACTGGATCTGAACCAATCCCAGACAAAATTTGTCTGTAAGTCTAAATGATAGTGTCCATATGATGAATAATGCCACATCTTTGCACTTTACAATGGATCTCCAATTGTAAAAAGATGACCAAAAGTAGGCACAATGAAAGATACTTCAGGAGTATAGAAAAATGCTATTTAATTCATAGTCAGTGATCTTCATAACAGGTCATAGAAAACTGCCTTGTATGATCAACCACTTAGTGTTTCCTCGTCTAGCCAGGACTTTCTCATTCCTTGTTAGTCCCCTGGTTAGAGGTTAATCACCGGTGATGGAGCAAGACAGCTGTCATTACTAGGGCGTTGGCTCTTCTCTCACATGCTGAGAGAGTATTGCCATACATGTATGAAATAAGTCATCTTTTCCTTTTAACATATGGATCCTCTTCGGAGTCTATGCCCAGTGGTGAAGATAAGTTAAAGGATTTGCATAGTCTCCAACAATTTCAATTTTCTTTCTTTTTTAATCTTTGCCCGTGTGATACACTTTATGACATTTATTTCATTGTTGAAAAAATTACAATAACTTTGTCCAAATACTTATGCATTAGTAAATTTTTTCTTAAATAAAAATAAATTTAAAATGAATTGAGCTGAATTAATAATCCGTCATTAATCAGTCTCATCATTTCAGAGGGGCAAATAAAGTCCATAGATGGAAAATGTCTTGCCCAATATCACACCCAAGTTAGAAGCTGAGCTGGAACAGAAAGATAGGCCTCACACAGCTCAATGTTTTTTTTTCTGCTACCTTATGGGGTATGCAGTTATTTGAATGACTTCACAGTCCTTGATTTTAAATGTATTATGGACACAATAAATATTAATCAGTATTCACTGTTTTTTTCTTATTTATTTTCTCTTTGCAAAATGATCAATACAGATTTTAGTGTATTTAACTCTTGCATTTTCTTTCAGTTGAGGAAGCTCAGAAACTGACCCTGAGATAATTCAAGTGATGCTAGGAAAGAGTACTCTCTGTTTCAAGATCTTTCTGAAAATACCATTTAAAAGGGGGTACTCAATGATTTATCAACTTTGAATTGATCTGACCATTTATTGAATCCATTTCTCAAGGGGAAATAAGTTCTTGATACTTACTACCTATTGTATAAAATGATATTTCACTTTGATAAATTGACTCTTTCAAGCTCCAATGAGTGCTTCACCTCACTCCTTACTTTCACTATTCAAGTTAGGAATAAATCTGCCCTCACTCCATTTTTGGTTTTAAGAGTTTTATGGATTTTGATTACATCTCCTCTGAGCCTTATCTTTCCAGAATTGAGGGTCCCTTGTATATCTCAATGCATACAGAGAAAAAAAATATTGTTACACACACAAATCTTCTAGAATTTAACAAAGTTTGAGATAGGTCATTATAATGTTCAATTTATAGTTAAACTAAATGAGTTTAAGGAAAAGTTAATGGGAAGTCAAAGTATTATCTAAACAATTCATGTACCTTTTTCAAAAGTTGAGCTAATTTTGTTATTGTTGTTCCCTCATATTACCTGGATGACAGGCAATATGACATACCAGAGAGTTAATCTCAAAGATAGGATGACTTGGGTTCATTACAACCTTTGAAATAAAGAAGTTGTGTGACCTTGAGTTTATTGTTTAAGTATGAAGTGCCTCAGTTAAGTCTCTAAGATGCAGAGAAGGATGCTGATCTGCACTGGTAAAGGGAGCTCCAAAGTGAGAACTCCCTTTTCCTATGAAGTTATAGGTATCATTCCTCTCTTCCCCCTGCCCCTTCAAAAATATGGACAGACATCAAAATTCTTAAAACCACCTGATTCAAATAGTTTATTAATTCATCTTAATAACAAAATATACAGTGAAATATAGAGGTTCATAGAAAATAAAGATCCTCAGTAGAAATCAGTGGAAGGAAAAATTAAAAGCATGCAAAAAACATTTTCTAAGATTAAATGTTTTAGTCCTCTGTACTTTATACCCACCCACATTGCATTTTAAATGCCGCCTTTCAGCCTGGTCACACAGCACCCTGAGATCTTCATTTCTGTAATTTATTCCTGTAAACTTGACATTTGACTACTCAGGAGAACTTAATGTCATTTTTAATCTTAGTGATTTTACTGTGAACTCCCTTATCTATTTAGATCACTCATAAAAATGTTAAATATGCATAATCTCAGCTTTGATCCCCAGGCAACTCCATTATTTATACTTTTCTATTCATGCATGTTACTTATGATCCTTTCCTTTGGTTTCCTGTCTCTGTTTATAAGCCACTTTCTTATCCATGTCAAAACATTACCCAAAAATCCCAAATAGCTTCCTTTTGGTAGCGCCTGGTATGAAACCTAGTTAGTAACTTATAAACCACAGAATCTTAGCATTGGAAAAGATGGCTGAGGCTATCCTATACCCAAAAAAGAATCCTTCAACATACTAAAAAATAAATCCAGGAATCTGTTACCTCTTGAAGCAGCCCTTTTTTCTTCGGATTCAAGTAACTACCTATCAGTGTGGTTGTATTTGGTCAAAATAGTTTGCTCACTATTTTTATGATCTTTTGTGTATTGGGCATATGGTGAGAGTGAGCTAAGCTGCTGAGTATAAATTCTTACCCTTGCCCCTTAACAGTGATGAGGAAAAGCTTTTTATTGTTGTTTTGAACACACCAAAATCATACTCCTAGATGAGATATGTGTTAGGCAATAGATGGGGGAAGAGAGAGATATAATTCTGTTTGAGTATCACTTTAAGACTAGAAAAGCGAGCCTAACCTCACAGTACACCTGTGTATCTTCTTGTCCCTTCCTCTTCCTCCAATGTTCAGCATATGTCAGCAGTGGTACAAATTTTTCCACAGAAGCAGTTCATGCTTTATTGATAATATTTATTCATGTTTCCCTTGTAGCATATACATCTAAACATTGAGGCAACCCATTTTGACATGAATGACTTACACGAACATACATGTCTTATATTTGTTTTTTTTTCTTTTTTTGCTTTTTGGAGGGCAGTTGGAGTTGAGTGACTTGCCCAAGGTCACATGGCTAGTTTTTGTGTTAAGTGTCTGAGGCTGGGTTTGAACTCAGGTCCCCCTGACTCCAGGGCCAGTGCTCTATTCACTGCGCCACCTAGCTGCCCCTATATTTGTTTTTAACATAGATTTTTATCATTTTGCCTAGCATGCAGTTTGAGCACACATGGAGTTTGGTGTGAGGATTGGATCCTCAAGATAAAGCATGATGTTTATAGCCCCAGCCTGGGAACAATGTAGTGCACTATGTCCACAGGGGAAAGCCATTAGGAAGCTACATGTTCATGCTGCCAGAGTGCTCCCAGTTGCTCTCAACTCCAACTCACGGTTATATAAATGACTCTCTGTGTCTCTCTGCTTCCACATTCTTTCTATTCCTTATAATGCCTGCCTCCCTCCACCACCTCATTTTCCATTCCTATGCTATCTACCTACTTTGCTCTTTGTCTCTGTTCCCTTTTCTATTTACCTCTATTTCCTCTGTACCTTATTAAAGTGTCACTGAAGCATTGCTCCCTGATGTCATCATGGTACTTCCCATTGTATATCCAAAGAAATGAACACTCTGGCCCCCCTTCCCATTTAACCCAGGGGGATCCTCATATGATTTTATTCCCTTAGTCACAATGAATAATTTTATAAATTAATTAACATTTCAATACAGAAATATTTACATATTTGAGATAGAGTTTTCTGATACTTCACGTACCCAATGCAGTTAAAAGAGCAATTGATTTGGCATTAGAGAATCTAGCTTTAAATCCCAGTTCTGCTTCTTCATATTGTTGTGACCTTAGCCAGTCACTTACCCTATCTTTACATTTGAAAAATGAGGCGATTGACCATAATAACCTCTACATTTTCTTTCTGCTTTCAGCCTATGGCAGTGAGTCATTTATAGGCACAAATTTGATTCAGTCAACAAATATTTATTACATACCTACTATGTTCCAGGCACCATGTTTAGTGCCAGGGATACCAAGAAATGCAAAAAATAATCCCTGCCATCAAGGAGTTCACAGTAGAGTGGGGGAGAAAACAGGCAAACAACTACGTACTGACAAGGTACACACACATGTGTATATAAAATTGGAGATAATCATTTGAGGGAAAGCATATAATGAAGAGGGCATGAGGAAAAAATCCTGTTGAAGGTGGAATTTTATCTGGAAACTGAAGGAAGCCAGAGAAGGCAAAAGGAGGAAATGCAGAAAGACAATGATCTAGGCTCATAGAATATCTAGTGAAAATGCTTGGAATCAGGAGATGGAACATCTTGTGAGAGAATTAGCAAGGAAGTTAATCCATAACTTGAAAGTTGCAAAGAATCCAGGTTGTGAATGGATTTGAATCACAGAGGATTTTATACGTGGATCTGGAGGTAACAGGGTGTCGTTTATGAATAGGGGAATGACATGGTCAGATCCCTGAACTTCAGGCAGATCAATTTGACAGCTGGATGGAGCATGGACTAGAGTGGAGAAAGATGTGAAGAAGGAAGACCAATCAATAAGCTGTTATAATAGTCCAGGCATGAGTTGATGAGTGCCTGGACCAGCATGGTGAAGCATTACAAGACAGAAGGGAATGTAGATGAAAGATAATGAAAAAATAAAATTGACAGGACTTGACAATAAACTATATATATGAGGTAAGAGAGTGAGGAATAAAGCACAACACCAACATTGTGAACTTGGAGGATAATGGTGCCCTAGACATTACTAGGAAAGGAAGGAAGAAGAGAAGATTTGAGGGGAAAAGATAATGAGTCAAGTTTTGAACATGTCAAACTTAAGAAATCTATGAGATATCCTGTTTGAAATTTCTGAATTGTCAATTATAAATGTGAGTCAGGGGATAGGGGAGAGGTTAGAGCTGGGTAAGATCTTAGAATTATGAGCACAGAGATGTCAATCAAGTCTATGGAAGCTGATGATATCACCAAGTAATATAATACAGAAGAAGAGAAGGTGGCCCAGGAGAGAGTCTATACTCTTTTACATCCATCATCTTTTCCTAAAATGCTTCCTTATGCAAAAAGAAACAAGCTCAAAACAGTATTTGTCCATTTTTATGACTGTTAGTAAAAGATAACTGGTGCTATTTTGATACTGTGACAGCTGTCACATATTGAGTGTATTCTTGGGGTTTACATTGCACCATGGTGTGGAAGTGATTCCAGTGGGTCAGTAGTCTGACGTTAATGAAATGAAATTCTTCTACCATTTATCCACAAATAAGAGTAGATGGATTACCTACTCACATATATGAATCTCCTCTAATTTTTTGCACATAGATTTAGAATTTGAAACACATTTTCTAGCTCCTCTAGTGACTCTTTGAGGACAGAGAAAATGTTTTAAACTTGTTTATTACCAATGCCACCCACTATAATGTCTTACATATAGTAGGTGTTCAGTATAGTGGTGAGACTGCAAATGCCTTAACACAGGTGCTCTTCTAACTTGTGTCTACATTCCCAGGGTCTACTGAAGTACCTGATACCAAGTGAGTGGCAAATGGTTGGTCAATAAGAAACACTTAGAAGTAGGGATTATGATTTCCCAATCTATACCCTACCATTTGAAAGTATTTCAATTTTTAATCTTTTTTTTAATGGAGCCTTAGCCAGCTATTTAACACAATGGCTGTAGTGCTGTGCCTGGAATCTGAAAGACTTGAATTCAAATCTGGTCTCAGATTCTTACTAGCTACGTAACCTTGAGCAAGTCACTTAATCATGGTTCAGTTTCCTTCTGAGGAAAATTGGGATCAAATAAGATATTATTTACAATGCTTACCACTGTGCTGAATACATAGTAAGTGCTATGTAAGTGTTACCTATTATTAACTTATTTGAAAAGTATGGATGGTATATTTTATTTTGTTAATTCTCATTTAGTACGAAAATGCTAATTTTCATTTTGGTTTCTTTCTTCTCTAATGTAATACAAATAATTCCAAAACAAACGTAATGAAATAGCTCCATTTTATAATGCATGATTTGAGCCTAAAACAGTTCATTATTAAGTCATTATTGCCAATGTTATTCTTCACTATACAATTTAGGCTATACACTATACAACTTAGTGATGGTATAGTGCAATTCAGAACACTCCTCAACACTGTAACTTCCAGACTCTATCCTAATTATTCAGCATTTTCTCATATTTTGATCTTCCTTCAATCCAGATTTATCACCTAATCAAGATTCTGGTAGCTGTTGTCCAGCAACATTTAGAACATTCTCCTTCCTTCCTCAATGAATTCAGGCCAAATCACAACTGTTAAAAATTCTTTATAATTTAGTCCTAGTTTGATGCTTCATCATAGTGTGGTGGTGACCCTACATTCCTGAATGTTATGACAGTTTAATGTAAACTCTGGTCTATTCTACCATACTAGAAAGGCTTTTAGTAGTATCCTTAGTCCTAGCCATAGTCTGTCTACTTTCCA
>CM053594.1:333052196-333069120 GCA_028646575.1 Pseudocheirus occidentalis
AAAAGGGAACAGATTTGGGAGGGATCTTACAGTGTGATCAATGTTCTGGGCTGGGGGGGGTAGGGACAAAAAGGGGAGAAAATTTGTAACTCAAAACCTTGTGGAAATGAATGATGTAACCAAGAAAATAAATTAAAATTAAAAAAAAATATTTATGTGGATTTGAGTTCTTGAGTCTTGACTTGATTTATTCATATAAGTAATAGTTTAACAAAATGTTGGAAATTTTAAAAAAATTAACATTTGGATCAAATCTTCATTTGATATCACCATGGAGTCCCTTTTCTTTGTAGGAAGGACTTCAATTTTGAGCAAATTACTAGCAGTGTTACAACAGGGAAAATTATAACTGTCCAAAGGATTGACTTTCCCCAATTGTCTAGGAAGATTCTTAAGGAATGTAAAATTCTAAATTTTAAAAAGTAAATTCTAAAAAATTAACTTATTTGTGACAAATAGCATCAATACCAAAAATATTGTTCCAGTGGGAAAATAGGAATTTTATTGCAAAAAAAGTCAAGGAATCCTTCACATTTATAAACCATTATGTAGAAATAATCTATAAATATTGCAGTTGAAAAATCAAGAAAAATCAGAAGGAGTTTTCAAGCAGAGGCTAACTGAAAATGTATTTTTCAGAAGTTTCAAGCTGCTAGCTTTATGAGCTAATATCTAATTTTGGAGTATTTTAAAAAATCAAATCCTTTTCATCAGTTGAAATGCTAGGTTTTTCAGTCATTGCCTTCTTAGCCAAATTATTTAAACATGCAGCAATCTATGCTTCCGGCAAAAATAGAAATGAGAATCAAGGGTCACATTCTTTGCAGAAGACAATGATTTTATTTGCATTTGTAGTCAAAAGATTTTATTTTATTTTTTTTTGTTAACCCAAAACAGTTATGTCGCATGCTTGACTTAATACTTGTGCTTAATCTGTAGGGTGCATTATCAGGGGTCTATTATAATCCCAATAGGAGCCAATTACAGAATCCATCTGTTGGATGCCTACCAATATGAAACATGATGCAGTGAGAATGAGTCAAAATGATGCCCCATTTGACAGTGGAATCCATACATTCTTGGATAATGAGTCTAAACTAGCTACTCTTCTTGATGACATGCTGATTTGGAAAATTCTTATATGTTTATTCAGTGGGAAAGAATTTAGAGGTCTTAGTTAATGCTTAGCAGGTGCTAACAGGGTAGAATTTATTCTCTGAAAACATCAGCCAGAAGTAATTTGTAAATATTATAGGCATGTGCTATCCCTGTTTTAGCTTTAGCCCACAAACTTCTGATTCTGCAAAAAAGTCACCTGAGTCATCTTGAGTTTTTTAGTTACTTGATGTGAAGCATAGAGAAGAATCATAGAATCAAACTTGAAATTTTGAAGGGATATCAGTGGCTATCAAATCCTATCTATATACAAAATAATTTGTCATTATAATATCCAAACAAATGATATCCACTTCCTGTTTGAAGACTTGTAAAGTGAGAGAGGAACTCATCATCTTCCTATACAACCCATTAAACTTTGAGGCATTCTCATCATTAGGAAGTTTGTTTTTGTCTTGTTTTCTGGCATTAAGTTTAATTGATTCCTTTCCAGCTTCTAGCCATTACCCTCTAGAGTCAAAGAGAACAAGTTTAGTCCTATCTCAATATGACAATCTTTTTAAGTACTTGAAGACAAATGTTTCATCACCCATGAGTCTGTTCTTTTCCATGTTAAGGATGTCTAGTTCCTTTCATGAATTCTCACATAACATTTAATCAAAGTCCTTGAACATCATGGCTTCTCTCTAGCTGAACAATGGCCCGGGATCACAGAAATGAGTGCCATACTCATGATGAAGTTCATTGAAGATAGAAAACAGTAGAATGATCACCTCTTGGTTTTTAGAAACAATTCCTGTCTTAACCCATATGACTAGATTAATATGTACTTCAAAGATTTCATTTATTTTTAGCTGCCTTATCACTCCACCAATTCACATTGAATTTGCAGGGTTCTAAATCCCCCAGGTTTTTTAGAACAACTTCTATCTTACCATGCCTTACATTTTACTAGTGATATTGATTTTGTTGTTCACAAGTATAAGACTTCACATTTATATCTATATAATTTTATCTTACTAGATTTAACCCAATGTTGCAGAATCTCTCTCTAAAGAACCTGGTTTAGAATGCACGCAGGAAAAGACAAGTGAATGAAGAATGTCTGTTGTCTCATGGATTGATTGTTCAAACAATGATATATAGTCAAATGGAAAACTGAGATATTTTAAAGTACACCAGTTCCCACAAACGCATAGACAAACATGCATGTAATCTGGAAAGAAAATTATGAATGGATAATCTGGACATTGGCTGGGCCTAGAGGAAGAAAAAAAAGACTGTATTAGCTTTTGGAAATTTCACCGGTATTTCAATTAACTCACCATCTCGCTGAAACTAAAACCAATGTTGCTGTTGTTTTTCAAGAAATAGTCGTCCATGATGTTGAATTGCTGTAATTCATAGAATAAAATAGAATGTGATCAGTCGGAGTTGAGTATAATGCAAAGGGCAATGGAGAGGCATATGAGAGGGAAAACAGACTGAGGAATTAAGTAGGAGAGATGGTAGAAATGAGAAACATCTGACTGGGTTGAAATAAATTGTTTTCTTGGTGAAAGAAGAGGAAGAATGAGCAGCATCTCTTTTCTTGGTATTACCACAATTTTTAGGCCCAGCAATAGCCAATATGTCCATCTTCCAATAATCAACAAAATTAAGAAAAAAATCATCAAAAAAGACTGGCCACCAAGTGAGATTTGCCATATTATACCACATGAAATCATGAAATTTCTTCTGCTGAGTCATGCTGGTGGTGTGAAGGGGAAGGACGTGGGAGGTAAAGTGTTATTTTAATTGGTAGCAGTATCCACATTGATAAAATCGTTGATTTATTGAAGTACACTTTTTCACACTAAATTTCACCTCTCACTTATTTCTTAAATAAATCTTGATTTTATTTGTCTACTTTGATTTTCAGAAAATCATGGGCTCTTATTCCTAATTTGTTAGCTGTTTATCCCGTGTAACTCTTTTCTACTCTTAACATTTACTGAGAATTTGAGTAATACAGTTGTATTCAAATCGCCATCCAGTTTTTGATAACCAGTATCAAATCTTTTAGTACTAAAAAATGGGGCAGCTAGGTGGCACAATGAATAGAGCACTGGCCTTGGAGCCAGGACGACCTGAGTTCAAAGCCAGCCTCAGACACTTAACACTTACTAGCCATGTGACCTTGGGCAAGTCACTTAACCCCAATTGACCTGCCTCTCCTCCTCCAAAAAGAAAAAAAAATGACTACTTTCTGGAAAACACTCAAAGATACCTTAAGCCACCTCTTACTACATCCACACTTTCTGTAGCAATCATATTCTAGATTTAAAAAAAATTGTTTTATTAATTTATTCAGTCTTTTTCATACTAATTCTTCCATTTCCCTAGAATTGACTATTCATTAAAATACTTGAATCTACACAGGATGAGAAAATCAGGAAGGACTTTTTGCATGCATGACTTGAGAGGCCCTGCAAAGACAATCCCACCACAAATTGTTCCAAGGGAAGAAACTACAATGTGTTCTTCATTTTATCCTGATGGGGGAGATCTGGAAACTTCAAAAACTGGAAAGTTTTTAAAAAGGTACACAGATGAAGGATCTAGATATATACCTCCTTGAAAAGATTAATACCAAGGAGAAAGGAACAAAAAAGCAGAAGCAGAGGGAGAATTGAAGGATCAGGAAGCTTTAGATTATTTCAGTGATAAAGAGGTTGGAAAATGAAAGTTTAATGATTCATAAGGTGATGACATTGAGGAGAAAGAGGATTATAGTTCAGAAAATCTGTCCTAGCTAATCAGGGTAAAATTTGTACTATTCCATATCACTAGAATGCTGAGGAGGAAGGAACCAAGTACAGATCTAAAGTTTACTCAAGGACAATAGGGAAAGTGAATGATTTAAAGAAGAGAAAAACTATAAACTTCCAGAGACTAGATATGGAGTAGAAAGGCCTAGCACTATAAAATATATGCACAAGGAATATAATAAAAATTCTGAAAGAAAAATAGTGAAGAAAGAAACTCATTCACCTGAGCAGGTAAAATCTAAAAAGCTCAAATAACACTTTGATTACAGTCTCCCTATACAAAGAATCTGCAGGTGAGAGAAAAGTCTACCTTCAGAGAGGAGAATCCACTTAGGATCAAAATTTTAGCCAGTGATTTCTATCACCCTGAAGTCAAACTCAAAATGGCACCTGTACCTCTTGATGATTCCAACAGATGTGATTCTTTGACTAAAGACAGGGTGCTTGCTTGTGCAGTTGTCCATTTTGTGAAGACAGAACAAGAAATCTGTTCCATCCCTGACCACCTTAACTTGCCAGAGGCCAATAAAGGCACTTCAGAGTTATTTATTCAGAACATTGTGTCCTTGGTTCATCATATTAAAAAACAATATTTCAACTCAGCTACAATGACCCTAAATGAAAAGTTCATTTCATATCAAAAGGTTACTGAAGAATGTTACACCCAGCAAAAAAGTCCAGAAATACACAGAATTGACATCTCTCCTAGTGCCCCCAGGATATATACCTGCTCATAAGGATAAGAGAGGGTTTTTAAAGAAGGAAATCAAAGGGGAGATTTAAAAAAAGATGTGATTCTGCTGATCTTTGATATGACATTGATAATTATGGAGAAGAAAGAACAGGGGGATTCCAAGTGCTCCACGGAATCCAGTGAATTTAAGAAAGCAAGGAAAACTAAGGATTATGAAGAATACAAATCTTTGACAGTAGCCATAAAAGCAGAGAGCAAGATCATTCTTGTTCTTCATCTTTTTCATCACCCTCTTCCTCAGCAGTCTCTTAAGAAGAAATTGAGAAGAAGAGTTTTAAAATCCAACACTAACCAAAAGTATATTCAGTTTTCACACAAGTCAGCTGAACCTGAAGAATGTTTTTGCAAATTAGAGGCAGAAGATGAGCCAGAAATGTTTTTGCTGAGACAAATATTGGTCTGGACAACTCAAATACTACTTTTCAAAAGAGACCAAAGGAAAAGGAATGGGCTCCATAATATACCCCAAAGAGCAAGAAGTACTTCTTACGTGATAACAGGGATAATGTTCTGGATAATTGGACCCAAAAAGTAAGAGGCCATGGCACTTTGTAACATGGCAGAGTGTGGTTTAACTTCAAAAAAATCAGATATTTATCCAAAATGAAAGCATGACAAATACCAAGGAAATGGGATTATTGAAGATGAAGAAGAGATCATGGAAAATAATGAAGTAAAGGACAGAGGCAAAAAGCAAAGTTAGAAAATTCCAACTAGTCAGTGAATTGAAAAGCAAATTTCTACCAGTGTGGGTTAAAAGGGTGACAAGTTACTAAAACTTAGTAAATCTAATTTTATAAATTAGAGCTTTCTATGGTTAATATATCATATATAGTTCCCCCCTTCAGCACTGTTGCTCTTCACTCTCTGAGTTTTTGTTTTATTTTGTTTTTATAGAAAGAGTGAATCTGAAGTAAGAATAATAAATCTGAAGCAACTGAGAGCATAACTTCCACCCACTATTTTTACAGCATTGTTTTTGTGTTAAAATACAAATGTAAGCATTTCACTTACATTTTACTGTTTGCAAGTAATCTGTAGAATTTTTGTTTCAAGTCTTTAAATATCTCAATAATAGTAGAGAGTGTCTTGAGGATTGTATTGGAGCAAAGTAGAAAGTTGCTATGTACCGTATTTGTAGCTATCAACTTAAAATATTTTAATGCTTTTGTTAAATACATTGTAATTCTGATTTGTCTATAAGATATGATCAGGTACAACTCTGTGAAAGTTCCAATTTTCCCATCCCCCTGTTTGTCTGATATGTATTCTAAAGTAAACTTTAGCATTATATACATATATATGTATATGTATATACATATATATACACACATATATTTGTTGAATCCTTAAAAATGAACAACTATTAAATTACTAGAATTTATATTATAATATAACACAATTTCTCCAAGCCACTAAAACATGAAAAAATATTCATCTTTCCAAAAGATTAAAATAGCCTTCACTAACTTACCATGTTAATTATGAGAAACTTTTGATGTCTTTGACTTTTAAATATTAAAAATACTCATGATTTTTGATTCACAAACTGAAAGGCAATCATCCAATCAAGGGAAATGGTGTTCCATTAAGACTCATGAAGGAGACTTTCACAGGACTCCATTCACAACTGATGGGTTGCTACTGGGGAGTTTTCAAGGTGCTATCATAGAGACTACATATTGCTAAACCAAGGTGAAGCTTTGTGTGTGAGGGCTCTAAGGAGGTTTTCTTTTCATAGAGCACTCACTACAATTATTGACATTTGTTTCATGCTCTTTAACCTGTCTCCAAGAAGATTTTATTTTATTCTATTAATTTTGTAGAAGTATTCCTTGAAGATTTTCTGGATTTACTGCAACTAACTCATAAACTTTCTAGTTGCTGCCCATTTTCTCTGCTGCACTAAAATTTAATTCTATATTTCAGTTTTTCCCCAACTAAATTCACTATTTGCATTTCTTTCATGTCTTAGTTTTCAATATGAATCCATATTCTTTGGATTCTTCCAGGCAAGATACTTGTCATATTTATTTATTAAATATAATTGAATTATACTCTATTATTTGCTTTATTATGCTCAATGATTATTCATAGCTTTTAATTTTTAAATATTTATCATTATCTTTCTATATTATGAATTGAACATAATTTCATCTTATCTTTGTTTCATTCTTATAAACTGAAGAGATAGTTGCATGCCATTAAATATACTTCCTTTGTTTACAGCTAAGGCTACCGAGTGGAACAGGAGAAATCACACATATGCATACATATATTCACACACACACACACACACACACACACACACACACATTGGATTTAGTCATAGATCCTAGTTTAAATCCCAGCTCTGCCACTTTCTACCTATGTGACATTGGTTAGTTTGTTTGTCTTATCTAAGTCTCAGTTTCCTGATCAGATGAATAGGTTTGAGAAGGCATCTAAGATCCTTTCCAGCACATTGACTGTGATCCTATGATTCTATCAAATGACATAACAGATGGTCACAGACACTTAGCAGAGTCAAAACTAGTACCCAGGACTTAATGTTCTTTCTACATTAGAATTATTTCTACAAGAGAATTATTTCTAATTCCACTGTGGCTCCACATTAGTTAACACATACAAATTTCAAAATTTATATTCAAATATAAATTATACTTCATAAAATATACACCGTGTAAAGCCAAGCACAAGCAGCTCTCCAGAGGACCGCTGCTGTGAATAGCTTTCAGGTTCTGATCACATAGTTAGTGAACTCTCTACTTATTCGGCTGTAAACTAATGCAAAACATTCACAGAAACCAAAGTACAGCATTCACAATGATATAACATAACACTTTATCTAAAGTAGCCATATAATTTTAAACAAAAGATATCATTCAGTAAGTCCTTAACTCAATCATCCTTAAGAAGCAAGCCTCTTTAAGGGACACAAAGTACAAAGGAAAAAGTTTCCCACCCCTAGATCACATTGTCTTAATCTCTCACTCAAAAAGTCTTCTTTCTTCCTGACTGGAGATTAGTTTCCAATCATCCTTAAGGGTTACAAGGTACAAAGTACAAGATTCTCCCACAGCTGGGCCACAATAAATCATGATCTTCTCAGTCAGCACTAAGTACCCAAAGAGAAGTCTTTTCATCTTGGCTCAAGGCTGGCTCCCAAATTCCATGATCCCCCTTCCATGGGTCCAGCTCTTACCTGAATATACCCAACTGTCACCTGGATTCACAGGCAGGCAGCTCTCAGTCCGTCATCCAGTTCCTCGTCCAGTTCCTTGTCCAATTCCCATTCCGTATTGAAGCTCACAGTGTCTAGACCACCTCAAGTCCTTCACAGTTTCTGTTTCTGGGAAGACAAAGCAAAACGAAGCTAAAGCAACATTCATGAACATTGCCAACACTATCATCAATTCACTATCTGCCTGTGAAATCGACAGACCCACAGACAAGGTCTGAGAAATCAACACAAATCTTCAGCAAAGTTCCAGGACCTCTGAAAACATCAGTAAAACCCTTTTCCAGGACTTCTGTAAATAGACAACAAGAAAATCCTCTTGCAGGGCTTCTGAACCAGTAGTATGGTCCCAGGGCTTACATAACAACAGCAAGGCCCTCTACTGGCAGACAGATAGAACAAAGTAACATCAACACTTACAGACAAAGAGCCAGTCACCACAGCCATGCTTCCTCCCAGTTCTGCTCATTCCTAGCTGTGTTCAACTTTTTATCTGTCATTAGCTCCTCCCTGTTCTGCCCACCTTTTATGTCCTTCCTGTTCCTGTCTTTGGCAAGTCCCTCCTGCTGTGGGACTCACAGGTTCTGCTTCTTAACAAAGACTGCACATAATCATGGCAAGGCTCTGAGGCTCTTTAACTGAAAAAGGTCCTAAGTGCTTATTTGCTTGCCATTGAACACCATAAATAGATATAGTCTATAAACATACACTTAAAGATGAAAAAATTTTGAATATGTTGAATATCTTATTGGTCCAAATTCTTCAAGTAGAGATCTCCTTGGATATTTTAGGAATTAAAAGAGGCTGTTTTGGAGACAATAGGTCTTTCTTTTCCTTAGAGTTAATGAGTTGTAGGAAACCACTCATGCAATCAGAAAAAAGAATCCCTGTGTTCTATGCTCATTTTCTTTTCATGTTCTAGCTTCTGTTATAGGGGTTCCCCAAATTTGGTTCCTCCTACCTTTTGGTTTTTGGTAAGCATTTTGTGTCCCTCATTCAATATGAAAGCAAACATTCTAGAATTTAAAATGAATTTTTTGTACAATGTATATACAAAAGTATACACTAGAGAGAAGGAGGAGGAGGTGAAGGAAAAAATATACATACATACATATATATTTATATGTCTATATAAATATGCTACATATATTTTTCACCTGATTTTTCTTGGGGTAGTAGATTTTTAAGCCACAGGAACTCTTCAAGAATATCTACCAAGTCTGTATCAACAAAGAGAATCCTTAAACTAATGAAAACATGTCTCATTGAAATACAGAAATACATTAAAATCAGTCTTAACATTAGCTTATATCCCTGATCCTAATATAATGCACATAAAATTGTGATCTTAGTTTTGTTCATTTTTATTAGCAATCTTTTTTGTCCTTATGAAAATGAAAAAAACCAGTCTTTATATGAAGTAAGTTTAAGAACTCTTTTCATAGCAAATAAATTTATATATGATAATATTATACAGTTGTTTCTCAGTTTATACTGAGATATGCTTTGCCTTCCAAAGAGCTCTCATTAAAGAATGAGGTCCACACTCAAAGGAAGCCTATAAATGGATAAATATAATACATTTCTTCCTGACTTATCTATGTTGTGCCCTACTTAAAATGTCATTTGAGACATTTTTCAAGCGTTCTTAGTTTTGTGTTCATGTTTAAAATTTGATCTATTATAACAAAAATAAACATTTGGTATCAGACAACTTGGTGAGGTGGGTTTTTTTGGCATGATTTTGATAGTTCAATATTTATTTTCCACCTATCCCATTATCTCCTCCTGGTAGTAACACTAAGGAAAAACTCAAATCTATCCAAGCCTGCATCCCTATGATGCAGATTTAGCTTTTGTTTTACTTCACCAGCTTGCACAGGATTGTGAATCATTTCAGTATTCACAGGAACTGCATGTTGAGAAAGCGCCAACACTCACGTTGATATAAGCATGAAAAAATGCAAAGATAATTTTCCACTCCATGGTAGGGGGAGGGGGAATCATTCTCTTTAGATTCTGAAAAAATGCTTTGTAATCTGAGTGTGATGAGAATGTTGTTTTACAACAATCCTTCTTCCTCTTTCAATATTTGTCATGAGAAAAGTATTTTTGGTGTATAGAAGAAAATCTGCTAACAAAAGGAACTGCAATATACCCATGTAATGTATAAGGCTCTGCTCTCTTAAACATGGAATGACGAGCAGAATCCCCACATTTGAAATTGTGTGTGTGTTTGTGTGTGTCTGTGTGTGTGTGTGTATAACTGATATCTTTATCATCTAACTGATTTTCCTTCCAAAGAGCTTCATTTTAGGAGTATGACCTACATTTAAATAAAACCTGTATTTGACTCAGTGTAATATAGTGCAAAACAGAATAATAAAGCAGTAACCCTTATGCAAATGTAACCTTTTTACTTTAACAGATACACTTCTACTTTTTTTTAAAGTCTGTGATATCAAACTATTTTTTCCTTCATCTCTCTATCTTCATTTTCTTTGGTTATTTTGCAGGCTTCCCTTATCCTTCTAAAAACTACATGTACACATAACTCATCCTCCCCGCCCCACGCTGCCCCAGTCTACAATTCAGACTTTTACGCTAGCATTTGAATACTGATTTGAAAGAATTTGGAACTCAGAGATGAAATAACCTAGCTTTTTAAAACATTAAGTGATAATAATAAAAGCTAGCATTTATATAGTACCTTAAGGACTGCAAAGTGTTTTACAAACATTTTCTTCATACAACAACCTTGGAATGTATGTGCAATTATTAGCCCCCAGTGAGGAGAATGGGGCAGTAGTTAAGTGACTTACCCATGATCACAGATATAGTAAATATTTGACACAGGATATAAACTTAGGTTGTCATGTCTTCATTCACCTTTCATACTACTAAGCTACATGGCTGCTTTCATGTAGGAATTATAAATTTAAAAAGAAAAAAATTAATTTCACAGAATTCATGGGTGGATTTGATCTGACAAATGTTCTGTACGGTCCATAAATATTTTTCGATCATATAGGAAAACAGAATTTTACAGTATTTACAAACCTCAGTTCAATTTTTGGGGTCCACATCTACAGAAGTACCTGTTAATCTTTTATACGTTTAATAAGATCATAAGACCATAGCTTTCAGAGGCCTTCTACCATCTAGCAAGTCATCAATCAAAAAATATTTATGAAGGACTATACTGCTCTAAGAACTGGGAAGACAAGGATATTTTTAAATGAAATAATCCTTGCTCTAAAGAAATCCTTGCCTTCTACTGGCAAAAAAAAAACCCAAAATATTTACATATAGGTGTTTGTGTAAAGTTATACAATAAACAAATAGTTGTTACAGTATAGAATTTTTAAAAATCATATACCAATAAATATTGATAAATGCAAAGTATTTAATAAACACAAGTAGGAAGAACATTAAAAGTTGTGACAATTGGGAACAGCTTCTGGTAGAAGCTAGAACCTGAGTCATAGTTTAAAGAAAGTGAGGGATTCTATGAGACAGAAGCATGGAAGGAGTACATTCCAGGAATGAAGGATGACTCACCCATGCAAAAGCATGGAGATAGGAGATAGAAGGTAAGTTTGGGGGACAGACTATGGGAAAACTAACCCATGTAGTTCAACTCTGCATTTTACAGATGTAAAATCAGAGTCGCTGGGCATCAATGGCTGTGTTGGAATCTATGTTCTTTAACTGTAGAGCCTAAATTCTTTCCACTCAGTCAGAAGACACAAGTACAAAGCAAATGCATTTAATTAACTAGAAGATTTAAAAAATACAATTTATCTCATAGTATTGGGATACTCTTTGAAGATACAAAGTGGGAAGATGGAAGCTTTATTTGTAACATGTGAAGAGACGCATGTGGAGAAAAAACACATAGCCAGAGCATTGTGAGGAGAGGCACACACGTAGAAAATGGATGTGGCTGGGAGGTAGTGTAGTAGCAGGTGAAATGCATACTTCATCTGCTATTGACCTTCTGATGTCATTTGGCGATATGCTCACATTGCTACTGCCAGACTGTGCTTTGGTCTCATGAAGACTGAAGTATCTGTTGGGTATCTTTCCTACACTGGATATGAAGTCTTTGATGGCCATTGTTCCCTGCTAGTCTCTTGAGACTGTTCATCATCATCATCATTTTTCTGGCCCTCTGGTCATTGCTAGATGCTGCCAATCATGGGTCTACCAGGCTTTCCTTTATGTAGCTTCTCTCTGCTTCAAGCTTCAGTTGGAGTCCTAAACTGAGTTACCATCTCTCATAACAGATGAAATGGGTGTAGAATAACTCTTTTCCTCTAAAAGCTCTGAGACTTTCCTTTCTAGACTTCCTCCACAGGAAGGCAAAACAAAGTCTTTGAATTGGGATCAAGGGGCACATTTGTTGGGAGAGTAAGGTAGAGACTCTGCCTTTTCATATATTTGTTTCTACCTGGGCAGTCTGACTCTGAGAATCTTGGCTAGACAGGACTTTGTGTGTTACAGCAAGCACCCTAGCATATCCAGAATGGATACTGGCACAGGTTTTTTGACCTGCTTTTCTAAAGGAAAGCAACTCAAAAAGAGTTAACTTGCTTTAATCAAGCATATACATACATACATACATACACATGCATATACATATGTATGTATTTGTGTATGTATAATCAACTCTCTGATCATTATATACATACATAATTACCAGAGAGAAAAGCATCATCATCTGGGGTTGCAAAGTTGGGGACGGGGTTCCTTAATGGCTACCCAGAGTCTCATCTGGCTACATTATTCATATAAATATGTGTGTGATTTTACTTAGTTCAGAGGGAAAAGTCAGCACCCTGAACTTAAGAGAAAATACAAGCAGAAATAACAGCATAAAGACAAACAGTCAGGGTCTTCCAACCATCTGACCAAATAATTCTGTGAGGGATAACTTGCAGTGAAGTTTTACCATTCTGAACATCCTTATTTCTTCTTTATACTTTGTAACTAAGTTCAGTATTGTTTCCCCACTTATATGGGGTCATTGTGTATTTCAACATAATAGAAGAGCTAGTGTGTATTAATACAATTGATTGCATTAACTATTAAGACCAAATTAGAGGCATTTCTACTTTGGGGGAAGGAATGGTAGTGTGAGAGGTAGCAAAGGGTTAAGTTTCTACAGAACTGCAAGAATTGCTGAAACAACACTAGTGATAAAAAGTACCAGACAGTAAGTAGCCTTGGGAAGAGCTGAGGCAGTAGCCTTGGACACAAGTTGGATTGCCAATTCCCAGAGAATTCCTAGATAATACTAAAAATGAAATAATGTAGAATAAAAGGAGCTGGCAGCAGTAGGTGGATTTGACCAATCAGAAAGCAGACAGCAATCTTGAGACACTCAGGCCACATAAGGACACATCTAGGTTGAACTTATGGGGGTTCAATATTCTGGGGTCATTACTGTGCTTGCTTAGTGAACCTCATGTATTATGCATATTATCCAACAAAATTAGAACCTCATCAGTAATAACTACAGTAATGGATTGAGATTGCTTTGTGCCAATTGGTTGGCATTAGTAAGAATATTATGAGCTCACCTTACCAACCAATGGTAAGCTGGGTCAGTTTCAAAGGTGTGGAATACCCACATTAGGGCAATATAATCAGGCTTTTGCCTTCTGTAGAGTGCTTCTCCCTTCTGGCCCTGTGTTAGATTGGGGACACCTTTTCTTCCTATATCATAATAATCTCCTTTCTACTTTGAACCTTAAGAATGCTCTGAATTTGCTTTGGGCAAGGGTCTTTACTGTCCCACAGAGTTTATACATTACAGATCAACAGACATATCCAACTGTCTGAACATTACATACATACATAATTACCAGACAGAAAAGCATCATCATCTGGTGTTGCAAAGTCAAGGGGTTCCAGAGTCTCATCTGGCAACATCACTCTCTTCCCATGAGTAAACCCCAAAGAAAATGCTAACCTGAGAGTATATATACATTTCTTCAGGGTCAGAGGGCATCACAATCCTTGGAACCCACCGCCTAATTACAAAGTAACAAAAGGTATGGACCTTCCTGAAAAACAAGCCTACTCTAATCAAGCTTCTTTTTTTGGGCTCTACCTGAGACCAGTTAATGGGTGGGGAAGATCTTCAACTACCATTAACATTACAGCTTTCATTTTCAGATGGAGAGTCATTGTCTTAAAAACCACATTCTTTGGAACAAAGAGTAGAGCAGCTCTCAACTAACTAGGCCTTTAAAATACAAATCTATTCTTTACTGCTATACTTTTTCTTTTTCAAGGAAGATTGCATCTCCATGAGAGACCCCAATTATAGGGAAGGTTGAGGGAAGCAATGACAAAAACTCTAAAATGTGTATCTTGCTACACAGGAGAGTAGGGGGGAATGGGGATGAGAGGCCGGATGACAGAGGCGAGGGCACGGTCTGGGGGAGCATTGCTGGAAGCACACACTTAAGTAAAGAGACAGGGACAGGGTAGAGAACAGAACAAGCAGGGGTGGGATAGGAAGGAGGGACATATAATCAATATTATATTGGGACAATATGTCCACTGTGGAGATATCTTGCGTAATTACACATGTACAGCCTGTATTGAATTGCTTGTCCATCCAGTGGGGGTAGGTGACAAGGGAGGAACCGAAGGAATCTAGAATTTAAAGGTCTACATTATATGCAACTGGGAATTAAGATATACAGGCTCTGGGTTAGGGAGACCCTCTCTGCTCTATCAGAAAGTTAGAGGGGCATTGGAGGGGGGCATAAAAGAGAGCAGATCGGGGGAGGGGCTTTACAGTGGAAATGCTGTTATGGTTGGGGGTTGGAGAAAGATGGGGAGAAAATTTGTAACTCAAAATCTCGTGGAAATGAGTGTTGTAAACAAGAAAATAAATAAATAAATAAATTGGAAAAAAATTCTGTGTGAATTTGAGATTTTATAATGAATTATATTATTTTCTCCTCAAATACATTTGGAACATCTCATGAAATTTACAAAATGAAACCTTAATGTAATCTATTTTTATTGGTAATTTTATATTTAACAACAGAATTTTTCTTGGAAGGTGATATGAAGTTAAGTCATTTCTTAGAGAATGAGACAGTAAAATACAGAGATTTATTAATAAGCACTTGAATTTAACATGAAGAGTCCTGTGCTAAGAACTGGAAGAAATATTGCACTCACAGACCCCACCCCAGAGTAGTTAGGAAAAAGTAGTAGAGGAGTATAAAGTGGTATAGGGGAAAAGCATTTTTTTTTCTCAGTCCTCTTCATTGTTATTATGGGCTCCTTGTTCCACCTAAATGTGAAATTTCTAATCTTAGCCTGTAGCTTGAGGCTCTGTGATAGATCAGATTATCTCTCTTTCTAATCTCTCCCTTGGTATTTACTTCTGCTCCTATGGATTCAGTCATCACCTCTGTTTAGGTGACTCCCAAACCTAGGGTGAGCTATATATTCCACTCTGAGCTCTAGTCCTACATTTCCAGGTATTCTTTTCTGATTTCTTTATCTTCTTTTGATTTCCTCTTCTGATTTCTTCCCAGCACTTCAAATTCAAAATTCAACCCTTCTATACTATACTCTCAAAACTGAACTCCCCTCCATTTCCTGCCACCCTCCATGCCCATATGCCCATGCAACACACACACACCACCACCACCACCACCACCAAATCTTTCCTGTTTCCAATTATTTTATTTCTGTTGATAGAAATATAAACAGCTAACAAACTTTCAAAACTTTACATAACCATGACTTTCAGTCAGTCACCAAACAATTATAAAGCATGCACTATGAATCAAGTGCCGTGCTAAATTATGGGGATATAAAGAAAGACAAAAACATGGCCTTAAAAACCTACCATCTTCCTGTCTTCCTCATTACAATTTCTAAGTCCAGCCATTTCTACCTCTACAACATTATGTACATATACCTGCCTCCTTGTTTCCATTCATCCCCCTTTTTTCCATTCTATTCCATCCCTCCCAAATGTCCAGTCTTTCATCCTTCCAATCTACCCTTGACACAACTACAAAAATTATCTCCTCAATATACAGGTCTGAACACATTACTAGTCCATTCAAAAGCCTCCAGGCTTCTCAATACATTTAGGATAAAATAAAATTTCTTTAATGTGTCATTTAAGGACTCCACAACTGGGCTTCAACATAAATTTCTTATGGTGTTTCATATTATTCTCTTTAATGTCCCCTACATTCTAACCTAAAGAGATAACTAGCTGTTCATTTACTCTCCTACATTTGTGAACAGGCAGTCCTGCCTACCTCCTATTCATAGTTAGAATGCACCCCTCCAGGCACTCCCACCGTTCAAAATGTTTTACTTCTTTTTATTTTACATGTCATTTTTAATTTTTTTTGTTTTCTTGTTTACATCTCATTTCCATGAGATATTTGAGTTACAAATTTTCTCCCAGTCTTTCCCCAAACACCAACCCCAAACCAGCGATGCTGCTGTAAAGCCCCTCCCCCAATCTGCTCTCTTTTGTGCCTTCCTCCAACACCCCTCTTTGTGGTAGGGCAGGGAGGGCCTCCCTACACCAGTCCCTGTATATCTTAATTCCTAGTTGCATATATTGCAGAGTTTTAAATTCTAGATTCTTTCAGTTCCTCCCTTGTCACCCACCCCCACTACAAGGACAAGCAATTCAATACAGGCTGTTCATGTGTAATTGCACAGGACATCTTTACAATGGACATACTGTGACAGTCTAATCATATGCCCCTCCTTCCTATCCTGCACCCACTTGTTCTGTTCTCTACCCTGTCCCTATTCCTTTACTGAAGTGTGTGCTTCCAGCCTCCCTCCCCCAGACCCTGCCCTCCCCTCTGTCATCCCACCTCTCATCCCCTTGCCCACTACCATCCTGTGTGGCATGACACGCAATTTAGAGTTCATATCATTCCTTCCCTAAGCCAAATTTGATGAGAGTAAATGAAAGTAAAGATGTAACAGCTA
>CM053594.1:333069620-333092705 GCA_028646575.1 Pseudocheirus occidentalis
ATATATATATATATATACATACATACATATCCATGATCATCACCAATGTGGGAAAGCACCAACACCTGACTACCCATCAGGGTCCTGTTCAGGACAGGCAGGACTCCAACTGCATAGTAGAATATATCTATACACATTTGCAGCCATCACCAATGTGTGTGTGTGTGTGTGTGCGTGCACGTGTGTGTGTGTATTCAAGGCCAGTTCTAATGCAGGCTGGTCTAATGGTTCCAGTATAGCATCATAGACTATCCTCCATTTAACAGAAAAAGTTCACTTAACAATACCATGAAAAGAGATACTCAGCAAGGAAACATCATTGGTTCAGATAGGTCCAGCCCTCCTCATAATCACATGGATGGAAATTTACATGGCAGTTAAATATCTGTCAAGCCTAAGGGAGCACTAACAACTGATTGTCTGACCTTTTACACTGTAGGTGACCAAGAAGCTGTCGACAAGTTTTTATCCCCTTAACTAATCAAATCTCAAAGACAGTCCCAGCTCCTTAGGGAGAAGATACTCAATCTACATGGCAAGACCTTAGGAAAAACTAACCTATCCCACACAATATAGTCCTTATTTATTATATAATACAACTACCACAAACTACCTACCCTACAGTGAAATGAAAGTACAGGCTGATACTAAGAATTTAAGCTGTTACATCTCAGACATTCCCAGTTTTCACTCCTTTTTCATTAAATTTTCTTTACTACTACTACTGACTTAATACTCATAAAGCTTTCCTCAGTTCATGGAAGTACATTTTAGGAAGGACTTTTCTAAACTGAGACCATCTGTATCTGTAACAGATAGAAAGAAGTCCTGTGAGTCAGGAAGACCTGAGTTCAAGTCTTTCCTCTGACACATATGAGTGATATAAAGAAGAGTAAGTCACTAACCTCTCAGGTCTCCAGGCAAACTCTAAGATTATAAATTACTAACGAGGTTCCATTCAATTTAAATGCAAGAAATTCCTGAAAAATTATTTTTAAAAGATGAGATTAGGAAATAAATGGATGAGTAAATGAATGAGTAAATGAAAGAATGAATGACATTTGGCTACAAAGAATTCAGGAGAATAACCAGAATGGTGAAGGACCTAGAGATTATTTCATATGAGAATTTATTCAATAAAATGTTAATATTTAGACTAAGTGAAAGAACAAAAAAATATCTATCTACAAGTATTTCAGGGACCTTCATGCCAAAGAGGAACTGGATTTATTTTCTTAGTCTCAGAGAGAATAACTATGAGGAATGGAGATAATTGCAGAGATTTAGATTTATCTCTTTATGGAAGGAAAAAGTTCTTGGCAACTAGAGAGATTAAAAATGGAATGGGTCACCTTGAATGATGAGGGTCTCTCTCATTAGAGGGCTTGATATGACTACTTTTTGAAGATATAATGAGAACTTATACTTAAGTATAGGTTGGACTAGCTGACCTTGGAGACTTCTTCATATTCTATGAGATTCTGGGATGTTACATTCTTCTTCATTTGTAACACCTTCTCTGACATAATTTTGAAGCAGAAACAGTGAAAAGTAACATGACGTATCACCTTATCTTCCCTAGAGCATAATTAGCTCCCATTTTGAATGTCAATTTATTTGTCTTCATATAACAAAATTTATATTCAGTTATGGAACAATCACATGAACATATATATTCCACAAGTATTTTTTTCTAAAATACTCTAAAATGTGTCAGTGAATATATGTGGATGTTATATAGTAGAATGCATACAAGTCACATATCCATGATATTTCTTAGCCTTTTATTATTCCCAGAAAGTGATCAACTGGACCACACTCTTGTCAAGAAGGGAAGTAACTGTCTCTAGAGAGAGATCTGTGATTCCTCCTGGCATTTTTCTTTTGTGTAAATGATTATCTTTCAATTATTCCTTCAGGCATTTTCTTTATTTTCCTTTCTGATGACTAATTCTTGCTTCCTTTTGATCACACTCTATAATATTTTGATGGTTCACAGTACCCATATAATCTACTATTACTTATTAGTATATCCATTAATATGATGTAAGAAAGCATCATAAGCAAGGTACTTATGACTATATCCCATTCAAAACTGAGGTCTATGATGATAAAAGCATCATGCACATAAATCTGCATATTAGGTAAATCTCCAAAATATATATAGGATGTATTATAGAAAAGACATTTTAAATCCAAAGAAAAATTTACAAATTAACTCAGAACTGATAATTATTACTATTTTTTCATCTTTGATAACCATTATTGTCTGATAGCTATTATGGGTTTATCTCTAGATACTATAAATATACAATTGTATTTCACTTCAGAATTTATAGCCTTTTTCTCGGTAATATAAAGATCCTGAAACCTTCAGGTCAAATATGAACTCTTTTGATGGTTTAAGATATTGCATTTCCATATTTTCTGCAGTATTAAAAAAATAGTAATAGAGTCAGTGATCTGAGGTTGAGGAACCATCTTTTAAAAAGAAAAATGCTTGGATCAATGCTGACAATCCTGAATTCATCTTAACCTTACTGAGATTTTTAGAATTTTTTTTTCAGTAAGAGATATCCCTTGATGATTGTGGTGCTCTCTACATGGCACTTGCTGTTCAAATAGGTTCTACCACTTACAGGTTGACCCATGATACTTTACTACCAATTCTTCCATCAATGTGCATAAATATGACATTTTTGCCATGAACAATTCAACATTTCAGATTGATGATAGCTCAAAAATAGCAATTAAGGCAACAAAGGACCCAATGTTTTCTATGAGAAAACAAAATCAAACCAATAACTTCTTTCACCCCCAAAGATCTAACGGCTGTGATCTGCCAGACTATCAGGTCAACACACAAGGGATATTAGGATCTCTCTGTGGGTTTCCTGTGAACAGTGACAATGAAAAAACCCTTCAAACTGAAATACAAAGAAAAGTTAGAGCACATTCATATGGCCATGACAGAATGAAATATCACCAAAATGTTCTATCGACCTAATTCAACACAATTCATCTGCAAAATCCTGTCACTGATGGAATTGAAAACTGATCCCATCACTCCCTTTCTATTGAGCACCAGCTACACAAATTTGGATGAATATGAATGCAGATGTGGAGGAAATAAGGTGTTTAGGAGGAAGGGTAGGACAATGTTGTAACTGTTTCTTCATGTTGATTCTTTGCAAGAAGCAACTCATCATTCTCTAAAGCCTTGTGATTTCTTTCTCTACATTGTTCTTTTGACCTCTGGAGTTTGGAAGCATTGTTCCAAATATTTTTGTCTAGGCTGCATATATCTACTTTTTAATAGATTTCTCTCTTTTCCCCCTTTGGATATATTGACCCCTGATTTTTCAATCCTTTGAAGAACACAATCATATATATCCCATTCTTACTGAGTTTATCTGTGTGATAAAAGCTACATTTACCCCCATTCAGTCTGGGCTGGTTTTTTCCCTGAAAAGCATAAAACTGTCTTCAAGATCCAAAGAGCTAAGGTTTGAATAGTTAGTATAGCTTCCTGGTTGTCTGACTATAAAAGCCCATTGTGCAAAGAATCAAGGGCTTTTCAAGCTTTGACACATGTTACTGACCAGATGTACTCCTCTCCAACCAAACTAGGCAATTGACCATATTATTGCCTCTGAACTTCTACTCATAGCCTTTCTCATATTTAGAATTCCCATCTCCCCCATATCATATTCACTAGACAACATATGAACCCTGCTTCAAGCTCCAACTCAAGTGCTGACACATCTATGAAGACTTTACTGAGTGCACCTAACTGGAAGTGGTAATTTCCTCCTCTGATCTTCTAGTACTTTGTACTCTTTTTATGAACTTATTTTCTTGTAATTTCATTTATACTCATCTGCCTAATGTCTAACCATCTCTATCATATTGTATATAACTTAGACTCAAGAACTCTATTCTGCTTATATCTGTATTCCTCTAACCCAATCCGAGCACCCAGCCCAGAGGATTACACATATTAGGCATTCAGTATATGTTTGGTGAATGAATCAAATGAGTGGTGATGACTGATGTCTTCTGGGAATAAATAAGCTTCGGGATAAGATTAGAAGACAATCTTTGCATAAAATGATTGATTTACTTAGATTAGAATATTTCTACTACTTCCGTATGGGACCTGTTATCTCTTGAAATTAGGGCAGAAGTCAGCAGGAAATTATATATCAATTTAACAAAATCCTTTCTTTTGTATGATACAGAAGGAAAGAACATTGAATTGTAAATCAAGACCTGTGTTCTAGTCCCATTTCTATTACTAGAAAATCACTGTTCACCTCCTACCAAGCACAAAATAACTCCAGGCATTCTTAAATATCAATGTGATTACTTATTTGTATATAAAAAGTCATGGAGAATGAGCAGTTGGCAGGATTATTCCAATACAAATATAGGAATAAAGGTATTATTCCAATTTACTTATGTGTGTATACACGTCCATGTTTATATATACATGTGTGTACGTGTGTATGCTTATACACACGTTTATCTGTATATATACATACATGCACATCAGTGTATGTGGTTTCAATTTCTGGCAGAACTTGTTCAAATCCTGCCTCAGACACTTTCTAGCTGCGAGGTCCTGAGTGAGTCACTCGTCATTCTGAGATTCAGTTTCCTTGACTGTAAAGTGAGGCTTACATTAGCACCTAGCACCTACCTAATAGAGTTGTCATGAGGAACAAATGAGACACCATTTAAATGCTTTGTATTCTGAACTGTTATCACCATCATCATTAGTAAATAAACAGGAGGTTTGTCAGCATCTAGGAAAACTATTGATTCCAAACACCTGCCATGCCTCAACCAATAACAGCTCACACTATTTTCCCTTCTTACATTATCGACAGGAAATTATAATGACGGTAGAATAGGATATTACAGATATGATTTATTTAGATTTTAGCCAAGTATTTAATGAAATATCCCATTATATTTCTGTGGAAAAGATGGAGGATCCTGAGCTAGATGATAGTACAACTGGATGGATTTGTAACTGACTGAAAGATTATATTCAAAGAGTAGTCATTATTCAACATTTACATGAAAGAAGACCTCAAAGAGAGGGGCCCACTGAACTATGTTTAACCCTGTGTTGTTTAAAATTTTATCAATGACTCAGATAAAAAGTCTACCTGGCATCCTTTTCAATGGATGCTACAATAGCATAGAAATTTCAGAAAGTCAGATTTTCATTTGATAGAAGAATTTTTTCTAATACTTAAAGTTGTCCAAAAATGGGAAGGGCTGTCCCTGGGACTTGCGATTTCCACTCCATAAATGTCACTGAGAAGGCTAAATGCATATTCATTAGGGATACTGGGGCATCCTAATCAAGTATTAGTTGTACTAGGTAGCCTCTTTGGTTTGATCTCATCCTGAAATTCTGTGTAATCATATGTCTAAGACCTTTCATTTTAATATAGAATCTGATGTCTATTAATATTAGCTGACATATATACAACTTTACAATATATATATAGCATTTTACACACATTATCTTATTTGACTCTCAAAAAAGTCTTTTGAGGTAAATATTGCCATTATTTTAGCCCCTTTTTATAGATGAGGAAATTGAGGTACAGAATTTAAGTGACTTGCCCACACTTAATAAGTGATAGACTTGGGATCCAAAGCCAGTTTTCTCCCGATTTCAGCTCCAATGCTTTTTCACTTTCATCATGTTCTCTCTCAGACAGTTTGCTCAGCTTGGCACATATACAAATCAAATACAAATGACATCTGTAAAGTGTTTTGCAAACTTTAAAACACTTTATAAATGTGGCCTACCATAACTATTAAATCAACTGGCTTGTTGTGGTTTTACTATTGTGAAATTCTGCTTTGTGAATTCTTCATTCTCACAAACTCTGGGGCAGGAATGTTTTCTCAGCACTTAATTATTCAAATCTGGGCACATAAATCATAGCTTATAATAAAGGAAATAGGCTGTTGGTGCTTTTTTTTAACTCCCTTGCTTCCCAGATTTTTTTCTTCAAAAAGAATATAATGGCGGATACCCTCCCAACTCCCATCACAAGATATTGCTTGAGACATTCTTAATGAAAGTACTGAGAAGTCATTTAGATTTGTCAATAATGAACCATTGATATAAAAAGCTAATATTAATATGCTCTCAGGCCTTCCATCCATATAAGCGTGGAGGGTGATTGGACAGCCCATTAAACCAAGAATAATACTTGCACAAGTCTGGAATATTTCAACTTTAAAGTACTTCTCAGGTTAATCTGAAAGTTTCAACTCCATTTTTAGACACTAACTTCTACTTGAAGCCTTTCCTGAGCCTCCCTCCCCAAAATCCTTATATTTAGCTGGTTTGCATATATCTGTATTTATTAAATTTATATTTATGCTATATGTACATTTTGTATTTGCTAGTTCTTTTCTCCTTTAGAATACAAGATAATTTCAAGTAGGAATTACTTTACTACTCTCTTTACTTGTGTCCTCAGTACCTAGCACTGGGTACTAGTGACTGGAACATAATAAGCATGTAATAAATATCTGTTGATTGACCAACTGATTCCAGAGTAATGGAGGAAATATATTCCTTTGTAAAGGACTCAGAATCTTGCTGTCCAAAGAAAATCAAATTGTCCCAGAGGACAGACTTGAGATGTGCTTTACTTGATTTCATCCCATACTATAGTTTATTAAATCAAGCACCCAACATATCAACAAAAACAAGAGCTATTAATTTGTATGTCATTTCTAGCTTGTTTATATATTATTCATCTCCTTTCAATAGGCTAAGAAATATAACTATGTATCAATCGTTTCCCCCAAGTGCCTGGCATCTGCCTATCCCCCTCAAAATAACTAGCCAGTGCTGTATTGGTTTGGCTGCAGGAGCAACAGTGGCCGGGCTGTATCCTTGACTTGGTTGCAACACTGATCATACCATCCCAGGCATAATTTCATTCTACTTAGTCTTAAAATGTTCTTATATTTTTAATATCATTATTATGGCTAGCTTCCAATGAGACATGGTCATAAAGGACAAAAAACAAAAACTGAAAGCCAGATATTACTTCTATCTATTATTTTTCAGATTTGGTAACATCAGGGATTTCCCTCTCGTTTCTGGTGATTTATGCCTAAGCCTCAGGAGCTGGTACCACCTATTTCCCTGTTCAGTCTGCTACCCAGAAGTCCATGGATTTAGGGTTTTACCTGCATTCCCTGGAATGGACCCACAAGAGATGGCACTGGCTTTAAAATAATCTCCTGAAATAATGTCCTAAGGTTCCTTATGTCATTTACTAACGAAAAGCCTCCATTCCAAAAGCTGACCCTAATTTAGGTCTGGTCTTCTTGTTAGTCAGGCATGAAACAGTAAATGCTTACTATGAGCCAGGCACTGTGCCAAGTGTTAAAAATATAACAGAAAAAATGACAACTCTCAAGTACCTTATATCCTGATGAGGGAATCTGATGATTAAAAAGGAGTTGAAACGAATGGGGAGTAGGGGTGGCTAGGTGGCGCAGTGAGTAGAACACCGGCCCTGGAGTCAGGAGTACCTGAGTTCAAATCCAACCTCAGACACTTAACACAAAAAACTAGCCGTGTGACCTTGGACAAGTCACTTAACCCCAACTGCCCTCCAAAAAGCAAAAAAAAAAAAAAAGAATGGGGAGTATAAGGGGAAGGTGGCCTGAGTAGAGAAGGGTAGAGTAAATGGAGTGGAATGGAGTCAGTAGTGCAGCCTGAAGCAGAGTGAAGTTTTCTTTAACCTGAGCCTCCTCCTTAAAATGCAGATTTGGGGGGAACCAGTCAATTAGAAGATGAAACCTCAGGGATAGAGAGTACTTCCAGGAGAGGAAGGAATCTCCTTATGCCCTCCTTCATGAGATGGAGGAGGAAATTTTCCTTTGATTTAAAATTCCCTTTGGGGGCTTTCCTTTGTTGTTAATAGACGTCCCTCAGGGGATCTCAGTCTGTTTAGATTCTTTGCTGCAACTATCTTTACCAGAAGTTGTTTTTTTTTAACTTTTTCTGAGAATCCTTTCCCTTGGAATCACAATTTAAAATCAGCAATTATTCACTCTTTTATATCAAAAGCAGAAGTGTTTCTATTGTTAAAAAAAATCTTTTACAAAGAAACTTTTCCCCCCAAGAAATGTATAATGCTATCATTTATTAGGCATTTTGTATTTAATTTAGACCTTTAGTAGCATTCTTAGGTTAAAGGTTATATAATTTCACTTTCATAACATACATTTTAAGAATCAGGTGACATAAAACAATGTATATCATCAAGTAATTTAGCTTTCTAGCCACCTTAGAAAATTTTACTATAGGCTAGAAAGGAGAGCATGTAGACTTTTTAAAGTAGATATTACCTTTTAAAATGTAAAAACAAAGACATATAGTAAAGATGGCAATATTTCAGTATTATTTCAGGGATATATATATATATATATATATATATATATATATATATGAAAGACTTAAATCAAAAAACCAGAGATCCAATGGGAGTACTGTTTTTTTTTGAGGGTTTAAAGAAGGAGGCAGGAAAAAGGGAAGGTTATGGAAATATATTAGCAAAAGAAGGGAAGGGTATAATGCGCTATTTCTCATAATTGTGGTGCATGAGAATAATATACAAATATGGAGGTAGAGGGGGGAACAGGCATCAGATGAACAAATAAAAAAGGGTTGAACACATATGCAAACAGTCTGGAGCGGGAATACATCAAACTAACAGAGGAATAACTAGGAATGTGATTTAAAAAAAGGTTAAAAGGGAAAATAATAACAACAAGCAGATAGTCACAAGTTAAACTTCTTGATGCTGAATGAGGGGTTTAAAGAGAGGACAAAAGCAAAATGAAGAATTAGAATCTAAGGGTATTGCCCATCAGTTGGGGAACAACTGAACAAATTGTCCTTTATAAATGTAATGAGAGTGATGATTTCTGATGTAAACTGATGTGGTGAAGAAAATAGAACCAGGAGAACCATGTTTATAACCCCAACATTGTTAAAAAAAAAAAAACTCTGAAAAACTTAAGAACTGATAGATGCAGCTACCAATCATGTATCCAGAACACTTGTGATGAAACATATTAGCCACCTCCAGGCAGAAAACTGATAGCCTCAAGGTATAGAAAGAGGCATACCAAAAAAAAAGAAAAAAAAACCCTGGCCACTGTGCGAATTTGCTTTACCTAACAATGCTCATTTGTTATAAGACTTGTCTTTGTTTTAATTGGGGTAAAAGCAAGTGTCAAGTGGAGAGAAAAAAGTATTGTCAAAGAAAGGTCATTGGAACATTTTCTATTTAATGTACAAAAGAGAACAGAAATCTAGAAGGAAGCACAGATAAGAAGGAAATCTTTGAAAATAACATGTAGAATTTATTATATGCTTATTTGCCAAAGCAAGCAATATGAAATAGAAATTCAGTGTCAGTTTCATATGCAGTCCTACTTTTTGTTCTGATGCATATATGAAAAAACTTTTTTGATGTTTAAATTCAAAATAAAGGAACAAAATATAAATTAGAGTTTACTAAATTCTAATTTCTATTGCATCTTTATATTGAAAATGATTATGTATCTTCTGTATGCAAAGGACTATACTAAATAATCTATACGTGGTCGAATCTAGAACTCCTCTTTCTGGCAACAATCTATTCTGATGCATATTAGGAAGAGAAAGGAGCTGCCTAAATAGACAGTTTTGGCTCCTTTCCTTTTCTTTGAAAGCCATCGGAAATCTAAATTCAGATTCCAAAATTAGCATCTAAAGCCCACTCCATCAGTGATTCATGCTCTTGGCATTTTCTGTTTCTGCTTAACAAGAATAAACTGGAAAAATAAAAAATACTATTGGCTGCCCCTAAAATACCATTACAACACACTAAGAACAACAGATTAACAAATGAAATGTTTACAGATTAATTTTTAAAACAAGTAATTGATTTTTTAAAAATCACTTGTTAAATAAATAAAACTCATTGAAATACTAGATGTCCACTACCATCAACTCTTTTTTTGGGAGGATAAGTTATTCTTTAAAACACAGCTCTTATTTTTTTCTCCCATATAATTGTACACTTAGAAAACATTCTGTGATAATTTTAGACCGATTTTTTTTCCAACTGTGAATAGTCTTTTACTATAAGAAACATTACAGTGAAAAGTACCCTTCAACTCAGTTGTTTTCATGCACAGTTGTCTTTGAAGTTTTTGAATACTTGACCTATCAGTAATCACACTTTGCCAGACTGAAATGTCAGTAACCCCCAGAATTTCTCCAATCGTAATCTTGTTGTGCTAAAATACCTAAATAAAGTCAGAGTCACACTTAGTGGGTTCACAGTAAATTTGTTAGCAAATCTCAAATGGGTCCTCAATGGTACATGATATTCCTTTTGAGTGAAATAAGTGAAAACTTCTCAGATTATACTCTAAAATCTAGTAAGGCTTTTCATGGGAAACAGGCCCAAGTTCCCCTTCACTGGAAATCACATGATTTATAAGGACTCAAAACTCAGAGCCCTCGGGAGTCACCCCTCTCCTCAGTGACATCTCAGCATAAAATATGCCAAATAAGGACAGAAGTGCTTTCTCAAATGTCCATTGGGTAGTCTACTGTTTCCTTGTTCTGGTACTGGAGGTAGATTGCTGTGCTTAGATTGTGCACCCGACTTCCAGCCATTGGAAAAAAAAGGATCAGAAGAGCGGTGGGGGAGAATTCTGCATTAGGGCTTTATAACTTTGCCATTTCCTTTTGTAAACTGCTTCTCCTCCCTGACTATTTGTCAGAAAGGGGGTTGCCCTTTCTCAAGATTGTAATAAACCATTATTTTCTGCTTCCTATCTTGAGAAGCCTCTGTGTATTATTTGGGTAAGGATCTCTGTTGCACACAGTTTGGAGATACACATATTTTTACTATTCCCTTATAAACTCTATCACAGACTCCAAAACAGTTACTCCAAAATTCTTTCCTTGAAACTACTATATCCCTCATCTCCCTCCCACCCCTCTGAAACTGAGGAGCTTGTCTCTCACTTTACTGGAAAAAAAAAAGACCACCATCTGTCATGCTCTCATTCTCCATCGTCCTTCAGTCTGTCTTTCTTTGCTATATATAGTCTCTTCTGAAGTGGTCCATTCTTTTGGGTCAAGACAAGGTTTTCACTTGTGTTCTTGATATCCCATGCCCTCAAGTTAGCTTCAGGAACTTGGTCTTCAGATGTTCTTTGGTCCCCCTTCTTTGTCTCATTTTCAAGTTTTCCTTCTCTTTCTTTGCACCACAACTTTATCCAGGTTTCTTCCATGTTTTTTCTCTTCCAATCTGGCTAAGCCAATTATATTGGCTTATATATATTACTATTCTTTTGTTTGTTTTTAAACTTTATTTTTTGTTACATTTTCAGTTTCCAACTGTCTCCTTCTATCCCTACCTCACAATGAAGAAGGCCATGATTTGGCATAGATTTATAAAGGTACATAAATCCATACTATATGTACTTCTGTTTATTTTATCTATTTATTAGATAAAGGTGGTGAGCACCTTCCTTCCTAGGTCCTTTTTAGTTGACATGAGTATTTACGATACTTAGAATAACTTGGTTGTTTTACAATGATTTTCTGAGCAACATTTCCATTACTGTATAAAACACATACAACATATAGTAGTAAATTATTATGGTTACCTTGTGTTTAACAAAAGAAAAGAATTATATTCATGGAATGGGATATTTTTCATTTCTGTTTTTCTATACTTAGTACCGAGCACATCGTACCTAATACATAGTAAAGGCTTAATAAATACTTATAGATAGATAGATAGATAGATAGATAGATAGATAGATAGATAGATAGATTGATAGATAGATAGATAGATTGACTGATTGATTGATTGATTGATTGATTAATATATATTTTCAAATCACCAAATGGCATTCAAGGTTCAGTCTTTGTCAATTCACTTAACTGGACATTCTTTTAGCCTTTTTCTAACCACCCACTACCAAATTATCATAATCAGACTGCCTGGGTTTCCTCAACTATAAAACAGGGATAATAAGCACCTACCTCTCAGGGTTGTCATAAAACTCAAATGAGATAATAATTATAAAACACTTAATACAGTACCTAGTATACAGCAGGTGCATAATAAATGCTTCCCTTTTCCCTTCCTCCCCCTTAATTCATGCCTTTCCTACTGCATTTATGCTCTCTATTTAAAGTCTAGAGGAACAGATTAAGTAAATCAGTTAGTCAATAATTTCTAACTATGTACAATGTATCAAGCACTGTACTAAACACTAGGTATACAAAAAGAAACAAAAGACAGCCCCTGCCCTCAGGAAGCCAACTTAAATATCTAATGGAGTAGACAACAAGAAAACATATATGTACAAATAAACCATGTAAGGATAAATAGAAAATAATTAAGAAAGGGAATGCATTGGAATTAAAAGGCATCATCTGGATTTCAATTTCCCTTACCCTTTCTTCTGCATCTTGCTTCTCCCCGTTACTACCAATAAAGGGAGAGAGATAACCCCAAAAGCCATTCTTGATAAATAGGTTCTACAAAGCATTCTCAGTCTCAAGATGATGAGGGGAAGGGAAAAACTATCCTATTAAGATCCAATTCATTCCCATCTTCCTGCTTATCCACTGGTTATCATTCTGTGACTTCTATAGAGACTGTGAAGCAGCTAGATGGCTCAATGGATAGAGTGCTGAGCCTGGGGTCAGGAAGATCTGAGTTCAAATCCAGCCTCAGACACTTACTAGCTATGAGATCTACTTCAAGTCACTTAACTTCTGTTTTCTTTAATCCATTGGAGGAGGAAATGGTAAGATTTTCTTTGCCAAGAAAACTCCAAGGATAGTATTGGCTTGCTATGGTCCTTTGGGTTCTGAAGAGTAAGACACAACTGAACAATGGAATAACCACAATAAATAGAGTCTGTAGTACCTTCTGGTCAGCTGCAATGTAAATTTAGTGTTTTATGCATCCATGTGCTAGCTTCTGGAAATTCCATCCAAGCTTCCCATATGATCAAAAAAAAAAACTTCTTTGTATTTCTTGTTCACGTGTGGTAGACATACTCTAGGTATCTAAGAGCATATCTTATCTGATTCTTCAACACCAGCCCAAATAGCTGCCTTATTGGCTTCTTGGATTCTTGCTGTTATAGATTCTGTCTTTACTAGTTTTCTCCAGGATCAACAACCTGTTTCCATCAACTAATTACGGTCATTCTCCAAGGTTCCGTTTGAATCACTCTTGCCTCAGATATATACTCTTCCCCTTGTTGATCTTCATGTGGGTTCAATTTATATTTTGATATTGCTGACTCCTCAATCAATATTCCTAGCCCTTCTTTTTGAATCCACATAGCAACCCAGTGAGTGACATATTTCATGTGGCATTATCCCCATTTTAATGATAAAGACTAAGAAAAGTTAAACAATTTGTCCGTGCTGACATAGCTAGTAAGAATAAGGGGTGTTAGTGTACCTCAAAGTGTTACTGGCCCCATGACCAATTTTTTCTGCTACTCTGCACCAATTATACAAAGCAAAAGAGGCAGAGAATCAGGGAAATAAATATGAGAAGGTAGAGATCACTTTCTTTGGGGGTGGGACAGTGAGGGTAAAAATATTGGAAAACTACTTCTGGGACAAAGGGGCTAGGGCACTTTGACCTCTTATTTGCCTACTAAGGACAATCCCTGCTCTGGATCTAGGCATGCTAAGTGGACTGGCATCAATACTAAGGGAATCTGGTAACAAGAAGCCTTTCACACATTTTGGCTTCTTACATCCCCTACTACAAGAAAAAGTACATTTAAGGTTCGAGTTTGTATGTAGGATCTCCCCAGAGGAGAGACTAGAAAGGTACTCAATATAAAATGTGAATCAGGCATGATAACAGATATTAAATTCCTACAAAAGATCTCTTACCCAAACTCTTACAAGCAAAGATTGACAAAAAGATTTAAAACTGGATTTGTTAATTTTATTGTTATTTGATAACAAATCAAATTTTGATGATTTGTTGAATGTGAATTTATACATTTTAACTTGGCTCTGCACTGTACCGTCAAAGTTCAGTTCTACCATGATTCCAGGTTAGGTTTTAGGCTCCTTCTCTAAGAAGTCATGTTGTCTAATGTAGCAACTTTGTCTGCCACCAGTCCCTTCTACCCAAAGGACCTAAGCCCTCCAGACCTCTTTAATTCATGAAGTTACCTTCAAGCCCACACAACTAACTCAAGGTCAATGTTCACTTAGGATCAGTCAAAAGAAATAGAGCAGAAGAGGCATCTGGTATAGGACATGTTCTTCAGTTACATGGGCTAGGTAGTTCTTTCTGGGATGGGAGAAAAGGTCAGGAGAAGGAGGGCTACTTGACACATGGGACTCAAAGGAAGGAGAGACATGTTGAAGTTATTCTCTTTTTAAAGGTCTACCTAGACATCAACTATTACTGCTCAGGAATTCCAGGTATGGAAATGCCTCATCATCTCACAGGACCAAGTTTTGGGGGGCTTTTTTATCACTGAGACACCGAGAAAACAAGCAGAGGCTTTGTTATCCCCAAAGTACCAAAGTGATGAACTAAACACATGGTTAGCCAGAATCATGGAGGGTAGTTTTACACTATTTAACCCCTGATTACAAAAAGAAGGGAACCCTTTGTTTTCCACCTTTCTCATAGTGTATTATAGAGGAAGGTAGCTAGGAAAAGAATGCACAGGAACAAAATGACTGATAAAGGGCTGTATAATTTGCCAACAGTAAATTGGAAAATATTTTTTAATTTGCAGAATACAAGTCATATTGATTGGATGGTGTTTTACTGGCAGAGGAATTATCCTTTGCCATTTTAAAAGAGCAGCTTTATGAATCAGTGAAATTGTCGCAAACTTAGCCAAGTTTTTAAAATAGTATTTTCTTTTTCTGCAGCAATGTAAAGTTACCACTTGGCTGGCTCTGTTTAGTACTATGCCAACAGAAATACACTTTAGACTAAAACCATGCCCTGAAGACTTAGTCTACCTAGTTTTGGAACTAGTGCTCGAGGTGGCCTGATTTGGCAGTAGGTAAATGGAAACTCTCATAGCCCACTATAACTAATAGGCCCCGTACCAAACAATCAAGCTTCACATTCCATCCAGCTGTTTTCCCCAACCATTTTCCGGTCATCTTGTTGTTACTTTATTTCTCCCTATTATTCTGTAATCAAATGAATATTCCATTGCTTTCTGGAAATGACAGGGTAACATACTTCCCCTGGGACTCCATTCATCATTCCCATGACTTCACATACCAAAATACACTTCCCAGAGGTCAGAGATTTCTCTTTTTTGTTTGTGTCCCCTAACTGGACATAGTATGGCATATACTAAGTGCTTAATAATTAATTTTTGTTCAAACAAAAAACTAACATTGAACACTTGTGGCTGTCGGGGAGGCTAGTATGGAGTGGGGGTTATTGGTAAGTATCTAACGTTAAAGACATTAAAAAATTATGAAATGTTTTTATCCCCCTTTTTGCAATTTTGAAATGGATTAGAAAGAAGGAGCATTGCTTTGTATTATGCTCAGAATATGTGTAGTCATTAATTCAATCAGTACAACAAAAGCTGTATTTCTACTGGGTGAATAATGCCAGAGCTAAGACCCAAAGGATTCTGTCTCACATCCCTCTTCTCTACTTAAAGGTTTCAATTTGTTTTATTACCCTTAGGAGGTATTGGCGTATTTCCTTAAAATGCTAATTGATCATTCTTTTTGGTAATGAAGAGAAATCCAGCAATGCTTTTCAGGCATTATTCCCACCAGCTAAGGACAAATGTCCTTTGTTCAGACAAAAGAACCAAACAAGTGATTTATGGGAAACATAGGACAAGACTGGACACTTTGGTAAAAGGTTCTTTGAACACCAAGACTATGTTTCTTTTTTTAGCACAGCTGCTTTTCAAATGATAGGAAAAACCCTAGAACATTCCTCAGCTGTCAATAAACTCTCCTAAGAAAGAGGCTAGTAACTGATGAATTAGCAGTTACTATTTCACCCACCTATAGTTAAGTAGAAACAAAGAACCACAACAAAGAATTTTCTGTCAGGTGGTGTGAACCCCAATATATTTCCCAATTAAATCAAACCCCAGATCAAATATCTCAAACATCAATAACCACAAATGAATTCATAAAAATGTAATAACATTCAAACAATAACTTACTCATATTTAATAATTGTATCTTTGGGGGAGAGACAATTAATGCAAAAGATCTAACATTAAAGACGCTGGTGTCATTTGAACATGTTTTGCCCCTTTTTATTTTAAAATAGGTTAGAAAGAAGTAGCTTTGTTTCTGATTATCTCCAGAATATGTGTAGATACACAATATCTGACACTGTTTACTTGACAAGTTTTATTGGTGTGGTCAACCAAGTGGAAAGCTCCAGTCATTGGGGAATGCAGATATGAATATTTTCTACATACGGGTCTTTTTTTCCTTTATTTTTTTTTAACATGGTGAAAGAATCTTTTTTTTCCTTAAGTCTCCTGGCAACAATTCCCTTCATTTCTTGCAAAAAAGACAATGAAATTACTATAATTGTTCTATGTTTGATTCATCAAAGAAATCACTTTCTCACACACATATTTGTATCCAAGGAACTGGGAACTGAACAAATTTTAAACCCAACAGCTTCAGTTCTTGCCTTGAATCAGACATTGAGCTCAGAGCTGTTAGAAATTGAATAGTTTATTCCTTGGGGGACAGGAAAACTATGCTTGGTTATCACATTCTCCCCTCCCCCACCTCTCTCTGGAAAGAAAAGTAAAAAAGGAAACAGATGGGAACGTTCTTAATCATGACAACGCCATCAAGTGTAAGCCCTGGCTTGAAACTAAACTGTAGTCCTTCCAGCAGCTACAGCAGCAGCCATGATGGATTCAGGGGCTGGCACTTTGTCACAGGAAAAATACAAGGATCAAGAGGAGCTGCCTTAACCTAGATGTGGTAGTAAGGTCCAAATGAGGCACGCACTAGCTCTAAGTTAGCTGCTTCACAAAGCAAGCTTAAATGAGAGAACTCTCAACAATCCCACGTCTTGTTTACACTCTATTTTTAAAAACTTGATTCACACAGTTGTGTACATTATGTTACATATCATGGTTGTCACGCTGTTCCACCTATTAACATTATATTCATCTAGCACCAAATGCATATTGGGCACTGTGCTAAGGGCTGGGATGTGAAGACAAAAATCAGACGGTCACTGCTGCCTCTGCTTGGGGAGATGTTCTATATACATAGATAAGGAGAAAGTGTATTAAAAATAAATGCCGAGTAATTGGTGGGGGAGGGAATCCTAACAATGGGGAGATCAGGGAAGACTTGAAGTTCGTTAAAACCTGCAGGTTTCTTAAGCATTAAGTGTAGCCTAGCCACGCTTAACCCACCTGGACATGTGCAATGATGTTTTGAAACTTAATGTACCCAACTGGTATATGATCTCAGTCTAAAAGGACACATCACACAATATTTCGAGTTTAAACAGGAGGGAAGAACAGCGAATTTTTCTTTTGAAACTAGTATGCCAAATCGATAAATGATCTAAAGATAAAAGGCTACATCATATACTCAGAATTTAAGCAGGAGGGAGGGAAAGAGAATTGTACAGAATCAATTACTGGATCATTTTCTTCTGGAGAACAAAAATGGAACGCACTAAGAAACACATTTTCACTTATTATTGTTATTACTTGTTCCTCCATTAAAATCTTACTCCGATATATCATTAAGCCATGGAAGTGAACCTGGATTCTCAAAGACAATTTCTGCAGAACTAGAGCTCTGGAGGGTCCTATTAAGGTAGGAAAGCTTTTAATACAAGTCCAGTGATGGACTATATTTCTGCTGTAGAAGAAATAGCCTTAGTTAAGCAAGGTTCATCCTCAAAAGGTTAAGAATCATATGATTTATCCTAGCAATTATTGAAAGATTATGATCCCATTACTGGAGGACCCACACAAATGAACCTAAAGATCTAAAGTATCAAAGTACTATTATATATTAGAATATCACAAAACACTTGGAAATATGACACATATTATATATATGCACACATATGCATGTATATATAACATAAGCATATAGCCATATATGCATATACATGTATATCCATATGTATGTGGAAACATAAATACACACATATTATAAACACACCCGTATATTCACATCACTCCCATACTCAATAAAATCCAATGGCTTCTTATTGCCTCTTTGATCAAATACAAACTCATTTATTTTGCGTTTATAGCTCTACACAACAGGGCCCCAATCTACCTTGCCAATCAGTTATATATTACTACTCCTTCCCACAATCTGCACTCCAGCCAAACTGTTTTCTCATTGTTGCTTACATATCATACCCTACCTCCTCTTTCTACGTTTGCAATGACTGTCCCCCAAAGCTAGCTTTTACTCTCCTTATCACTGTCTGTTAGCCTTGCTTTTTTTTAAAAAACTAACCTGAAACATCACCTTCTCCATGCAACTTTTCTTGTTTCTCCCCAGCCTTTAATTCCCTCCTTACCAAAATTATCTTGTATTTATTTTGTAATACTTCCCAATGTAATTATTTTTGTACTTTACTCCAAATTAATCAACATATATTTTAAGGGACCAAAAGTTGGGATAGTTGAAGATAGGGAAAATATAGTGGATATATAGTAACAAAAAAATGAGTACTATTAAGACAATGGCTTAATGATTTCATAGAATCTTTACACATCATGAATACTTCTGAAAAAGCATCAGGGAGTTCTGGACATAGCAAACAATGAATAAGAGAAATGCATTCCAAAGGTCATTTATTATAACAAAGACGGATATAAAGTAGTTCAACATTAGGAAAACCATTAGCATAGGTAATCAAATTTAAAAACCCCACGTGATTATAGCAATAGGTGTTGGAAAACTTTTCACAAAATATAGTACTAATGTATGGAAAAAAAGACATCTAAAACCATATGAATGGAAGAGTCTTTCTTAAATTTGGGTGGTGCTCCATAGTGCAAGATGTTGTTTAAGTAGTGCAGATTCATAACTATATTTGGACCTATGAGAATTTGATATTCCACTGGGATCCACTTCAGTTGAAATAACTATTTATGATATTTTCATCAATCCATGATACCCTTGTCAGATGTTCAAAAAACATCACATTTGTATAGAATGAAATTTATCAATTTTTGGTCTGTCCACTGTCCAGAAGGGTCCCATGTCTTACAACTCCACCTCTTTGCAAACTGACCTAACTGATGTAATTTAAGTTTAAAAGTACCTAATTATATTAATTCAGATTCCATCTGATCTAATTAGTTTAACTCAAATTGCTTGGGCATTCTGGCAAGCCCTTGTATCTAGCACTCCTCTCAAATAAATCACACTATTTTAATCCAAGAGAAAGCACACAATACAGCTTTCTAACAAGTGGAGACAGGTAACTGCAGGCATCCCATCATCCAAGTCATTGGTAAATGAGTGTTAAAACTGGTAGGTAAGCTGTGATTTCAAACCATCAACAAGCCTTTATTAAGTACTTACTATGTGTCAGACAGCAGATTTCATTCCAACATATCCCCAACAGTTTCCCCTCTGTCACCTTAACTTCTAAGGAAGCTTGAGCTTAAGGTTCTAAGGAAGCTTATATCTACATTGGGTTTTCTCATTTTCACTTCACAATAGTGTTGTAAAGCAGATAGAGAAACTGCTCTTATCCCCATTTTTCAGATGAAAAAAACTGAGGCCTGAAGAGGCAAAATGACTTCCTATAGTTACACATTTATGAATAACAAAACTCTGAACAGAATACAGTTATAAATACCTCAAGTTCAGTGATCTTTCCACTATACCACAGGGCAAGAGACATGTAAAAGGAAGAGTCAAAGAAGGTTGGACCTTCAAAGAGCCATTTTTTTTTAACAAAGAAGGATCTTCTGAAAACACCTTTGTTCTTCTACTTTAGGCCTTCGGTAGAGTTTGATCTTTCTAAAAGTTATAAGTAGCATCATAACTTCTGCTACAATCCTTTCACAGTATGACTGTCAAAACTTTATAAATCTATTTCATGAGATCTCTGATGGCAAGTAGCTGAGTGACTCATATCTGCAAAACACTAGTAAAATAAGGTGGTGCCAAACTAAGACTTGAATGCCAGTCACCGTCATGCAGATTCTTTCAGGCATGAGGGCTTCAGAGCCTCAGTCATGTTATGCTGCCTCCCCTCTCCAGCCCACCCCATCCCCTACCTATTTCTGTTGTACCACTACAAACATCAGGAGGCAAGTGATACTAGGAAAACAAAAAATAGTGATGGCTATCGCAAGTTATTTTTCATATTTATGCCCTTCTGAAAGACTCCAACCAACATCTGCTGCTCCTTATAAACTCTCCTTCCCAGAGCAATTCTCAGTTTTCAGAACCAACTTTATTGATTTGAATTACTTCACTAGTCTCTAGACAAGTGACTAGAGGAAGTTATTTGACCTTTATTTTCTGACAGTAGGAAAAAGCACAAAGCTAATGATATACCAGCAAGCAATTGTCAGCACCTTGAAAGAAAGGGAAAGAAAGAAAAGGGGCAAGGTCTGGGGGCAAGGGATCCAAACACACCAAGCCAAGAAAACAAGCATGTGATAGCAAATGAGTGATTGTAACAAGCTCCACCTTGCACCCTCTAGTGCTTAATAAATGGTAAGAAAAAGCAGAAGAAGCCTGTGGATTTTGAACATTTTAAAGGTCAGGCAATGTTTCAGATATATGATAGATTCTGTTTAACTCTTTTCCAAACATAGCTACTTAGAGCATATATTCTCCACTTCTATGGAGAAGGTGAACAGATACATCCCCAGAAGTTTAGGAGTCTAGTTTCTTCTCATTAACAGTAAATGGAATTCCTTGCTTCCACCTTTCTATAGCCATATGCCAAGCACAGAGCAATGAAAGTGAGTCATCAGTCTTTGCCCTCAGATTTGGAACCTTTCGTCCTAATGTTTTCTTCATTTTATGCATATTGCAATGTTGCCTTTTCTCTCACCTGGTAAAAAGCAAAGAACCATAGGAACATGAAAAAACAACCAACAGTTCTAGAGATTTCCTCTCTGCAAAGATTTTGAATAAGGGCTGTTTTTTTACTTGTTTTTGTTTTTTATGAAGCAGTAGATCAACTCTTTCATCAGACATTTCAGTTCTTCCCAAAGACATAAAGCTCCCAGAGAATCTAATATTTCATTACTCCTCCTTGTATTCCCACAGTGCCAGTTAAAGTTCATTCCATACACTAGTATAGGATCATTCTGGGGATGCATAATGAAGGGGATCTTCCTTCAACCACCTGCTGCTTTCAAGAAGTCATATCTATCCTCTAATGCTTCCTGTCTGCCATAACTACACTATATATGTGTATGTATGAATGTATATATGTGTGTATGCACACACACACATGCGCACACACACACACACACACACACACACACACACACACACACACACACTGGTTCTCCCTATCTCTCCCAGGCTAGAATTGAAGTTGTCCCTCATTACCTGATCTCAACACTGATCAACATGGGATCTGCTCTTTCTGGCCTGGGCACATTTGGCCCCCTTTAGACAGCCTATCCATATTAGTGGGACTCCCCCTCCCATTATAAGGCCAGATTACACTGTGTTCAAGAGAAGCAAAGTGTGTGAAGAATGGAAAGGAAGGAACAGGCCAAAATATGAAGAGTTTTAGATAACCAATAGAAAAGTTTATATTGGATCCTGGAGGCAATAGAGACCTACTGGAAAACCCTGGGGGAGGAGAGGGAGAGAGGTAAAGGAAGACCAGAAGGGTTGATCAGACCTATGTTTTGAAAAAATCGCTTTGGCGTCTGACTAGAAGGGGGAAAATCTTGAGGCCTGGAAACAAGTGAGAAGACTATCATTGATAGTTTAGCAACAAAACAATGATGAACTGAAATAGAGTTGTGGTGATAAGCCTAAAAAGAAAGGGAAATATGTAAGAAATGTCCTAAAGGTAGAAATGAGAAGACCTAGGAATTGAGTGAATATGTGATATAAGAGTAAGAAAGTAAAGAAGACACTGAGGTTAGAAGCCTAAGTGACTGGGAAGATAGTAGCTGTTGTTTGCCCTTTGTTTTTGAAGAGGACCAATGACATCATGAGGTGAAGTCTTGACTTGTGCATGAACTGGATTTACACGAGGCAGAGCTTCATGAAGTTGTCAGCCTCACTCTCTCTTCCAGAGTCATCGAAGTCCAGTGGCAAGACAATAGTTAGATGACTAGTTAAGATATCCAATCTGGGGTGCAACCTTGGCATCTTCAGTGTCCAACCAAGCTCTAAGTGTTCCACAGTACCTGCTTCCACCACCTTCATAACAGATGGAACATTTTGTTTTCTCCACCAGCTTTGCCCGAAGAAGTCTTCACATGCTTGAGATAGACATTTGTAATGTTAATGAAATCAGAAGATCTTCCATGTCCCTTTCTATTGGCACCTAGTAAAGGCACTTAGCTCCTTACTTCAAGTTAACCCTTTGGGAGTAGTTAACACCTTAACAGGAAGGAGCAGAAAAGGGAGGAGCTATACTGTATATAAGGAAGAGAACCAGGACAGTCGGATTTTCTCTCAGTCACCTGGAGACTGCTCCTTTTGCTGAGATCCTCCTTCTACAGCTTTTACTGAGAACTTCCAAGAACCAGGCTGAAGAACTATCGTGAGTCTGAGAAGGATCCCTGCTTGAGGAAGCTTGTTCTATTCATGAAGGCTGGGGAATATGGGTGTTCACTGCATTAAGCATGTGTATCAACTTCGTGACCACTATAATGACTTTGGCTTTCTGGTTCTGGGACTCAGTGTTATGGTTTCTGAATAAAGACCTTGGTTCTGCCCTCCATGTGGAGAGTTTGCTACATTTTGTGATTCACAACTATACCAGCATATTCATAACCACCATGGGT
>CM053594.1:333093205-333112925 GCA_028646575.1 Pseudocheirus occidentalis
TAATTAGCAAAGGGGATTTAAAGAGAATTAGGACATATGAAAACTAAATAACATACTGCTAAATATGGTCTGAGTAAAAAAATAATCATAGAAATAGCATAAATCTATCAAAAAAAATATAATGACCGGATATGCTAAAATGTGGATGCACCTAAGAATTCCTTTGGGGAAAATTTGTACCTCTAAACATGTTTTTCAACAAAAGGGAACCAAGAGGCCAATTAACTGGGCATGCAAACGTAAAAGCAAACAACTTGAAAAACACTGAACATTGCATAGAAATTCTGAAAGTCAAAGAATAAATAAGATTGAAAACAAAAATTGAAAGACTCAATAAAATCAGGTTTTTTTAAGCCTAAATAAGCAAATTGCTAATTTGATTTAAAAAGTAGAAAGAAAACCAAGTGACTAATTTAAAGATGTAGGAGAAATCATAACAAAAAGAAGAAATTAAGAAATGCATAAATATACACTAAAATATAAAATAATAAAAATAACAGAACAAGTAATAGAGAATTTAAAGAACCCAATCTTAGCAAAACTGCGTGGGACAAAGACCACTACCAAGAAGGACTTAGATACCTGAAAGCAGACATGAGTTTATTGCTTTCTCATGAGAAAGGGTACTGCCCCTCTTCACTCTAATAGCACCTGCTGGAGAAGTACAAACTGATTCCTGACAAGGTCTTTTTATACTCTAACGGGAGCCACCACACCCCCCAACCCTCTTCCCCTTATTCCATTGGCTGGACTTCAGGGGGCACAATCTATTCATGTAAATCTTCTCCAGTAACAAAGAACAAAGGACAAGAAAAGGCAAGCAGGAAGTTTTGCAAGAGTTTGCAAGAGTGCACAATTTAAGTTGTGTTGCCAAAGTATGGCAAAAACTATTAAGGCTTCACTTCTGAGAAATCATCCTTCTCAAAGGGATTTGAAAAACCTTAAAATTAATTCTCAAAACCCCAAAATTCAAAGAAAAATAAACTCTAACACTATATGAATTATTTCATATGTTAGAAAAAGACAGCATCTTACCAAATTAACTTTTTGAAACAAATAATACCCTGGGATCCAAACTCAGTGAGGTAAAACAGAAAAAGAAAAAAAGAGCCTAACATTTTATGTAATATATTGATATAAAAATATTGAATAAAATCGTTACATAGAGAGCAAAGGTACAAAATGGATTCCAAAATTTAATATCAGGAACATGTTGACAAAATACAAATCATCTATGTTAAAAAAGGGGTGGGGGGGCTAAAACAGTAGAAAGCTTGTGCCAGCCAGATTGTCCATTTTCACTATTCACTAAATGTAGTTCTACAAATGCTAGTTACAGTTATAAGAAAAAGAAGTTGAAGTAATAATTATGGCAAAGAGAAAACAAAATGATCACTATTTGCAGTTTATATGATGATTTATTTGGAGCAGTTGCATCAAGCAAATAGAAATGAGCATCACTAGACCATACATTCAGATTCCTGCAGTTGCATATTGCTTTTAGAAATTCACATATTAACATTATCTATGTTTTATTATATTTTTCTATATTTTGTTAAATATTTTCTAATTATATTTTATATGGTTTATCCAGCATTTGGCAGGGTTATATACTCATGAGGCCCTCGTGTTTGACACTTCTACTTTAGAAAACCCTGGAGATAGCACTAAAATATTAATTCAAACAATAACTTCAATAAAGTAGCACTCTATGGTGGAAACCCATAAAATTTCATCCTTTCTGTATATGAGTGTAATAAGCATGAACTAGCCTATGGGCACCAATCTTTGAAATATATTCAAATACTCCCTCCTGGGTTCCAGGCAACATGACCAAATAGTAACTTAGAGGAAGCTAATTTCAGTCATTTATGACTGAGGGGACTTATACTACATAATCATGAAAAACCTTTTAGCTGGCAGTGGATCTGGAAGAACAGATGATTCAGGGGTTACTAAACCAAACTCAGTGAATGCACAAAAACTATGCCCTGTCCCTTCACTGATCCCTTTCCTTTTTGTCTGAAAGGAGGCTGGTAAAGATTGAACTATGCAGAGGGATAGGTAATGCCTTCATCTCCAGTTAGGCTGTGGATGATGTGAATACTTGACTTGCCCCACATCTTTGTTTTTGGACATTCTTTTTTTCAGGAAGTGACCTTAGGAGTGGTCTGAGAGAAAAGAACTATGAACAGTAGCCATGCTGGCCTGAGCAGTAGCAGTATTCACTGCAGTGATTGTGTCTGAAGGCACCAAATGTATTAGGAGCAGAGAGATATACTGGGGACAAATAAATGCAGAGTTAGAGTCATTCAAAGGAAGGCAACTTCAGGGAACCTGACCCTTCATTCAAGAGAAATGTTCTATGAATTCTAGAAAAGTAATGACCCTCAGATCCCAGAACCCACTTAAGGGGAACTTTATGAAGATTCTCCAGAGGGAGAAAATTACTTCATTACAAGTTATTATGAGTTAATACTTTACTGCAAGTGTCCTCTGTGTGCATGTCTCATCAGCTTGCTCTTCAAGTCTGATCCTGGAGAGGATTCAGGGAAGATGGCAGAGTAGGTCAGAAAACTTTCAGTTCTCCAAATTTCCTCCACAAAAAGAGACAGAACATTGCCTTAGAGGATATGTAGAGTAGTAGAAATAAACAAAAGTCAGGGAAAACAATTGTGCTATTAAGACAACCTAAGAAGACCCCAGGGAAGTCCTGATCTCCAGGGACTAAGGTTTAGTCTGAGTGAAGTGCAAATACCTCCAGGTTGACTCTGCAGAATCTACAAACAACAAGCATGGGGGCAACTGGGTAGGGAGGCGTCAGTCTCAGGAAGTTTTACTTCACAGTACCAAGATCAGAAGGTGAAGTGGGAGAAGGTTCAAGGACTTTCCACTGTTCAGGGACACTAAGCACAGTTATGATGATGGGATAAGTCATGGGCTAAAGCTTTGGGAAGAAGAAGGTAGCACATGCCTGTTGAGTACACTAGTGGAGGGGTGGGGACCATGCTGGCTTTGGGCACTGAAAGGAGAACAGAGTCCCTGGTTGCAGTTCCGGGGCAGAGAGGACAGCTGTAGTTTACAGCTAATAAAGGGATAGCAGAGAGCAAGAGCATTTACAGGACAGTGTGACTGGGGAGCAGAGAGGAGAATACCAGTCTGGGCCGCAGAACAGACTGCAGCAAATAAGAGTTGGGGAATCATTTCTGACATTTTGGGACTAGAACAGAATTATACTAGTAATTGCTAAAAGCAAAACAAAATTAAAATTATACTGAGCAAGCAATGGAAAAAAAAACCAAACATAGAAAGCTACTATTGGAATAGGGAAGAACAGAATTCATATTCAGAGGAAGATAATGAAGCTAAAAAAAATTTTTTTTAAGCTACTCCTTTTTCATTGAGAAATATCAAATGGTCCCAAGCACAAAAAGAGTTTTTGGAAGAACTTAAAAAGGACTTTACAAATCAAATAAGAAAGATCAAGGAAAAATTATAAGAAAAAATAAGAGCAATCCAAGAAAATCAAGAAAATTACAAAAAGTCAACCAACTTGAAATAGAGAATCAAAAACTTAAGGAAGAAAATAATTCCTTGAAAACTAGAACTGAGCAAGGGAAAGCTAACAAATTTCTAAGACACAAAGAAATTATAAAACAAAATAAAAAGAAAGCTAAGATAGAAGACAATGTGAAACATCTGATCAGAAAAACAACTGATCCAGAGAACAGATCAAGGAGAAATAATATAAGAATAGTTGGACTACCTGCAAATCACAATTTAAAAAAAAAGATCTGGATGCCATATAGTAAGAAATTATAAAGGAAAATTACCTTGAAGTTCTAGGACAAGAAGGCAAAATAAAAATAGAAAGAACAAAATTAATGCCTGAAAGAGATCCCAGGAAGAAAACTGACAGAAATATCATACCCAAATTTCAGCGCTTTGTTAAGGACAAAATATTGGAAGAACAAGAAAAAAATTAATTAATGTCACAGAGGTACAATAAGGATTATTATGTTGAAAGACTTTAGGTCTTGGAATATTATGTTTCATAGACCACAAGAGCTGAGATTACAACCAAGGGTAACTTATATAGCAAAGTTAGGTATAATTCTGAAATTTCAAAACCCAGAAATTCAATGAACTGAAAGACTTTCAGATATTTGTGACAAAAAAAAAAACCCCAGCAGAACTTAATGGAAAATTCAGTTTTTAAGACCCAGGAGATATATAAGGTAAACATTAAAGACCAATTATATGGGACTCAATAGGGTCAAATTATTTATTTATTTCTTATATGTGAAAATGTTATCAGTGTTTGTGACTGTCATTATTTGGGTAGTTTGAAAGCAAGTCTTGCTCTGAATTCTATGTGACAGGGTGATTCTAAAAAAAATGTAAAGAGAGATAAAAAGGAGTAATTATTTGTAAAGCCAAGTATGAACAGCTTTCCAGAGGACTGTTGCTGTGACCACCTTTTCAAGGTTCTGATTACACAGTATAGTGAACTCTCTATTCAGCAACAAACCAATACAAAACATGCACAATAAACAAAGTATAGCATTCAGAATGTTTTAGCTTCACAACTTATTATTCAAACAGCCACATAGTTTTCACCAAAGTGGTCACATAATCGTAAGCAAAAGATAATATTCATTTAGTAAGTCCTTCATTTAGAAAATCCTTAATTCAATCACAAAGTACAAAGGTCAAAGTCCTCCACCCGCAGGGTGCAGTTAAGTTACAATATCATCTGTCACTACTAAATACCATCTTAGTTGGTAGTGGAAAACACAAAAGCTATCCTTCCCTAGGTCACAAGTAATTTACAATCTCATCAGTCAGCATTAAATACCCAAGAAGAGGTCTTTTCATTGTGACTCAGAGCAGGTTCTCAGCTTCCATGCTTCCTCTTCCATGGTCCCAACTCCTGCTCGAATCTAACCAACTGCCACCTGAGTTCAAAGGCAGACAGTTCCTTGTCCAGCTCTCCATGCAGTTCCTGTTCCATATGGAAGCTCACAGTGTCTAGTCTACCTCAGGTCCTTATTGTCCTTATTCAAATACCAGGATACCTAGTCCCAGAACCAAATAGTCAAAGTCATTACAGTAAACACGAAGTTGGTACACATGGTTAATGCAATGAACACCCACATTCTCAAGCCTTCACAACAGAACAGGCTCCCTCAAGCACAGATCCTCCTCTCTCACTCATGGTAGCTACTTAGCCTACTTCTTGGAAGCTCTCAGCAGAAATTCCCAGAAGAAAAGTCTCAGCAGAAGCTCAGTTCTCAAAATCAAAATCCTTTTCTGGTCTCTCCTCCTCAGTCTCCACGTGGCTTGCTCCAAGAAGTTCTGACTCCCAAGCTTGTGTTTTTCCTTATATAAGGTCATGTTAGCAACAGGGGTTCATACTTTCTGTTTCTTAACAGAAGTTTGATATATTTAACTTGAAACTAAGTTCTAAGTACCTGTTAGCTTGCCGATACAAGGAAATCCTCAAATTCCATTACTATTACATTATCTCATACAAATGAGGCATAAAAGTAAGAATTGGTTCAGAATAAGTTAGTGGGGGGATGATGGGTAGTGCTGGAACTTTACTTTCATCTGGAATGGGTTAAAGAGAGAGCAATATAGTTGTGCGTGTATGTGTGTGTGTGTGTGTGTGTGTGCAAATAAAAGTCTTCTAAATTCAGAAAGAAATAAGAGGGCATGAGGACAGGGTCAGAGAAGAGGATAAGGGAGGGACTCCCAGAGGGGTGGCTAGGTTAAGGAATAGGAGGGCAAAGTAATAGATATAAGTAAAGTAGAGGAATGAGGAAGGATAGGGTAAACAAAGAGAGAAGGATAGTGAGGAAAAATAGGAAGGAGGGAAACATACAAGTAATTATAGCTTAGAATGCAAATAGGATAAAAAATGCTGATAAAAGAGGAAACAGCAAATTAAAAAACAACAACAACAATATGTTTCTTTCAGGAAATACAAATGAGAGATACATACAAAGGTAAAATAAAGGGCAAGAATAGAATTTATTATATAAAACACAGGGGTAATAATCTTGATATCAGACAAAATTAAAGTTAAAATAGATTTAATCAAAAGAGACTTATAGGGAAACTCTATTACATGTCAGCAATATCATTCAATATTGTTTTAGACCATCTAAAATAACTAGACAATACAAAATACCAGAAAGTATGCCTGCCAAAGCAGACACAGGAACTATATGAACATAAACATAAAGCACTTTTTATACAAATAAGGTCAGTTCTAAATAATTAGAGTAATATTAATTGTTCGTGGATAAGGAAAGCCAATATAATTTTTAAAATCCGTTTATGATTTTACCTAATTTATTTATTCAATGCCATCCCAATTAAATTACCAAAAGAAATTATCTTACTGAGTTAGAAAAAAATAATAACAAAGATCATTTGGAAGAACAAAAGTTCAGGAATTTCAAAGAAATCTGGAGGGAAAAAATGTAAAGGAACAAGATTCAGCAACATCAGATGTTAAACTATATTATAAGGCAAGAGCATTGTGGAAGTGTAAAATGAATGATTTCAATTATTTTAAACCAAAATTTTCTTGTATGAATGAAATCAATGTAACCAAGAACAGAAAGAATGCAGAAAATTGAGGGGGGAAAGGGGGAAACTTTCAAAGACAATCTGTCAGATACGCTATAATTGTGTTGGAATATTGCTGTGGTGTAGGAAATGATGAGCTGGTTGATTTAGAAAAACATGGAAAGGCTTGGACAGAAGATGCTATCCACTTTCAGAGAAAGAGATAATTGGAGGGGCGGCTAGGTGGCACAGTAAATAAAGCACCGGCCCTGGAGTCAGGAGTACCTGAGTTCAAATCCGGCCTCAAACACTTAACACACACACAAAAAAAACTAGCCGTGTGACCTTGGACAAGTCACTTAACCCCAACCGCCCTCCAAAAAGCAAAAAAAAAAAAAAAGAGATAATTGGAAATATGCATAGTACAATTGTGTGTGTGCATGTGTGTACGTGTGTGTACATATGTATACATATATACATACATATGTGTGTGTGTTTAATTGTTGCCTTCAAGGGCAAGGGAGAGAGGAAAGGAGAAAGGGGGGGGAATAGAGTTAAAAGTGCATAGCAGAGAACAAAAGAAAGCCTAGAATAAAGCAAAGACAAACTGGGTGCCTTTGAAAACAATGTGTAGTATTTATTTATTATATAGATTTCCTTGAAATGGAAATTTATTGTTTTATATTGAATCGTCCTATGTTCTCCTGTCTACATAACAGTGACTTTTTTTCTTTTTTCTTTTGTAATGAAGTTTAAAATGAATAAAACATTTGGAGATTTTTTTTAAGTTTGATCCTAATCTCTTCATAGACATTGTGTTCATTTATGTGACAGTATGCTCCAGATTTGGAAGAAACAGTAACGACTGTTCTTCCCATGACTTCTCAAGAAAGACTTTTCTAAAACTAATTAAGAGCTAGCCATGGTGGTACATTGGGGAGGCTGAAGTTGGCTGGTCCCAAGCTGGATTGTTTTGAGCTACAGTGGCACTGTGGTGATCAAGTATCCACCCTAAATTCAGCATTAGTATGGTGAGCCCTCAGAGGAGGGAGCCACCACTGTGCCTATGGTGGGACAAACTGCCACAGACCAGAAATGGAACATGTCAAATATCCTATGCTTTTCAGTAGTAGGACTGGGCTTCTGAACAGACCCTTCAGTTCTAGCCTGGGCATGATAACTAATTAAGTCTGGAGGGTTAATGTTTGCCAAGTAGAAGTATTGAGGCTAAGAGGCCAGGGGGAAGTTCGTAAAAGTATTGTACTAGAAATATAATTCTTCCTATTTAACCCCATAACTTGAAGGTACTACTAGTCAGTCACTCTTTGGGAACCCCAAATGAGGAATGTAAGAGCAGTATGGAGAATCAGCAAGAAGGGATGATGTATTATTACTGATAAGGAAGCAATAGAAAAAGAATTTCAATGAAAATTTGCTACAAGAATATAGAATACATATATATGTGTACATATATTATATACATATATATGTATAGAATATCTGGGCGTCTACTGATCAAGACACAGATAATTACCAACATATACAGGAATTGTATGTGATTGTTTAGTTGATTAGTTGCATACTACTCTTCATTTCCCCACTTGAGTTTTTCTTGGCAAAAATCCTGGAGTGGTTTGCCATTGCCTTCTCCAGCTCATTTTATAGATGAGGAAACTGAGGCAAACAGGGTTAAGTGACTTTCCCAGAGTCATGCAGCTAGTAAATGTCTAAGGTTGTATTTGAACTCAGGCCCTCTTGACTCCGGGATCAGCACTCTTTCCACTGTCCCACTTACTACTAGCCCAGGAATTATATGAATAAAATTGCAGAAATGAACGAACAAAAACAATTGAGATCATTTTATGCCAATATAACAAAAATGAAGATATTCTATATAAATTAGTTGACAAAATTAGTACCATGCCAATTAAAATATTAGTAGTTATTTTAAGAATCTATACACAAAAATAACATTAACCTTAAAGAATAGAAGGTCAAGAATCCCAAAAGAATAATGAAAAAGAATACCATTTATTAAGCACCTCCTCTGTACCAGACACTGCACTAAGCACTGGGAATATGAAGAAAAGCGAAAGACAGACCCTGCCCTCAAGGAGCTCACAATCTACTACCTGTCACAGCTATGTGGTCCTGATTTTAAAAAAAAAATCAAGAAGTTGACCAATGTAAGGAAAGGTATCTCCAAATAATCAGACATAAAAATGTTTGATAAATCTGTAGACACCAACTACTCAAGTAAGGACCTCCTATTTGACAAAAACTGCCAGAAACAAACAAAAAAAACCCCTGCAAAGTAGTCTAACAATAAATAGGTTTAGAGCAGCAAAGTAAGCCATGTACCTCAACACATTCCAAATGGAGAGATCACTTAAATATTACTGGTCATACCATCAACAACTTTGAGAAATTGGAAAAATAAAAATTGAAAGAATAAAAAGGAGATTTATTTTTTACAACGACAGCTAGGGAGAGAGTTGTTATCTAAATAAGGCATAGAGATTGTCATAGAATATTAAAGGGAAAATTTAATTACTTAAAATTTAAAAACTTCTGCATATATAAAGCAAATAAAATCAGGAGAGAAATAATTAAGGGAATCTTCTTGAAAAAACTCTTTTAACAAAGCTATAATATTCAAGATATGTAAAGAATAGATTCAAACGTATGTTATTACATAGTTATTACTATTGTTAATAATTATTTATCATTATTATTAGTAGCATTAACATGCAGTTTTCAAATAAAGAAATGCAAACTATAACCAACCATAAGAAAATCCAAAATACTAAGTTAACATGTGCAAACATAAAAGTGCTATATAAATGTTAGCTAATAATAATATGAATGCAAATTAAAGCAGCTCTAAGACTCTACCTCATATCCCTCCATTGGAAAAGATAACAAAAGATAAAAAATAATAATAATTAAAGGGCTTGAAAGAGGACAAGCACACCAAAGTTTTGTTAGTAGAGCTGTTGGTAGGTTCAACTATTATGGGAAATAATATGGAATAGTACCCCAAAAGTAATTAACTGTATATTCCTTTAATCCAATGATACTACTATTAGGCATGTGTCCCCAGAAGTAAAAAAAAAGAGGGAAAGGGCCTGTATTTTTTTAAAAGAGTACTTATAGCATCATGTTTTCTTGTGGAAAAGAACTAGAAATAAAATACGTGTCCATCAATAGTGAAATAGCTGAACAAATTGTGGTATGTGATGGAATTTTATTGTATTTTAATAAATGAACGTGACAGTCAAAGAAATATGGGAAAACATGTGAACTGACACAGAGTGAAATGAACAGAATCAAAAAACAATTTATCCACTGTTCACAATAATAATGTGAGGGTAAACAAATTGGAAAGACCTCAGATCTCTGACCAAAGCAATGACAAATCATTCCTTCAGATGACTATTGATGAAACGTTCCTCCCACCATTTGGCAGAGAGGCGATGGGGTAGAGGTAAAGAATCGGATGCTCATTCTCACTTCATTTTATTGACTGTTTAGCTTGCCTATCCATATTAAAAGAAAGATTTTCACTTTTTGATGGAGACACTGGGGTAGTGGGTGGTGATCAACGTGAAAAAAGAAACATCAAAAATATTTTAAAGTTTCACAAAAGAAAAAAGGATTTGGAGAAAGAGACAAAAATTAGGAAAGTTTTTTGCTACCTTGTTAGTTTTATTATATTTTTGTTCATTTCTTTAAAAAATCTAAACATCAGTTTTTACTGAATCATCATCCTTGTTACTGTTTATATCTTTTTGTTAATGATTGTTAAATTTGCAATAAAAATGCAGAAATAAGAGAATGATGTTGCATTAAGAATATTGTTTTGTCGACTGTGTGGATTATGAATTTGAGAAGGGAAGGGTTTGCAGTCGATTAGAAGGCCATTGCAGTAGTCCTTGGGAGAGAGCCTGGACTAGACCAATGTAAGAAGAGAGAATGAGAAAGTTGTGGAAAATGATTTGGAAATAGAATCAAAAAGACTTGGCCGGTGATTGATTATATGGCACCTCAAGTGGGCTCACCAACCTCTTACTTTCCAGGTTAGTTCTTTCACCCTGCTCTCACATTGGCATATCTGAAAATCTGAAGTGTCTCTCAGGATCCTAGGATAACTCTGTTATGGGAATATACTCCTGTTATTCGCTATTATAGCACCTACATCTCCTTTGGTTTGACTTCCATTTATACAAAATCATTTGCCATTACACTATTAACTTTTAAATATAAAATATTAACTGTATAGCTAAACTGAGAATAATCATATCACAGTAAATCAATATGAGGCAAATGTAGGAATACTCAGTATATTAGAGTCCATCTATCCAGGGGTGAGGAACCAGCCTCGAGACCACACGTCACCCGCTAGGGTTTGCACATTTGAGAACCTAGAGCCATGGTTCTCAACCTTCCATGACCCTTTAATACAGCTCCTCATGTTGTGGTGACCCCCCCGCTATAAAACTGTTTTCGTTGCTACTTCATACCTGTAATTTTGCTACTGTTATGAATCGTAATGTAAATATCTGATATGCAGGATGTATTTTCATTGTTACAAACTGAACATAACCCACAGGTTGAGAACCGCTGACCTAGAGGGACACATGTGGCATCAAGGTTGCTGGTTTCCCACCTCTAATATTTTTGGGTCAACTCTTCCACCAAGACACACAATGTATGTGGTGGGAAGTAGGCAGATATTTACAGAAACTTTGCAGGAAGGTACATAAGTGGAGAAACCCGTGTGCTGAAGGTAAATTGCGATGGGAGGTCTTTATGTTCTAGGTCTCCCCATCAATAATCCACAGCACCAGAATCTCTTTCAGTGGGGCTCCTCCTCTGTTCTTCACCAATCTTCTCCTTGTTAAGTCCCCTCCTCTGCTCCAGAGCGGAAAACTTGGTGACAAGTTCTTTTTACTCACAATCATCCTTAACAGGTTGCTAAGAAAGCATGAAGCTATTATAGTGATATTTGGTTCCCTTAAGGCAGAGAACTGCCAAGCTGCTCAGGATGGTTCTCTAGGCAATTTAAACAAGAGCAGCCAGCTCTCACTCAGTAGGATTTTTCAGTCTAATCAGCTCCATGTGATGTTTCAGGAAAATAGATAGAAAACATCTCAGAGAGACCAGGAAAGAACAACCAAGTGCCTCTCTCAAGCTATAGTTGTCATTGGAGGGTAATAGCTCAACCTACAGCAGTTACACTAAGACTAATCTTCAGTCAATCTGCAAACGACTCTCTGTCAATCAGCAGGCTTTTAGAATACAAACTAAAGCCTTCCTATTAGCTGAATTTCCACCTGGCCAAACAGCTCCTTATCTACCTCCTAGCAACAAATCATTCAATTATATGATAAAATTAAATTAAATACATTAATATAGAATTTAAATAAATACATCAAATTAATTAGATACACCTTTCTATCATTTGTGAAACAAACAGTCTTTATTTAACTCTCCCTGTCACCTCCAAAAACTTGGCTTACAACATTCAAATTATAATCTTCCAAACTCTAAAAAACTGTCAAATGCAAATGTGCTGAGAGTCCACAATGCCCTCAAGCCTGAGTCATTTCATCAAACAGGGCCTACTCAATATATTTATCTAAGGATAAATTCTCTATCTAGTCTAGCTAGTAATCTGTCTCCTCTCACATTTCATCTGAAAAGCTGTTTCTTTTCACATTGACTGTATTAGGTTTTGTAGACAAAATTTATTTTCTGACTCTTTCAGCAGCCAAACTATTCATATTATTTGGGGCAAGGAGTAAGAGAGAGAAAAGAGTTAAGGATGGCTGAAATTGTAATTCAAGATGACTACAAGGGTGGAGGTGCTCTCAATAGAAATATCTCAACATAAATACAGAAGTTTGTAAGAGAGGAATAGAATAGGGAACAAAAATGAATTCTATTTTGCATGTTCATGTGGAGATAGATTGAGGTTGGATGTGCAGATTTGGGAGTTAACTGCAAATAATCAAACCCAAAGGAACCAAATGAGGCCACCAAAAATATAGAGTAAGAGAGAGTACGTATGTGTAGAGAAAGAAGAGGAACAGGCCCAGTCCGAAACTTTTTTTTAATGTCATTTATGATTAAGGGGCGGGATATAGAGACTATGAAGGAGCAGTCAGAGAGGTAGGAGGATGAAATGAGTAGTATCAGGAAATTTGAAGAGAGCAAGCAACTGTATCAAAAAGTGATTAAAAGTTAAGAAGAACAACTACGGAAAAGTTTGAATTTAATAATTAAGACCACCAGTAACCATGAATATGAGCTATAATAAATAACAAGATTTCCAATTTTTTTAAAGCTCCTTATGTATTTTTCCAAAATGAGATTTTTGTTTTTAAAATAACTCTACTAATAATTTGTTTTTCTACTCTTTGCAGTAGATGACTTAGAATTCAGATGGTGAGGATATTTTAAATTTAATTTGCCTCTTTGGAGTGAATCACCTATAATGGCCCATTTTGTTCCCACCCAGTTTAACTGGCAACTTCTAAACTGAACCATATTTACTTTTTCATCCTACTAATAGATTAGCCAAGGAACACACTGAAATTGTAAAACATTTAGTTGGAAAAGAAAGGATAAAACAAACCCTATCTCAGTCTATTCCTGAATAATGTAAAGCCATCCCCCTTTTCACACTAAAAAAAGCTTGAGAAACAAGCCCTTCTCCCTCTGACTCTCATGCCTTCAAAATAGGGAAGTCATGGTACAGTTCTTGACTTGGTTGGAATGACACCTTAAGTTTGACTTTTCTGTGTTTCATAAGCACAACTTAGCAAAGATTCGTAATTAAGCTAAGTTTGTCTGGGAAAAAATATTGAGAGGTTTTAGTTGACTGCAAGTTCAATCCATCAGCAGTGTGATATGGCAGCCCAAAGGAACTAATGGGTCTTCATCTGTGAGACGAAAGATATGCCTTCTAGAAATAGGTAGGCAATAGTTAAAATGTCCTCTGCGGTTTTCATACCACATCTGGAATATTGTGTTTCCTTCTGGGCCCCACAATTAAAGAAGAATATTGACAAGTTGGAAATTATCTAAAGGACGGTAACCAGGACCAGTGAAGGGCTTTGAGTCCATGCCATATGAGGGTCATTTGAGATAATTGAATGCTTGACTTGGAGGTGTGCAGGAAGGATTAAACTTGATCTGCTTGGCCATAGAGGTCAAAACCAAAATCAGTACAAGGAACTTGCAAAGAGACAAATTTGACTTTAGGAAAAATTTCCCAATAATTAGAACCATTCAGTAGTAGAGTGGGGTGTGTCAAGAGGTGGTGGTGACCTTTTTTTAGGTCTTCAAGCAGAGCCAAATAATCACTCTCCTGGAATATAATAGTGGAAATTCCTTTTGAGTTCATGTTGGGCTAGTTATCTGCTGAGTTCACATCTGCCCCTCGAATTTTGTGAGTATAAAATCTTTTTTACATAATAAAAGTTGAAGGGGTAAAGAACAGGTCTACATCGCCCAGAGTTTCGGGTAGTAATTCCCACAGCCACTGCTTGTTCCTAATGTTTTATTGATTGGGCCCACTATATCCTCAGTAACGGGAATCTGAAAGCTGAAATGAGACATTGTTGTTCAAAAAGCTCCTAGTCCAGGGCCTATAGCAAAGTCTATTCACTGCTCATGAGTCTTTTGCTTGATATTTGCTCCTGAAAAGGAGTATCTTATAATTAGACATAGGTCAGGGGTTAAAGATAGGGAATACCCTATTTATCTTTGCAATAATCCTCACTTCACTCAATTTTATGAACCCTCTGATTAAGATAAAGCAGAGGAAATTGAGACAATGTGCTTTGTTTCCTAGTATAGCCGTAAAGATAGGAAATTTCTTCAAATGAAGGCCTAAATAGCATCATCTGCCAATTTTCTTAGAGCTTGCACCAAGGCCAGCTCATTGAACTTGAAGTAAAATATTTCCCAGTGAATTATTTCTCTCATTTTGTGTTTTAAATATAATTTAAAAAACTAATGTGTTTGTTTATATTTGTATTGCACTTTAAGGGTTACAAAGAACTTTCTTCATAACGATCCTATGATCAGTAATTATTATCTCCATTTCACAGATGAAGAAATTGAGGCTAAGGGACTTGCTCAAAGCTGCAGAATTATTTATAAATGTCAGAGAAGAGACATGAATGCCAGTCTTCTGACTCCAAGTCTAACGTTGTACTAAATTTGCCACTCTACCTCCTAAGCAGATAGAGATGGGAATGGACCTGTGAATTTACTGGTTTAGGGAACTCCCTAGTGATGAAGTTCCCTCTAATAGTGCAGGAGAGAGTACCTTCTCTGCATTTTATAGTCTTAGGGAGTTACCTAGAGCACTGAGAAGTTAAGTTATTAACCCAAAGTCAAATAGGTATTATTTGTCTGATGCCAAACTGGAACTGAAGCCTTTCCGGTTTCAAGACTGGCTTTCCCCTACCCTCTATGGCCTTTCATGAAGCAAGTAATAAAAAAAAAATCTCTCTCTCTCTCTCTCTCTCTCTCTCTCTCTCTCTCTCTCTCTCTCTCTCTCTTTCTCTGTGTGTGTGTGTCTCTCTGTCTCTGTCTTTCTCTATCTGTCAGTCTCTCTGTCTCTCTGTCCCTCTCTGTCTCTCTGTTTCTCTGTCTCTTTCTCTCTCTCTCTCTCTCTCTCTCTCTCTCTCTCTCTCTCTCTCTCTCTCTCACACACACACACACACACACACACACACACACACACACCATAGCATTCTCTGCTATAGATTCCTAAGCAGATATGCTGGGGAGGGGCGTGGGGAATGGAATTGGAATCTTAATTACACAACAAATTCAGGCAATATCTTATGAACAGACTGAGAAAATTAAAAAGTTCAGCTCAAGCTTTCCTCCTTACAAGCAAATTCAACACAGAAATTGAATAAGCCTCCCAATCACCCCCAATTTTAAACAAAATTCAGTCAGTGTGTTTTACATATAAATTATATGAAACATAACATTGAAAAATTCTTTGTGCTTGCTAAATAGATTTTTCCAAAGCTCAGAAAATGAGGAGCCAAGTTTTATTCAACAAAACTTTTACACAGCTTGAAAGTAAATGTGCATAAGCAACTTAGGGCAGAAAAACCATTTATTTAGGAGGTGGAAAGGGGATTACAAATTACCTGAGGCCTAAAATATCCTGTCCAACCACATAAAGCAAGCATTTTTAGTTTGGGGAAATTTTTTCCTTTTCTTCAGTGTAGGGACCAGATGGCTACATGTGGTACAGTGTATTAACCCAAACACACAGGAGGGAAGTTGCCAGACACATCCAACTGAAACTCAATGGGATATTCTTGCATTATACAACATAATTTAACATCCTTCCTCCCTCTTGCAGCCAAAACATCCCTGTTCATTTACTTTAATAACGCTGACTGGCATTCTTCCCTGGTAGTGATTTAAAATGTTATCCACAAGTCTGGGACTCTTCACATTTTGATTCTCCTGTGGATTCACACAATTAATCAGAAATTATTGGATTGAAAGTCAAGACCTGGTAAGATCTTTTTGTTTTGTTTTATTGAAAAGAGAGAGGAAAACCCTGCACATTCCATAACTGGGAAGAGGATCAACTTCCTTGGCTCACAATCAGAGTATGTCAGTAACATTATCCAGAGTAAATAAAACATTACTAATGTCTAATCGGATGTGTATATATTTATATCACAGAAACTGCAGAGAGGTTGTACCAAGAATTTATGTGTATGAACACACACACACACAGAGTGTGTGTGCTTAAGTTTATACTTATAAGAACATAAATATAGAACCTTCTCTGGTCTACGTCCTGATGAAGAAACCTAGAAATGAAGCAATCTGCAAAAAGCATATAGGTAATTAGTAGCAGAGCTGGAAATTGAACTCAGGTTCTCAGATCCCAAAGTCAGCATTCTTTCTACAGATTCACACTGTCTACCACATTTCTATGATAAAAAAATTAAATTATGCTAAAAGCAGTAATAAGATAAATAGGTAAATAAGTTTGCCCCCTTGCTATTTGTCCATTCATATAATTTGATTGAACATTGATTATGTGCAAAAAATTGTACTACTTTGGGGGAGAGTGGCACAAAGATCAATGAGACATTCTTGACCTTTAAGTAGCTTGCAATTTTTAAATGCTTTATTGATGCTCTTTTAAAAATCTATATCTCTCATTGGTTACCCATTCATCTACCCTCTTCTTTATCATATATATAAATATATATATACATATGTAACAAATATATGTATATAGAGACATCTACATATTGGGTTATAAGGAAGCAAAAGAAATAAAGTTCACGGATACTATGAACTAAGCTGGTGAGGGGAAGGACCACTTCCCCAACTCCTTTTTTAGGTCCTGTGGCCTCAGAAGCAGGTTTCGAATTTTGCTCTGTTTTGTTTGCCTTTTTCACCCCTAGGTCAATCACTGGAGTCTCCAGATTCCAATTCAAGGCAAGACAACTTTAGAGGCAAGTTTCCCAGCTATATTATTCTTTCAACCCATCAGGGAAACCTTGAGAAGCCAAAGTGACCAGAATTTGAGCCCAAGGGGAAACGTTGGATTTAGGGTGTGATAGGATTACTAGGCTACACAGGAACTGTATTAAACTCTTAACTAATCTCCCTTCCTTCCCCAGAGAGCAAGGTGATGCATTGAGGGATTACTCCCCCATGTGTTACAGGAGAGTGAGGTGATATTTGTATGTTAGTTTGTATTATACCTTTGAAGCAAATATTCCTTTATAGGATCTAATCCGATTAAGTGGTTAAATAGAACTGAGGTGCAGGGGAACCCTAAAATTTGGGGAACTCAATCGGCAGGGCTGGAAGCAATGGCATAGAGGCCATAAACCCCTAACCACTCTTTAGGGTACTGAAGAAGCCTACATGACAATCATGGATAACTAGTAACATTCTTTAAGTTTTCATCATAGAGTAAATGATAGAATACACCAGAATAAATAAATTCTTTGATTTGGCTCAACAAAATAATCTCAACTCGACCAAAGAGAGAACAGTCTCATTGAGGAAGTCTGCTCTTAGCACTCCCTATGGTTGTAATCATTGGGAGCTAAGGGGTTTGTTGGGGGCCACCTTCCCCACATGTCTGGTACTCCAGGGAGATCTCCACCTGCCATTCAAAAGTTTGTATCTAACCTCCCTCATTGCACCTCTCTTCTGTCTCTCACAAACTCTGCTTTTCTCTTGCCTTCAAAGTCTCACCACCAGGACACCAGGCTCAGAAGAAGTCTCTCCATCAATAGAAAGTCTTTATCTTCCTCTGCATACACAGTATGCAGTGACACAGGGCTGTTCTTCAAGGAACCACAGAATTCTGGGATTGAATGGTAACAGATCTGCAGAAAATGCCACATATGACTGACCAATGTACCTATAATTATCTGTTTTCTTCACTATAAAATGAGAATAATAAAAGCAAACACCTTGCAGCCTTGGTATGAGGTTCAAGTGACATGATGTTTGTAAAATGCTTAGGACAGTGCCTGACACATGGTAGGTACTATATAAATTCTTATTCTTTTCCCTCCTTTCTTCCCCTTCCCTATCTACCCTCATATTAGGGAACATAGTCTCTCCCAAGAGTAGCCCAAAGGGCCATGAAGAGATGCATTTTGAGTATAATTATGTTATAACATATAATACAAGAGGTAATCAAGAAATTCTCAGGTCAACTAAGTTTTCCAATATGCTTCATAGAAATAAGGGTATCAATTTCTGAATGACCAATTTGTACATGAGGATTTGCAAAAAAAAAATGGATTTGATCCTTTCTTTTTCCAACCACTCACTTACATAGAAAAATAGAAAATAATTTTTAAAATTGAGGTTTGATCCTGGTGAGAGAATTACAATGAGAAGGAAATGGAGGGAAAACTTAGCTCTTGAGGATACTTCATATCTCAAGGACTCACTGGTACCTCTTGCTGAGTGTAACAACAAGGATTAGAGGTCTTCTCTCTCATCCCACCCTCCCTCCCTCTCCACCCACTTCCAGCAATGGCATTTCAGAACAGAAGCACAAGTCTATAAGAGACATGGGCTTGAACACAACCTATGAGGGAAATGTAAGGACATTGTTTCCTTGAAGGCCAGCTTTCAATGGTATCCTAGCCAGATATCTAAGCTTAGCCAAAAGCTATTGACTATGGAGAATATATTCAACCAGCAAAGAAACCTTGAAGTGAACAGATGCTAGAAATATGACAATATAATTCTTTCAGATTTTAAAAAAATCTTCTCCAGTGAAAAAACTGACAGAGGACTCAGGAGTCCTGGAGTTGTTAGAGAGGGAGTTGCCCATCCACATGTTTTCACCCATTATACTCCTCCACATTCAATAAATACATTTGATCCCTCTCAATGGTAAATTTGATTTATACTGTTCAAATAAATCCTTTTTCTTTGAGTTAATTTGGTCCTTGGGCTGATTATTCAAAAGTAAACATATTCACTAGTGATTTATGGGCTATAATTTTAGTGCAAACTCACAGTTTACTTGGTGACTGGTCCTCTGTGGTGTCCGATACAGCAAGCAGGGGCAGGGAATCCCCGGGGCATTACAAACATATGACCAAATGATGAACCTTTGCAACAAATTAGTGTGAGCATGATCATACAGGAAACAAAAGTAGTTTGACCAGTCACGTGACTAGAATGAATGGTTAGCCTCAGGTGTGCATTAATACCCACAAAATAGCCTCCACAACCGTGGTAAGTTCCTTATGTAGGGTTTATGGTAAGATATGAAAAAGGATGCATAGGCTGATGATACACACGGGTTGCAGTATGTACTTTTGAAGCAAACATCCATATCAACAAAATCTCCAACCCACTGAAGCACTGAAGCCTAAGACTGGAAACTGAAAATGAAAAGTCTGTAAGGGACAATTAGTGCTCAAAGAATTCTGAGGAATGAGGGATCATTTCTGACTGAGATGATTTGAGAAGTCTTCTTGAAGGAAGTGACATTTTATCTGGGCCTTAAAAGACAGTTAAGATTTGAAAAGCAGGGGCAGCTAGGTACAATGAGTAGAGCATCAACACTGGAGTCAGGAGGACCTGAGTTCCA
>CM053594.1:333113425-333136440 GCA_028646575.1 Pseudocheirus occidentalis
TATAATCACACATCCACAGCCTGTATTGAATTGAGTGTCCTTCCAGTGGGGGTGGAGGAATCGAAAGAATCCAGAATCTAAAGTTCTGTGATACCTGCAACTAGGAATTAAGATATACAGGGTCTGGGATAGGGAGACCCTTCCTGCCCTACCAGAAAATAAGAGAGCAGATCAGTGGAGGGGCTTTACAGTGGGAGTGCTGTTTTAGGGTTGGGGCAGGGGTAAGACAGGGAGAAAATTTGTAATTCAAAAATGTAATGAAAATGAATAATGTAAACAAGAAAACAAATAAAAATAAATTTTAAGAAATTATCCTTTAAAAAAAGCAATATAGTGGACAAAATAAGGAAACTCAAAAGTATTCTCCTAACATGAACAAATGATAACTTGTAGATATTTACAAATTAATTCCATTTGTCATGATGTGAACAAATACTTTGTTTTTTCCCAAAGGTTCAACTCAAAATGTTGTCAGGTTCTGTCCCAGAATCACTGTTACTATACCCTCCCTCAGAGATCTCACATAACAGCCTGAGTTATTACTACCTCTATACCGATAATTCCTAAATCAGTATCTCCAGCTTTGATCCCTTTCCCAAGTTTTAATCCTGCATCTCTGACTTTCACTGAAGGTTTGGATGTTGTATTATTGTTTTGAGATAAATGTTTTGTATTCTTCCTGACATCCCACCCACAACTCGGTTATGACTTCCTGAGTTCGGTAGACAACATTAGTCACTCTGACCAAGGTCTCTGATACCGTCAATCTTGAGGGTTTGTGGAAGATTATGACAAAATCTGGTTGCCTTGAGAAGTTTGTCAGTATTGTACATCAGTTTTATTATAGTGGTCTTGCACAGATTCTGGATAATAGATGATGCTCTAGCACTTTCCTAGCCACCAATGGAGTGAAATAAGGATGTGTACTTTTCATTATGCTTTTTATTATGATGTTTTCAACAATGTGGTCAGATACCTTCAATGAGGGTGAAAACAGTATCAAGGTCGACTTCTGCACTGATTATAAATTATTTAACTTGAAAAGACTGAAAGACTAAAGTGGAGGAAAAATTTGGTATAAACATTTTGTTTACAGATGATTGCACAGTCAATGCAGTTTCTGAGGCTGAGATGTAAGGAAGTATGAATTGATTCTCTGCTACTTATGCTAATTTTGGCCTTACAATCAACATCAAGAAAACACATTCTCCACTAGCCAGCATCTCACTATCCATAAGTGGAACTTTTGGTTACAGCAGTGGTTCACAACCTTCCTAATGCTGCAACCCTGTAATACTCATATGTGGGTGTATCTGCCTGGAGGTGGACAGAGGAGTGGTGTCTTGGTTCCTAAGACCATCAGAAATATGTGGTTTCCAGTGGTCTTAGGTCACCCCTGTGAAAGAGCCGTTTGACACCCAAAGGGGTCTTGACCCACAGATTGAGAACCACTGGGTTACAGTGAGTGGATAAATTTTGAATTTTTGAGTTCACTTACTTTGGTAGTATACTTTCCAGGGATGTATGTATTGCCAGAGTTAGCTCAGTGTTTTGGAGGTTGCTCCAAAGGGAAATGTGGGAGACAAGAGGTATTAGAATGCTTACCAAACTGAAAGTCTACAGAGTTGTTGTGCTGATTTCATATGCCTGTGAATCCTGGACAGTCTATCATGGCCATACCAGGAAACTGAATTACTTCCTATTGAATTGCCTTGAGAAGATTCTGAAGATCACCTGGCAAGATAAGGTACCAGACATGCATATCCTGTCTTGAGCTGAACTGCCAAACATTCAAACCCTACTATAAAGTGCAACACTGATGGGATGGCTACATCATCTGAATGCCAAATAAAGGTGTGCCTAAAAGACTTTTACAGAGAATTTACACAAGGCAAGTACTCACATGAAGATCAGAAGAAGCAATACAAGGATATGCTCAAAGTTTCTCTGAAGAACTTTGGGATCAATTGTGAGACATGCAAGACACTGGCACAGTGCCCATCATGTCTTGTCCTCATCAAAGAAGGCATTCTTCTCTATGAGCAAAGCAGAATTGCAATAGCTCAAAAGAAACATATAATGCACAAACCTAGAGACATCTCCACTTCAAACGTTCATAGGGAGTATTTGTGTCTGACCCATAGTAGAACCTTCCTTCCATGCTCGTTTGGTCTGATCAGTCACAGTTGGACACACTGTACTTTGACCCTGACATAGTGATGCTATTTTGGTCTTTAAGAATGAAGGACAGGGGCGGCTAGGTGGCGCAGTGAATAGAGCACTGGCCCTGGAGTCAGGAGTACCTGAGTTCAAATCCGGCCTCAGACACTTAACACAAAAAACTAGCCGTGTGACCTTGGGCAAGTCACTTAACTCCAACTGCCCTCTAAAAAGCAAAAAAACAAAAACAAAAACAAGAATGAAGGACAACAAATGAAGGAATAGGGTCACTTCATATCTGGACTATTGAAATAACTTTCTGATTGTTCTTGCCTCAAATCAGTTACTCAGTTTCTAAAGAGATATTCCTAAAGCATAAGTCTGACCACATCATCAACCTGTCCCTCCCATTCAATATACTCCAGTGGCTCCATGCTTATCTTCAGAATCAAATATAAAAGCTCTGTTTGGCTTTTAAAGTTTTTTACAAATGGCCTCTTCCTACCTTTCTAGTCTTCAACCATTTTACTCCTCTCTACATATATTCCAGAATCCATACTCTAGAATGCCTTTTTGATGTTCCTTATACAAAAGGCCATTTCCCCAAATTGTAATTTTTCACTGACTATTCCCCATAACCAAAATATTTTCTTCTTTGCCTCTGCCTCCTGATTTCTCTGGCTTTCTTCAAGACTCATCTTGAATTTTTATTTTTGTTTTGTTTTGTTTTTTGCTTTTTGGAGAGGAGGAAGGCAGGGCAATTGAGGTTAAGTGACTTGCCCAAAGTAAGTAAGTGTTAAGTCTCTAAGGTTGGATTTTGAACACAGTTCCTCCTGACTGCAGGGCCAGTGCTCTATTCACTGTACCACCTAGCCCAAGACTCAGCCCAAGACTCAGCTCAAATTCTGTCTCCGACAAGAAACCTTTTCTCATCCCCACTCCCAGTCAGAGATCATTCACACAAACACATATATTACTAACACCTTTCCTCTGAGATTACCCCCCCCCACTTAACACTATATACACCTTATGGGTAAACAGTTATTTGCATATTATCTCCCCAATTAAAATTCATGCTCTTAGAGTGAAAGGATCACCTTTTCTTTCTTTCTTTCTATCCAGAGGCTAAGCATATAACCTGAAGAAGAGTAAGCATTTAATAAATTCCTGTTGACTGACTGAATGACTACAGTCCAGATCCTTCAGCCATTTTAACACTTTGAGGACCATTAATGCTGTAAATTCCCCATAGTCTGCATTGCTTAGCACAATACCATCATGGCCTTGGATTTCTAAATAGGGATGGAGGGCATTTCTCTTCCCTGCCCCTCAGTGATTACAGCAACAATAGACACATGGAAGCAATAACATATACTTGCCTATATGAGCATGAGACTGGACCTTGAGTCCTTGGCTGCCCTTCCTTTTATTTGTTTTCCTTTATTAATCCCAGATCACTTAATAGAATCCTTGAACAAGGTTTGGTGACTACTCCATGAGTTCAAAAGTTTCTGTGTTCCTAAGTCAGTGCTGTTTTCCCAGTGGTGTGCTTCATAAAATTATACCACTTCTCAAAGAAAAGATGGTAACCACCAGAATTTTACTGCAGCTAAAAGTAACAACAAAACCCAAAATATCCTCACATTGGTCAAATTGTTCATGAAGAAAAGGAAAGTGTCCCTTCAGCAATGCCACTAAGTGCCTTTTACATATCAAAATGAGATGAGGGTTTTTTTAATATTTCAAGTATTTCTCAATATATATGAATGAGTCTCATTCTTTAAGTGTTTCTTTTGTGATAGAGGAAATAAAATTTGATATCTATCTTGAAATTTGGGTACCTTTTCTATACGGAACCCAGTTTATTTATTTAAGGGAACACTTTTGATTTGAGACATACATAAGTATCATTATAGAGATATTCCTCAGAATTCCACATGGTATAAAAAGAACTAACAGAGGGTCTTAACCGTTTTTCTGTTAAGGACCCTGCTGATAATCTGGTGAAGTCTATGAATCTCTTTTAAGAATAATGTTTTTGGAAGAGACAAGATGGCAGAATAAAAGCAGGGACCTATTTGAGTACTTTTATATTCCCCTCTAGACAACTTTAAAATAACACCTCAAAATGAATTCAGAAGTTGCAGAACAAACAAAAAGACAGAGTGAAACGATTCCTAGCCTAACATAACTTAGAAAGTCAGCCGGAAAGGTTTATTTCACTGGGGAAGGATGTTTGGGAGAGAGAGAAGCATAATACTTAAGAAAAATTGTAAAAAAAAAAAAAGACAAAGGAGGATTAATTGGGGTGGGAGGTAACAGGATGGAAGGAAATAAACATTAGTAATCATTACTATCACTGTGAATGGGATGAACTCACCCATAAAACAGAAGTGGATAGCAGACTTGACTAAAAAACATAATCTTGTCATAAGTTATTTATAAGAAATACACTTGAAATAGACACACACACACAGAGTAAAGGTAAAATACTGGAATAAAATATAATATGCTTTGGCTGAAGTAAGAAAAAAAGGGGCTGGGGGTAACAATCATGATCTCAGACAAAGCAAAATCAAAAGAGACCTAATTAAAAAGATAAGTGGGGAAACGTTTTTCAAAATGTATTATACAAATTGCTATAATATCTAAATTACTTTTTTGTTTTTGATATTTTCTTTTTTTCGAATTACAAGGAAAAAACTATTTTAACCTTCAGTTTTTACAATTTTGAGTTCCAAATTCTCTCCCAGGCTCTTTCCCTCTTTCTCCCTCTCCTCATTGAGAAGACAAGTAAATTCATAAGGTTTATATATGTGCAGTCATAGCATCCACATTCTTAAAGGAAAAGTTAAAATAATTACAGGAGGCAACAGACAGTAAAACCATATTAGTGGAGGGACTCAACTTTTCCCTCTCAGAAGTAGAAAAACCTAACCCCCTCAAAAAAAAATAATAAAGGAAGTATTTAAAGATGTGAATGAAAATTTAGAGAAGTTAGATATGATAGAGCACTTGTGAAAACTGAATAAAAATAGAAAGAAATATACTTTTTTCTTTTTAAAAAGTTAGAAAACAACAAATTAAAATTCCCAGGAAACAGATAAACACATCTCCTGCTGACGGCAGCTTGGCAGGAAGGGCTAGTGGGGGTGGTTGACGAGGGAGGAACTGAAAGAATCTAGAATTTAAAGTTCTACAATCAAATATTTTTAAAATGTGTGTGTATATATATGTATATAATAATAATAATTGTTATTATTATTATTATTGTTATTATTATTATAAACTACATGCAACTGGGAACTATGATATACAGGCACTGGGGTAGGAAGACCCATCCTGCCCTACCAGAAAGTTAGAAGGGCCATGGGGGAGAACATAGGAGAGAACAGATTGGGGGAGGGGCTTTACAGTGGGATCGCTGTTTTGGGGTGGTGGGTAGGGGAAAGATGGGGAAAAAATTGTAACTCAAAATCTCTTGGAAATGAGTGATGTAAACAAGAAAAGAAATGAATTACATTTTTTTAAAAGAATGTAAATTCCTTGAGGACAGAAACTGTGTATACTTTTCTTATTTATATCCCCAGTATACAATGTCCTTGGTACATAATAAACACTTGAATAAATCTTTAAAAACAAAAGATCTCAAACTGTTTTATAAAGCTGTAATCATAAAAACAATCTGGTACTGGCTAAGAAATAGAGTGGTGGATAATTGGAATAGAGTATGTACACAGTACACATTAGTAAAGTGGAAAATGATAATGGAAATGTGGTGTTTAGTTAACCCAAAGATCAAAGCATACTTTTAAAAAACAATTTTTCTTGTATGTGTGTATTGTCTTTCACAACATGGCTAATATGGAAATAATGTTTTGCATGACTGTATGTGGTTAACACATCAAATCACCTGTCTTCTAAAAAAGGGGGAGGGAAAGGAGAGAGAGAAAGAATTTGGAACTCAAAGTTTTTAAAAATGAATTCAGTTTAAAAAATTTTGCTTGTGATTGGAAAAAATGAAATGTTTTTTAAAATGCTTTAAAAACATATTAGAAACACTAGAAGCTTTTCCCTCAGCTATTCCCTTTGCTAGTAATGGGTTTTCCTCACCAACTCGTCAAATCCTACTATCCTTCAAGGCTTAACTGAAGTCCCTCTTATTCCTTGAACCACACCTTTTCCCAGGTTACTCCTAAACATTCATTAAATGATTATCTGATGCTTAGTCATAACAACTATATTATTATCTTTATTACTATTTAACTCAATAACAATAATTAATTTTCTTCCTCATCTGTACTATGGAGATTATAATATTCATACTGTTCATGTCACATTGTTGTGAAGAAAAGCCTTTTAAAACTGCAAAGTTCAGTCCTGAAGGCTCATAACCTGCTTGGTGACATTTATCACTTTCCCATTGAGCAAAAGCAATGAATCCCTTGTTAGAATAATGCTTTTAAGGACATAAGATATATTATTCAACAAAGGAAACCAATTATATTGAAAAGTTATACAAAATTAAAGTTCAGGTACCCTAGATAAGAATACCTACTCTATAGCAATGAAGTATTATAGCAATTATCATTATTATTTTATTTTTGGGTAAATATTGAAATGATTTATAAACTCCTTGATCATATCAAGATTTTAATGGCTTGTTCTCCCAACATCTGCAAGCATAATGCCTTAAACATAACACATTTCTAATTATTTGGTGCTCACATATGCTATGCCAGTAGAGCTCAAGTTCTTATAGGTCCTACTAAAATGGACTGGGTTTCTAAGGACCATCCTAACTAAACTCAGAGAGGACTCATCATCAAAGATCAGTCACTCAGAAATGATTTTTTTAAAACCCCACAAAACTAGAACAACTCAGCCTGTTTGTTGGAGCTCAGAATGTTTGCAATCTGAATCAATTTAGTGAGCACCCATAGAAATGAACTCCCAAAGAATGACTCCTTAACCCTTTGAATTACAGCCTCAGTACAATGCACAATGCCATTGTTTTTCTGAAATTTCTCACTCTTCTTAAAGAGGTTCACATTGTTCCTATTTTATATCTGATGACGATGATGATGATGATGAAGATGATAAACGAGATGAATCTCTTTTTATCTAATATTTGTCAGATATTGTGCTTTTTACAACATTACCTCATTTGAGCCCCTCAAAAGTCCTTGGAGGAAGATGTCATTATTATCCCCATTTTACATTTTTGGAAACTGAAGCAAATATAATTTAAGTGACTCACCTAAGGTCAAACAGCTACTCATTGTCTGAGGTCAGATGTGAACTCTTGTCTCCCTGACCCCAGGCACTAATACACTGTGCCACCTAACTGTCCACATCACCAATAAATTAATCACCCAGGATTATATATGGCGATCTGCTGCCCACAAAGTGGCAAGGTGTTTTGGTTTGGTTTTATGGATATTACAGTGGTACCTTGACTTACTTGACTTTAATTTGTTTCATTACTGAACTCATAACTCAATTCACTTGTATATTAAACCAATTTTCCCCACTGAAATTAATTGAAATGTCATTAATCCACTCCAGCCCCCAAAATGCCATCCCAGTATATTTTTGTTATGTGTTTTTAAATAAGAAAAGGGATGTATAAATAGCAAATATTGTATAAAACATAATAAAAGAGAATGTAAAGAAAAAAATTGGTTTTATAAAGTGAATATTTGCCTTGGATATCAGATGACTTGAGCTAACAGAAGATACAGGCAGAGGTGGAGGGTGGAGGAGAAAGATGGACGAGGTTAGAGAAGTTTTGTTTGGTGCTCACTTTCGTTCACTTACTCACTACACTCAATGCTACACTTTATCCCTGAACTTAATTGCTACAATATCTTTTTTACTTTCTCTTAATTTTCTTCACTGGTGAGGTAAATACACAGACTGAACAAGGGAGGCGCAGGATGCTAGGTGGGCACTGGGTTGTGGCGTTGGCTGTGCCAACTAGCAGTGGATAGTACCTAAAATTTTGGTTTGCAATTCAAAGCAAAATATTTACCAAGTGACAACCTATATCTTGGACATCTCATAAGATGGTGCACTCATATGTCAAGATACCACTATATTATCAAAATGCTGTATAGTTCCTAGACTGAAGAAACTGATTTTATAACTAAATAAGTATGTTGTTTTCCAGGAATTTTTGTTTTCCAAATGTTGGTGTACTGATTTATATTTTGTTCCTATTACTTTTTGTTCCTTTTGAATTCTTGTAATTTTGTGTTGCAGTAATTTCTAGTATGGGGATAGAGTAATTTTGCAACAATTAAGTATTGGTCATGCTGAAAACCTTGTCATCTCTTGTCTGTTTCCATGATGCTAAAATAAGTTTCATTAAATAATTTCTTTCAAATCAATTTGTTTCTGGGGGATGGGCACAAAATATTATCAAGACTGACGGAAAACCCTTACCACATCATTCAAGGTCTGTGGTTCTTTTTTTCTGAAACATAATGCAGAAAAAGGCCATAATTCAAGCACATTGTGTTAGACAGAATTGGAGCTTATAAACTTTCATTACTGCTTATGCTATATTAGTATACACTGTGTCAGAGGAACTAGCAGCCCAGTCACAAATACCATACTCACACTATGATGCCAGTTCAGTGGAAGGAATTCTTTAAGAGGCTTCATTATATAAGGTAGCTAGGTAGCGCAGTAAATAGAGCACTGGCCCTGGAATCAGGAGGACCTGAGTTCAAATCCCTCCTTAGACACTTAACACTTACTAGACACGTGACCTTAGCAAGTCACTTAACTCCTATTGCCCCGCCTTCCCCCCTCCAAAAAAAAGAGGCTTCATTATGCCAAGTTCTTTTCACCCCTAAATCTATCTGTTGCATCTACTAGGGCACTCTCACAAGCCAATCCCAAATATATACTTATGGCAGTCTCACACTCAAAACACCTTTCCTCAGCTCTATTGAGGAGGAGTCTAGTGCCACAATCATACTTCCCACCTATAACACATTTTCTAGTCTCATGCCAGCATACATACAGATCACACTACAGAGCACACCCTAACAGAAACTGCAAATTCATGCCTCTACTAGGCAAGATTGTTAGACCAATAAACATATATACCAGCTATTAAACTCCTTTCTCATAAATAGAAATAAGAAATATATTGCAAGAAATAACAAGCATCTTTTTTGAAGCATCCTTCACTTGTTGTTGTTCATCCTTCATTTTTGAAGACCAGTGACAGTATGGGGTGATATGTTGACTTGCAAATGAATTTAATTTCAGTAAGACACCATCGGATCAGCAAATTTGACCCAAAACAGAGAAAAAAGAAAAGAAGAATCCAATATTTAATATATACAGATAAATAGGTAATTTACACATACATACATGTACAGACTCAGAGTCAGGGAAACTCATCTTCTTGAATTCTGTCAGCTGGGTTAAGTCCACCTCTCAAAAATGCAAAGGAGTTCAAATTGAGTTGAAAGCAGAAAAGTTTTATTAGGAAGAAAATAAGAAACTAGTGCTGAGGCCACCAGTATAAGGCACAGAGGAAGCCAAAGCCCAGAAGAAGCAGGGGAGATTTATGCTTGAAAACCATAAAAGAGAAATTCAAGGAAGGGCTGAGGAAAAGAACAGACAATCTTTTCCCAGGAACAGGTGAACATAGAAGCAGGATGTTTTGTAGAAATAGTCAACTGTGAAGTTTGTTTGGGCCAATTTGAGGGGGCATAGCTCAGCAAGGTCAGCCAGAGAACCCCAGCAAAGGCATCTAGGAGTGAACAAGACTTTGGCTGACTGAAGGCTCAAGTTTGACTCCCTTAAGCAAACAGACTTACTCTGTGTCCAGTACATCTGCTTGATAAGGTAACTTATAGAAAACAGGCATATTCATTTCAGAGATACTTCCACAGTTCAAATCTGGCATCAAACACTTAGTGGCTGTGTTACCCTAGGCAAGCCACTTAACTCTGTTTGCCTCAGTTTTGTCATCTGTAAAATGAGCTGGAGTAGGAAATGGCAAAAGCTTTATAAAAGAAGACAGGAGAGAAATCTGACCAGCAGTGGGGAATGTATCATCTCTTTTCCTTTCTCAATTACATAGCTTCTGACATAAAAACTGAATATACTGACTGCCTTCATATAAGCATTTGATTTTTAAGATGAGGTGATAAAGGATAAAAACAACAGTTTGTTTCACATTCTTTATGGAGATACAGCTGGCACTAAAACCTTTTAGGCATTCACTCAATCAACTTTTCAGTTCTAGGTAGTTTATTTTATTTTTGTTTATATTTGTGGCTCTTTAAAAAAAATGAAAAATAAAGCCTGACAGTCCATTTTTCCTCTCCCTACCAAAAGAAAGGCAGAAAAAAAAACCTCTTCCATCTAGTTTCTAGTCATGTTCTGTAATATTCTTTGCTCGATTGAATCCAAGCAATCAATTTCAATTTAAATCCCTGGTGGCATTATTCCATTCATTCCCACTGTTTTCCTTACTCCTTCCTGTGGTTGAATGATCCTGTCATTTTTACAAATGCAAAAATAAATACAGAGTATACAAAAGACTCAAGAAAATGCAGTTCAACATAAAATTTTGGAATATTGTCATAAAATGCAAATTAAAGGTGATTCATCTTAGTTTGGCCTTCCTGGAAATTTGCTTTTTATGACTGGAAATATCAACATTGTCCTTACTTATCAGACAACATCTCACTATGAATCCCTGAGTTAAATTATGGGAGAAAACTCTATTCTTTTGATTAAAATACCAAGCCAAATTTACAAATTTCCAATGAAGACAATAGTTTAGGAGACATAATTTTCATTTACTTTCTCCTTTACATTGCTCAATATCAAATAAAGATGAGGAGGGAGAGAAAAAGGGAAGGAAGGAAGGAAGGAAGGAAGAAAGGAAGGAAGGAAGGAAGGAAGGAAGAAAGGAAGGAAGGAAAGGAAAGGAAAGTAAGGGGGGGAGAGACATACATAATGTACATAATGACTAAAATATTGAGAATAGAAGGAACAAAAGCATTAAACTAAATGACATGTTATTTTAGTGAACAAGCTTAGCAACAGAGATTTGAGGACCTGTACCTCCTTTCCTTACAGAAAAAGAAGATACAGTTATTAAATACTGGATTACTATTAGATACAGTTGGATTACAGGTTGCTTTGACTGAACTATTTTTTTCCTCTTTATTTTTTATTCTTTATTATGTAGTTTCTTATAATCAATAGGATTGATGGGAAGTGTAGTGTCATCTCTCCCACCCCCACTGTAGCTAGAAGGGAGGACTGAAGGGAGGGAGGATTGAAGGGAATGTTTGCTCTACAAGAGGAACAAAAGGGTCATGCAAAGAAAAGATGTTGTCTTAAATTGAATATGATCAGGAGCAATTTGGAGGCTTACCTGCACAGAATTTGTCATTTTCCTGAATGTACCTTTTTGTTACCTTATGGTACATGGTGAAGTTACCACCTTTTTCATCTCTGCCTCCTGACTTCTAAACCTTGTTTATTTGTTGTTTGTACTTTTACAAGAGGCTTTATCTTCAGATAAGCTGATTTTTGTTGTATACTCAGAATGTTTGCTCTAAAGGAGCAGATGACTACACAATTAAAATCTTGTCTTGAGATGATATTTGGTTTTAATTGTTTTTCAAATATCTCTATCTCTTTAATATTAAAAACTTTGTTTAAAGAAAAGAGAAATTAAAAAAAAATCTCCATCTTTTTTTTTCTCTCTTTTACCCTTTCTGCTTTTCCCTAAAACCCATCACACACAAACTACCAGACTCAATGAAGTGGAAGTCATCTTGTCAGTTTCACTGAAATTGGCATAGATTTCTATCTTGAAAGAAGATGTGGCAATTTAATCTTTTGATGGACTTTAGATTGTTTCAGGTATGGTTTTATTTTGTTTTCTTTTCTTTTTCTATTCCATCATTGCTTTCCTCAGTCACTTTTCAGTTATAGTGTGAAGATGAGGTTGAGATGGAAGATTCTTATTGACAGTCTACTAAGTGTAATATTTAGAAGGTTGAAATCTGCACTATAAAATCACATTAAAGAAAAAATAGGAAAAATCAAAGCATATCAAAAATTTTAATCTGATTGTCAGAACGATAGTGCTATTTATTGGAAAAAAGCATTGCATCAAGAGATCTGGGTTAGAAATGAAGCTCTGCCACTAACACTGAAAAAAATTATCATTTAGAAAAATCATTTTATCACTCTGGGTTTAAGTTTTCTCATATTAATTAATGGTTTGTTCCATTTTGCAAGTTCTATCTTCTGTTTCCTTTTAAAATGCTGATATTTGCCAGAAATTGGGGCAAGAACTCACTATTTCACAAAAACCAGCAGGATAACTTTAAAAACATAGTCTGGCAGAAATTAGACATAGACAAACATTACATGCCACATACCAAGATGGATACTGTAATTATACACAAATGGTGATAATTATAAGCAAATTATGGGACTACAGAAAAAAATATTACAGAGTTCATGACCAAACAAGAGATAGAGAAGATCATGGGAAGTAACATGGATAATTTTGATAACAATTTTTTAATTGCATAAACAAAACAAATGAAGTTTAAAATAGAAGAAAAACAAGAAACTATGGGGGAGAGAGGATTGCAGCAATTTTATAAAGGTCATATTTCTCAAATAAATAGAGAACTGAGGCAAATTTATAAAAATAAGATGCATTCTCTATTTGATAAATGGTCAAAGGATAGGAATAGGCAACTGTCAGAAGAAGAAATCAAGATTTTCAATAGTCATAAGAAAAAAATTATCTAGGTAACTATTGATTAGAGAAATGCAAATAAAAGCAGTTCTGAGGTATGACTTCATACATATCATACTAACATGACAGTAAAGGAAAATGACAAATGCTAGAAGGAATATAGAAAAATAGGTATGCTAATGCACTGTTGGTAGAGTTGTAGACTAGTCCAACCATTCAGGGGAATAATTTGGAACTCTCCCAAAAGGCTATAAACCTGTGCAAGCTTACCCTTTGATCCAGCAATATTGCTGCTAGGTCTATATCCCCAAAGAAATTTTTTTTTTGCTTTTTTTTTTTTGGAGGGCAGTTGGGGTTAAGTGACTTGCCCAAGGTCACACGGCTAGATTTTTGTGTTAAGTGTCTGAGGCCGGATTTGAACTCAGGTACTCCTGACTCCAGGGCCAGTGCTCTATTCACTGCGCCACCTAGCCGCCCCACCCCAGAGAAATTTAAAAAAAAAAAGAAAGGGACCCAAATGTACAAAAATATTTGCACCAGCTCTTTTTATGATGACAAAGAATTGGAAACAGAAAGAAAGCCCACCAATTAGGGAATGACTGAAACAGTTATGTTATATGCTTATAATGGCCTACTATTGTGTTGCAAGAAATAATGAAGAGGATGGTTTCAGAAAAATAACCTGAAAACTTATATATGAACTGATGCAAAGTCAAGTGTTCAGACAGAGGAGAGCAATGTACATAATGGGAATTTTGTAACAATAATCAAGACATCAATTTAATAAGTACACTGATCTATGACAAAAGGACTCAAGATGGAAATGGTATCTACTTCTAGAAAGATAATTGATTAACTGAGTCGATAGTAAAGTATATTTTTCTCTTTCTTAATTTATCTTGCTTTTTTCCCCACAGCATGGTTAATGTGGAAATGTTTTTCATGACTTCATGTATATGATGAATATCATAGTTCTTTCCTTCTTAGGGGGAGGAACTTCAAATAAAAATAAACTGAAATAAATTTTTAAAATATATTTTAAATGAAGGGAATGGTTTCAGGAAAACCTGGGAAAACATAAATGAATTGATACGAAATAAAATTATCAGAGCCAAGAAAACAGTATGCATAAATACAACAATATTACAAAAAATAATCATGCATGAAAGATTTAGTAACTCTGATCAGTACAATGATCCACCATGCCTCTAAAGGTTACAAAGTGAAAAATTCCATCCACATCCAGATAAAGAACTGATGAATTTCAATCATATATAGAAACATATTTTTGTTCATTATTTTATTCATTTTCTTATTTACATAATTTATTTCTGCAAGATTTTGAGTTACAAATTTTCTCTCCATCTTTCCCCTACCCACAACCCCAAAACAGCGATCCCACTGTAAAACCCCTCCCCCAATCAGCTCTCTCCTATGTCCTTCTCCATTGCCCCTCTAACTTTCTGGTAGGCCAGGATGGGTCTCCTTACCCCAGTGCCTGTATGTTTTAATTCCAAGTTCCATGTAGTTAATAATAACAATTGTGTGTGTGTGTGTGGTTTTCAATGTCCTTTTTAAGCCAATCTATCGCATGTAGGCAATCTTTATGTTTCTTGGAAGCATTTGGTGTGGGAGTTCTGACTGTGTTGTCTTCCTCCCATTCCATGCTTTGATCCTTTATGTCCCCCAAAAAGGATTCTAGAGTTCAGTTACTGTTCTTACTTTGCTTCCTTTTCCTGCACATATTGACCAGTCAATTAATTGCTTGATTTTTTAGCTCTGTGGAACTCTTCTTCCAGAGGGGAAAGTTCTGTCCCAAATCACTGGGGTTTTCACAGCTGCTGGAGCTATTGGGGGGGTGCTGCAGCCCCCACCAGCTTTGACTCACTGAAAATGCACCCAAGGACCACCAACCAAGACCACAATCCAGATCCAGGCTGCTCAACACAAGAGCCTCTGAAGAATCACTTGGCCCACCTGCAGTCCACAGGCCAGGAGCTCTGAAGCAGCCCAGTGTAGGTGGCTGCCATTTCTGCTGCTACTGCAGCTACTGCTACTGCCACTTCCACTGCTTCCTTGCCCTTGGCACAGTTTAGCCAGACCACTTTTCTCCCCGAAATTTAGCTGAATTCCACTGACCTTTCTCTTAGTCCTTATTTCTCCTGGCTTGATAAATCTGGAAACTGCCACAGCTGCTGCTGATCCACTCTCCTGAAGACTCCAGCGTCAGCTCCTCCTGGCCACTGTGGAGCCAGGCCACAGTTTCAGGCTGGGGTGGTTTCAGCTTCCAGCCTGCTGCGATGAGCCCCACCTGCCGAGCTGCCTTCAACAAGAGATGTGTGTTCTATATTTTTGTGAGTTTTGGGAGCCCTAAAATTTGTTTAGAGTCTTATTTTATGGGTATTTGAGATGGATATGTGGGAGCTGCAAAACCTTGCTGCTTCCATCTTGGTTCTGCCCTGTAGAAGCATAGTTTTGTTTTCTTTTGTTTTTTAAATTTTCCTCACTTCTTTCCCTTCCCTATCTAAAACATGGCTAATTATGAAAAAATGTGTTGTATGACCTCATATGTATAATAGACATCATATTTCTTGCCCCATCAGAGGAGTGATAAGGGTGGAGAGACTGAGGGGATGGAAAGAATGAGAATTTGTAACCGAAAATAATTTTTTAAAAATAATGTGAAACATTCATAGAAACAGAAGAAGATATAAACTCACACAGACTGAAATAAGTTGAACAAGGGATATAATATATTCAATAATAGGAAGAAAAATAAAACAAAGGTATATTATCAAGTAATCAAGTTTGTACCTAAAATGAGTTAAGAAAATACAACTTTTCTTTGCAGTAGTGAAGGATTGTGAATATGGATTGTTTTTAAAATGTGTAGATTCTACCAATGTGTCAGTTGGCTTTGCTCAACCAATTTTCCTCTTTCCTTTTAACTTTTCTTTCAAGGGAAGGCTCCCTGGATAGGGAAAGTTAAATTGAAATATTCAGTAATAAATGTGATGTAAAAACCACATACAAGAATAAAGATAAAAAAGAAAATCAGATTCCTTCTCTTTTTCCACCCACTTCTTAGCCAAAAAGATAGGTGTGGAGAAAAGGGAAACTAGAGATTATGGTGGAGGGATACACACAATTAACAATCTTAAAAATTAATTTGAATGGGAAGACATTACAGAAATAATAGAGGGTTGGAGCAAATTAAAAATCAGAAACTGACAACATGTTGCTTACAAGAAACATTTCAAACAAAGATTAACACAGAGTTAAATAAAAGGATGAAGCAGAATTCATTATAATTCAGGTGATTTCAGAATAGCAGAGATTGGCAATCCTGATCTCAAACAAGGAAAAAGTAAATATAAATATTCTTCAAATAAGTAAGCAGGGAAACTACATTATGCTAAAAGGAAAAATAAATAAGGAAATAAGTACCCAAAGGATAACAGAATTGCAGAAAGAAATAGATAATAATACTGTATTATTGTAAAGTTCAACATGCTTCATTCAGGCCTAGAAAATTCTAACAAGAAGAAAAATTTTAAAAAGCAATTAAGGGCCTAAATGGAATTTTTGAAAAGTCTGATGGCAAAGCACTCTAGTGATTGACAAAAGGAATGGAAAGTAATGTGTGTGTATGTGTGTGAGTGTTAGAGTGTGTGTGTCTGTGTGTCTGTATATATGTACCTGTTTTTCTGTGTTCATGGTAACTTTACAAAAACTGACCATCTCCTAGGGCATAAAACCTCACAAGCCAATTCAGCAAAGAAGAATTATTGAACAGATTCCTTATTGACATCTAGACCATAAAAATTAAAACCAATAAAAGCTTTTTGAAGAAAGAATTCAAATTTTAGTGAAGAATTAATGATTACATCATAAAAAACTAAAAGATCAAAGAACAAAGAGTGCAAACACATAATTATATCAAAGAAAATAGAAACAATAAAGAAACATAAAGCCATAATTAGGTAAAAAAATTTATATCTCTAAAACTTGGATCAATTAAAGAAAAGTAAAAATCCAATAAATGTGTATGCAATTAAAAGTAGAACACAGAAGAATAAAACCTCAAACACAAAAAAATAAATTGTGGAATTAGAAGATATTTTTTAAATAAAAACAAAAACCCAGTGAAATAATAAATAAAAGTAGGACCTAGTTATTTAAAATAATAAAAATAAACTTTTATTAACATGATAAGCAAAACTGTCAACATAAAAAATCCATAACATATGAAAATAAATAAAGGAAATTATAAAAATAGGTTTACTCAATTATGTGTCAAAAACAAATGAAATGGATGTATCTTTCCAAAATTACAAAGTACCTATTTCTACAGAATAAGAGTTAGAAAATTCAATAACCATCTCTCAGAAAAAGAAATTGAACAAGCCATAAAGGAATTCCCAGAGGGATGGGAGGACAGGGAAGGGAATCTCTGGACCAGATTAATTTTAAGTAAATTTGCCAGAGTCAAAGGATAATAAATCCCAACCTTATACATATTATTAACAAAGTTAGGCAATTAAAGGATCCTATCAAATCATTCCATTGAAGTGATATGATCCTGAAGTCCAAACTAAAGAGAGATAGAGCAGAGATAGAAAGAATATGAAACAATATTTCTAATGAATGTTGATATAAACATATTTAGTCCAACAATAGAAAAGAGGATGCAACATTGTAACATATGCTCTATGACCAGGTTGAATTTATATAAGGAACGTCAAGTTGGTTCAATATTGGGAAAACTAGAAACATAATAGATAATATAATCAACAAAACAATAAAAGAATATATTATAGAAAACTATTTAGAAAGTACTTTTTTTACAAAATAATATTCCTTTAAATTTAAAATTTTAAATGATAATTTAAAAAACATAGGACTAAAACAGCTATTGCTTAATACATTGAATTGTATCTCTCTACATTCAAAAGATAGCATTATCTATAATGAAGAAATGCTTTTCCAACTAGGGGCTTTTTCAACAAGAACAAGAGTAAAATAATTATGTTCATTATCACTACTATTACTTAATATAGCTTTAGAAATTCCAAGTACACCAAAAATACAAGTTAGAAATGGTGGGAATAAGCATACAGGAGGAGGAAACAAATTTATCACTTTTTTGCAAATGACATGATTGTTTATATACTAGAGCTAACTGAAACATTAAGTGAAAATTCATTATTTCAATAAAATAGCAGAATATATAATAAACACACATGTTCAACCTTTCTGTATGTTACCAACAATGCTTGGCAGGCAGTGATCAATAATTTTATTCAGTATAACCAAATAATGTATAAAAATCTGGGTGTCAAGCTACCCAGACGCTCACAGAAATTATTTTTGATAAAACTATAAACACTTCTTACACAAATACAGGATAAATAATAGAAGAGATATCCATTGGTTGTGGTTAGACCATGCCATTACTTAAATTAGTTTATAGACTCAACCCCATAACAATAAAAAGCAAACAGGTAGTTTATAGACCTAGACCTCCCCCAAAATGTTAAAATTCATATGAGGGAACAAAACTTTAAATAATTTTTTAATGGAAAAAAGTAGAAAGAGATTTCACATTCACAGATCAAAAGTATACTACAAAGTAGTTATGACCAAATCTATTTGATACTTGTTAAAAGACAGGTTGAGAAGTGGAACAAATTAGGAACACAAGATACAGAAACAATCAAAAATGGTAACCTAGTATTTCATTCCCTAAGGCATTCAACTGTTGGAGATCACTAACTGGTCAGTCAACAAGTATTTATTAACCACTTTCTGTGTTCTAGGCATTGTACTAAACACTGATTTGAAGAAAGACCAAAAAAATTCTTCCTGCCCTCGGGGAACCCCCATCATAATTTAGGGAGATTATATGAAAATAAAGAGAAGATATATACATGGTAGGTAGAAAAAAATCTCAGAGAAAAAGCATTAGCAGCAGGAGGAATTGAGAAAGGCCTCTAGGAGAAGAGAGATTTTGAGCTGAGTCTTGAAGAAAACCAGAGCAGAGCTTTCCAGGAATGGGAGACAGCTAATGCAAAGGCACGGATTCAGAGGATGGAGTATAATGGAGATTATTTGGATGACTTGAACTGTCCAAACGTTTGTTGACATTCTTTTTGGTGATAGTAGAGCAGCTAATAATTTCTTGAATTGCTTTATTGGTGTTTTGCTCTTTTGAAAAATAGAGGAACCAACAGGGAGAAATTCTATTCTGCATCTTATTTTTGTGCACAACCATAACTTGACTTCTTCGGTATAAGTAACAGGAAAGCTGGGACAAACTGGCCAATTTTTCTGCAATTATTGATACAGAAAGGAGGAGAAATCTGACTTTCATATGACACATGCCTAGCTACGGGACAAGTAGATTTCAAGGAGTTTAGAGGAAAAAATGATAGGAACATGTAGACTAGAAGACTGTAGAAGATGTCAGGCTAGGAGAGAAGGGAGATGCTTGTGAATGAAATGCTGAAATTACAAATTCCAATGAGAAAGGAAGAAGCAATTTGACCAAAGGGAACAAATTAGATAGACACAGAATTTGCAAAATGTACAGAAGATGCAAAGTCAGATACCAGAGCAGGAATATTAGGTGCAGCAAAATAAATGTACAAAGAGTACATTGTACAAATGCACCAGGAGTGCCAAAGCTCAGAATGAGCTGAGGATGGTTATAGAAACTAAAAAATAAGGAGGGTTTCATTTCCTTTGATAACATAGCACTCCAAATAGGATAATCTCATGCTTAAGAGGTGGATCTCCAAAGGGCAGCTGCTACCCCCATAGTTAGACATAATTACTTGTTAGCAATGACATTTCCAAGGGTTAATGATGTAACCAGAGTTATAGTCTAGTTAAAAATTGTTATAACACATTTTCCCATAAATCTGAGGCATAGTATCCTCCAATATACATACACTGTGTGTGTGTGTGTATGTGTGTGTGTACATTTCATGGGAAGAACGAACACAAAGTAAAATGGGAGTGAGGTATATGTGTAGGCACCATGTGTCCATAGTGCCACACAATTCCAGAACTATACAGCCTATGTTTGTTTGTTCTCATGGAGTTCACCCTTAACTGCCAGAGCTCATTATCTCTCTCTAGAGTATAGAGTCAACTGTGATACCAGATATTATGCTCTTACAATTTTCTTTCTCCTGCAAATTATTTTCTCTCTAAATCTTACATAAAATTTCAGTACCTCCAACTGACTGAATAGCACCACTTAAAGGAACATGGCCATTGGGAAGATGAGAAAGAAAAGTCCCCTGCTACCAACCTACCTGCATTATTGATATATAAACACCTCATAATCTGTAATTAAATCCTTTACAGCTATGTTGGGAGAAAAAAAAGAACCTTAAAAAAAGAGACAAGACCCGGACTTAAGGTTAGATGGGAGAATGATAATTGGCAACAGAAAGAATGCAAAGCACTTAACTATTGCTTTAATTTCATGTTCTCTGTCAGTAAAATTAGCCTTTCCATTAGAAATGACAAAACAAACATATTTAACAGGGAGGTGGTGTCTAAGATATGAGAGGGCATATTTTGAAGATACCTCCTTGACCTTGATTAATTCAAGTCACTTGGGCCCAGATGAATTAGATTCTGAGCTACTGAAAGAATTGGCAGATGTGACTGCTAAAGCATTGTCAGTGATACTGGAAAGATCATGAGAAATGCAAGAGCAACCCCCAAATGGGGGAATGGGAAGGGTTATTCTGATTTTTCAAAAGGAGAAAAGAATAGTTTACAAACTATATGCCAGTGAGCTTGATTTTGATTCCTAGAAAAACTTCAGAATGAATCATTAAGATATTTTGTAGATGACTTGAAGGGGAAATGATGGCCATAAAGAAAAAGAAGGGGGAACACTCACTTATGACTATTTTAGCAAATAAATTATATGTGTTCTCATGGTCTCAACAAGATTCTGTGAAACATTTAGTTGTAAACTTCCCAGAATCTGGGGGTTCACTCTTCTTCCATTAGTTCAATCACTCTTTCTTAGTTTCCTTTATTCATTTTTCATCTATGGTATGTCCAGTGACCATGGATGCTTTTAGTATTATGTTCCGGTCTCTTTTTTCTTTTTTCTCCTTTCTTTTTCAATTGGTGATTTCATATGTTCCAAGGTTCAATTATCTTCTCCATGCAGATGATTCTCAGCTCTATATACCCAGACCTAAATCTGTGTCTGATTTCAGTCTTTCCTCATCTACAGGCATCTCAAATTCAACATGTCAAAGCAGAACTCCTTATCTTTCTCCAAAACCCTCCTCTCTTTCAAGCTTCCTTATTCCTGTCTATGGCATCAATATTCTCACAGTCACCTAGGTCCCCAACTTTGGTGTCATCCTCTATTACTCACTCTTATTCATGTCACATTGTCAAATGCTGTCTCTGACCTTCATAATGAGCTTTCAAATACTTTTTTTCCTCTCCACTCTCACAGTTATAATCTTAGTTTATACCCTCAATACCTCTCTCCTGGACTTTTCCAACAACCTCCCAATCAATCTTCCTGCTTCAACTCTTGCCCCACTCATATCCATTCTCCTTTTAGTTTCCAACATAATTTTTCTAAAATGTTAAGTCTCACCAAGTTATTTTCCTTCTTATAATACTACAACTGCTCCAAATTATCTCTAGAACCAAATATAAAGTATCCTATTTGCCATTTAAAGATCTTTATAAGCCACCATATTCCTACCTTTCCAGACCTTTTGTAGTTTATTATTCACCTGCACTAGCCTACTTGTGATTCAAGGCCTCCTTCACTCCAGACCATGCTACCCCTTATTGCCAAAGTTATTTTCCTTAAGTGCAGATCTGATATGTCACTTTCCCAGTCAATCAACTTCAGTAGCTTCCTAGTGCCTCTGAGATAAAATATGAATTTCTCTGTTTAGCTTTTAAACCCCTTTAGAAATTGTCCCCAACCTATCTTCCAAGCCTCATTGTACATAAATCTACCTCTTGAATTCTGTAATATAGCCACACTGCCTTTCTTTGGATCCTTCACACAAAATGCTTCGTCTCATGTCTTTCTGCCTTTATGCTGATACATATACACCAGAAATGCACTCTCCTTCTATCCATCTTACAGATAAATCTCTTCTTTTAAGTTGCACCTCAAAGACCATGTTCTGCATGAAGGCTTTCCTTATTCTCCGAACTACTAATTTCCTTTATCAGAAACTACACTGAATTGACCTACTTTGCATATATTTGTACTTATTAAATTTATGTTTCTGCTCTATACATTTTTATATATACTTGTTTTCTCCCCCATTAGAATGTATACTCATTGCAAGTAGGTATTGTTTCATTCTTGGTACTCATATAGCATAGCTATCAGCACTTCTATCATATAAATACCATAAAAACAGTGGCTTTTTTGTAGCTTGAAAAGATAAATATCTGATCTTGGAACTGGAATCCTCCAAGAGAGACTGTGACTTCAGCTTTTGTAGAAAGCAAAGAGAGAGCCACGACTAAACCCTCACTCTCATGTCAAAAATGAATATTGGGCTAGAATTAAATCTACCACACATCAAAAATTTATGGTCTGGGGACAAAAATTCTACTAAAGTTTAGGATGAATACCCCTTTGTGTGCTCTAAAGAGAAGGGAAATAAATATCTAACTTTATACTAGCTTTGGTTGTTCCTACCAAAGTGTAACAGCAATCAGTTTAGGAGATACTTAGCACTTAGTAACTTAGAGCTAAGTATGAGCTCTGTCCACTATTGAGAGGGTGTGAACTCCCCTGTTGACATGGAAGAAGGGGATTGGCTGAGACAAGAAGCCAGTGTGTGTGTACAAAGAAGAATTCTAGAGACAGAGAGACAGAATTGGAATTTTCCTGCTGGAGGAAGTAGGATTGTCTCAGCAACTGGGAGCTGGGCTGCTGGACTGAAGAAGTGAGTTGGAGTTTTCTTGAGAAAGAGAGAGAGAGAGAGAATTTCTCTTCCAGCATCTGGAAGCTGACTGAGAACTGAGATGGAGTTTTCCTGAAATCAGAATCTGGTGAAGGCCACCCAGAAAG
>CM053594.1:333136940-333178296 GCA_028646575.1 Pseudocheirus occidentalis
ACAAATCAAGGCAAACATTCACAATATAATATTCATAACATTACATCTTATCACAGAAAGTCACAATATAGTGTCCATAACAGCTTAACATTAGAATGGCCACACAGTTTTCACTACAGTGGCCACAATATTTAGAACAAGGAACAAAAGAATAATCACCTGGTTTCCCTAAGGGGGAAACCATTCTCACTTCATTCAATCAATCAATTCACAATATATCAAACTTCCACTCATGGGGCAACCATTAACTTAATCAGTCACTAATCAATCATTAGAAAACCACACAAACCCTCTACCCCTTGGTATCCAGCAACCCTCAATTTCCTCTAAGGGGAGACCTTTTCTTCATCTTGACTCTGGGTGGTCTCTCTGATTCCCTGCATACCCTTCCATGGTTCCAGCTCCCTCCTGGATCTGCCAAACAGTCACCTGGATTCAGAAGCAGATAGCTGCCAGGTTCTCATCCAGTCCTCAGGGAGAGACAAGCTGTTAGGTCCTTGTCTAGTCCTCAGGGCAATCCCTTGCACACATTGAAGTTCACAGGGTCCAGCACATCTCAAACCCTTTGCCACTTCTCTTGCCTGAAATTCAAGGATCAGCCAGGCCGTGAACAAAGTCTTATCCTTGTCATACTTATTCAGTCTTCCAGCAATTCAGCTGGCCCTAGGACCCAGAAAGAATATAAGCCTTCTGGGTGTCCTTCACCAGATTCTGGTCTCAGGAAAACTCCATCTCTTTTCTCAGTCAACTTCCAGATGCTGGGAGAGAATCTCTCTGTCTCTTTCTCTCTCCCTCTCTCTCTCTCTCTCTCTCTCCAATCCCCTCTCTCTCTCTCAAACTCCAACTCACTTCCAGCAGCCCAGCTCTCAGATGCTGAGACAATCTTGCTTCCTACACAGGCAAATTCCAATTCTGTCTCACTGTCTCTAGAATTCTTCTTTATATACAGCACTGGCCTCCTGTCTCAGCCAATAGCTCTCTTCCACATCAACAAGGGAGTTCACACCTTCTCAAGAGTGGACAGGGCTCACACCTTTCATACTTAGCCCTAAGTTACTAAGTGCTACTTAGTCCTAAGTTACTAAGTGCTACTTAGCCCTAAGTTACTAAGTGCTAAGTATCTGCTAAACATCAGCTCTCCTCCCCACAGCTGCTCCATCCCTCCCAAAGAGACAAGACCTAGATGACCTCTCTTCCAGCCTAGATGAGGCCAGTGTAGTCTAGAAGCCAAATTTGAGTCCTACCATGCAGAGGAACAGTATGGTATCCAAATTGAATTCCAAAGAAGACCAGAAAAAAGAAATTACTGAAGCATTTGTTGTTATTGTTGTGTTTGTCCTTCATTCTCAAAGAAGACCATGATGTCAGAGAGATGATGACATGACTTGCAGTTGAATTTGATTTGAGTGAGGGAGGGCTGTGCAAGGTCACCAGCTTCGCTTTCTCCTCCAGAGCCACCTAGGTCCAGTGGCAAGATATTCATCAAGATGACTGGAGATGTCCCTGGATGCAATGATGACCCTGACCCTTTTAGGCTAAAGTCTTTTCAGTTATCTCAATGAATAGATTTTAAGTAATTACCCCTTTAAGTAATTACTTAAGGAATTTACTTATTTATATATTAAGCAAGTTAATTAATTAAGTAATTACCCCTTTAAGTAAATACCCTTTTAAGTAATTACTCAAGGGATGCTCCCTTCAATTAAAAAAAAAAGAAATCAAACTGGGAGCTGAGAGCAGAAGACCCTCAGGGTCTTTGATAAAAGTGGAATTGACACAATGTTCAGGAGCTCCAGGTGGCCAAGAGAGTTCTGTGTTTCCAAAGCAAGAAAGAAGAGATCAAGAAACTGATTTATGAAATTGACAAGGTGGGGACAGGCAAAATAAGTTTCAACAATTTTTTGATTCTGATGATAAAAAAATGACTGAAAGGGATGTTGAAGTAGAAATTGAGAAGGTTTTCACCCTTTTTGATGATGATAAAACTTGAAAAATCTCCCTCAAAAACTCAAAACATGTGACCTTTGATCTAGAAGATGTCAGTGATGAGATGCTAGAAGAAGTGATTGATTTTGCTCATCTAGATAGAGATGGAGATTTCAGTCAAGAAGAGTTCCTTCGTGTCATCAAAAAGGCCAGAACTTTTGAGGACAATTTCTACCCCATCTTTTTAAAATAAATTTTTATTGACGGCTTTGATTTTTATATGGCCTAAATTTTCCCCTGTATACCCCTTTCCTTTTTCCCCTCTCTCAGAAAGTCTTTTCATATAACAAATACTTTTTAAGAGAAAAAAGAGGGAAAAGAAAAAAGTCAGCAAGATTGATCAATATATCAAAAAACCTGAAATTTTTAATGCAATTTTCCATAAATGAGGATATCTCAATGCTACAAAGGAATGGGGGAGGTATCTTCTCTTATCTCTATTTCAGAGTGTTGCCAACTTGTGAGTATGACCTATTCTTCCAGCTTGGGTAAAATAAAGATATATGGTCCTTATGTACATATATCAACACTGTATTTGTATATACACACACATATGTCCACATATACATGTATGTATATATGTATATATACACAAACATATATGCATATAAATATATATTTATAAAAAAATCTTCTACTCATCTGTGAAAGGTATGATCCGCTTCTAATGTTTGTATAGTACGATCTTTAAAATGCAAGTCTAGTATTCATTTTGAATTTCTTGTGTAATACATTATAAGCTATTGGACTAAGCTGAATTTCTTCTATACTTTTTTGTCCAGTTCTACCTGCAATCTCATGCTTGTTTTTTATTTGTTTTCTAATTTTACAACATTCATTTTCAGGGTTTTGTGGTAATTACTCTTTGTTTGCATTGTTATATTCTCTCTACTTTATTCTGCAACAGATCTTATAATATCTTTCTATGTATTCATCATATTTGTTATTTCATTTAGTACAATAATGTTATATTAAAATTCATTTTTCATACTTTGCTTAGCCATTCCCCAGTCAATGGGTATCTATTTTGTTGCTGGTTCTTTGCTGCCACAAAAAAAGTGCTACTATGATTATTTCGGTGAATATGTAGACTTTCTTCTTATCAGTTACTTCCTTAGGTATGAGCCTACTAGTATAACCACTTGAACAAGGGTGTAGGTATTTTAATAATTTTATTTGAATGATTCTAAATACTTTTCCAAAATGTTTTTTTCTGGTTCATAGCTCCATCAACAACTCATTAGAGTGCTTATCTTTATAAATCCTGATTTTGATTATTCCCTACTTTTGTTATTTTTGCCAATTTCCTAGATGTGAGGGGAAACTTCAGAGTTATTTAGATTTGCATTTCTCTTATGAGTGATTTGAGGCATCCATTCACATGGTTTTTTTTTTAATAATTTGCAATCTTCTTCTAAGACCTATTTGTTGGGGCAGTTAGGTGGCACAGTGAATAGAGCCCTGGCCCTGGAGTCAGGAGAACCTGAGGTCAAATCTGGCCTCAGACACTTGACACTTAACTAGCCGTGTGACCTTGGGCAAGTCAACCCCAATTGCCTTACCTTCCCCCCTCCAAAAAACAAACAAAAGATCTATTTGTTCATGTCCTTAAATATACGTGTATGTGTATACACACAAGTGTATGGGCTGTTTGTGTTGTGTGGGTTTGTATGGGGGTGTTTGTCAGTTGTCTTTGTTGGATACTAAATTCCAAGGAATTTGACTCAAAGATGGTTTTCAACTTCAACCATTTCCCTTCTTGTCCTAAATACATTAATTTTCTTTGTGCAGAAGCCTTTCAATATGATGAAATAAAAATTATCATATGCTATATAATTACCTCTATCCCTCATTTAGTTAAGAATACTTCTCCTTGTTACTAGGGATGTGGAGGAGGAGTCTTGCATTAATTTTGAACTTATTATGTAAATACGGCATAAGGTGTTATACTAAGCTGAATTTTTTCCATACTGCTGTCTAGTTTTCCCTGCAATTCTTATCAGATAGGTTCTTTATTAAGTAATTCATGCATTTGTGTTTTTCAAAATTAAAATAAATTTCAATAGCTACCTTTGGATTTTTCAAAGCCTCCATTTCCTGATGAGTTCTATTATATTTCATTCTCCCTTGTCTGGTCTCTTCCATTGATCTACTTCTCTATTTTTTAACCAATACAAGATAACTGATTGATTACTACTTTACAGTATAGTATGAGATCTGGAAATGCTTCTCTTCCCTTTATTGCAAGTAAACAAAATTGTATTTTTGCTTATAAAGGTTCCTTAAATTTCCATTTTATAACATACCACTCCAATCCACAGAGAATGAATTTCCCTCCCCTTTAATCTCCTTAGAGATGCTTATATTTGCAGAAATATGTTTCAGTCATAGGTTTTCAAAAGAACATTATAGTTCTAGATAAACATATACTGTTAAAGGTACTAATTCTTCACCCAGAGCCTACTAGGTTTAAGGATGGTCTAAAGCTTTGCCTCCCATTTTATCTTGCCCTATTCTTCCACACATTAACATTACATCAAACCTCAAAGCAAAAATGAAGCGTTATGGACACTGAAGCAAAAACAAAGAATTTATTTTTAATGGGCTGATTTTTCCAATCACTAAGCTTTTGCCATTACTTCCCCCTGCCAAATTCAGGTGAATGATAGAACAGGACCAGGTAACTGGCCTGCGGTTGCCAGCCCAAATCAGTTCTACCCCCTTCCCTTTCTTGTCTTTCACTGCCTTGGCTCACCACTTCTTTACTTTGCCTGGAAATACACTGATACCACGATGGTCTTATGTAATTCTTGGAATGGCTTTTGGTGTTCTCTCTCCAGTCAATTCTAGGTTATCTTAATGTCATCTTATCCTGGCAAAAGCTTTTCCCCCCATCTGGGCCAGGTCACTAAATGAAATTAGCAATTAGTATCACCCAAAAGCAACAACAACCAAAACCCAGAGAAGGGTTGAGTTGATGCCAATTAAAATCCAAATCAATATTTCTTAGCATTTAAGTGATAAAGACTTAGTTTCTTTGATAACTGGGAAGTGGTTCACATTTCAGTTACTTGGCAAAATAATTTTTTCTCATTCCTACTTGGAAGAAAGAAAGGACTAGCTGCTTTTTTTTTCTTCCTTAGAAATTCTCATGTAACCTCGTGAATTTTCTTTTGCTTTTGCTACAAGGTGCCTCTTTACTGGTTAACTCTAAGAGCTCTTTTGCTTTAATCCACGTTTTTTTTTCTCATCACTGTGTAATCACCTACTACCACGGGTCTCATGGTGAGTGAGACATAATGCTACCTTGTAATTCCCAGTGGCCTGTTATATATTGCTGCTATTTACTTTCTTTGTAGTGAACAATGTCAGCCCCATTGAAAAAAATACACAAGGCAATCTTTTTTCAAATCGTTCCCTAGGATAAGATACTCCAGATGGAAGTCTGAGCTCACTGTTCACAAACATAAGCAGACAAATTTAAAAGTAAATCAAACATACTCAGAAGTAATGTGTGGTTCCCATAAAGCCATTAAGTTATAAGGGTGTGGAATCTGTGGCTTTGAGGGCACATGTAGCCTTCTAGGTCTTTGGATGTGGCCTTTTGACTGAGTCCAGGTTTTACAGAATATTAAAGGAATTTGTTCCATGAAGTTTGGATTCAGTCAAATTGCCACACTTGAGGACCTAGAGGGTCACACGTGACCTCCCAGGTTCCCCACCCCTGATGTTGCTTGAAGTTTCTAGGCTACCAGTGAATCTATATCCCATGGACTTTATCATCAGGATTTCATACAATTTTGTATGGACTCATGCTGTATTGAGACAATTAGTCTTTTCAAACAAAATTATAATAAAACAAAGATAACCACACGACAATGTGCTGTGGTTGAAGTGCTTGCCATCTATATTCTAGGTTTGCAGTGTCAGTACTGCTTAAGTTATGTATCATCCCCATCATGAACTCAATAGTAAAATAGCATTTGTTACTTAAGCATCAACTCTGAGCTACTTTCTCAACTTGACCTAACAGAGTCTGGTGGCTGCTACCTTGGTTTCAAAGGACATCTAGTAAATTTTTACTTCTAATTGACACTGTATATAGCTCACAAGTCTGTCCCAGCATGCTTCTCATTAATAGTCAGTAGTCACAATTAGCTCTTAGGAAAGACATTTATTGAGATGTCCCTGGAAACCAGTAGCTAAAGAACATTTTCCCCATAAACCTGGAATATCTACTTTCTCACAAATATAGCATCCATACCACGAGTGGATTCAAAAATGACAGTACATTAGTAGTAAAGTGCAGGTGTAGGAAACATACCAAAAAGTGTGTGAAATGAACACACTTCAATTATTTTTAGAAATATCACAGTATAAGTTGGTTGAGGAAGTCCGTTGTTTGAAGGGTTTTGGTGTCAATATAAATACAAATTCTGTAGATTATATTGCAGTGAGGTTTTAGCATATATACAAACCACATCAGTTTGCAAAGAAAATGTTATTTACACAGAGGATTCTAGCTTCGACTGGAGTATGTAAGGATGTTCTGCAATTTGTTCTGTTCAGGCCATTTGGACTGACTGCCACAGAGTTGGGAGGTGGCTTTTTTCCATTGACTTTGTAGCCAAAATGTCAGAGTCTTCAAAAGGTCCTCAGGAGACAACTGCTTTCCAGGCTCTTGTTGCATTTACATCTGAGGGAGAGAGGTGACCATCTCACTAAATGTATCCTTTGAGATAACAATTCTGTAAGGGGAAGGGCTATGGAGTTTTATTCCCCCACAGCCTATATAAATTCTGAGAAATAGACCTGAATATTTGGACTTTTTATTAAATATTTTTCATTCTAAGTTCAAAGAATGGAGTCTCCAATCTGGACTTAGAACATGAACTGCAAGTATCTCAGAATCCAGGTCAGGTATTATAGCCAGCCCAGGAGTGAGCAGTGGCTGAAGGTTTTGATGGTGCACTTAGTAGAATCAATGCTATGTAGGAACTAAGATAAATTGTGAGTCTAATTCACTTCCCACTCCCAGAAGTATCTGGGAGATTATATCTCTAAGCTGTTGAGAAAACATTTGGCTATATCTTGGTTCTGGCTGTATATCTGAAGTAAATATTTCTTTGTAAAAGCTACCTGATGTTAAGTAGTTACATGGAATTGGGATGCTAGTCACTGGGTTCCTAAAATGAGACAGTGTCTCATTTTTCAGCATAGTTGGTAAGATGGAAGAGATGCTTCAAATCTCACTGGGTACACTGGAACCTTGAAGGGAAATATAGAAAGACTGACACTGAGATGATAAGGCTGGAATGAACAATATTACATTTGTAATATTTATACTTTATTTCATGCATTTAAAAGCATTATTTTGAACAGAAGTTCATAGGCTTCAGTAATAACCAAAGATATCACACACACACACACACACACACACACAAGATTAAGAATCCATGGTCTATAGAGAATCCCTCTTCTATTGGATTTTTTATTATTTTTACCAGATCACTTCCATAACAGTGTCAGAAATATCTGGATTGATATTAAGGATCTGATGGTTGTCAAGCAAGGCTACCTCTGCTGTTATATCATTCAAGTCTTGTAGGCTTTTGATATATGCATATGATATAGTTTGTTGGAACATTGAAGAAAAGGCATCAAGGTGTTTTGCTCTGCTGAATCAAAACATTTTGTTTAACAAACTGAGAGTCACTCCCCACAATAAACTCAGCAGGCTTCTACAATTTTTACATCTTTCAGCTAATTAGGTGATGGTAAAAATATAGAATATTGTCAGAAAATATTAAAGGGATAGGTGGAAAGTATGAGGTAAGAGCATTACTGTTAAAACTTTGTTGAATTTCATAGCTATTTTATGCTTGGTTCACTGTTTCATAAATATTGCGCTATAAAAAGCTGACTAAGCCATGTAGGGTCATTTATAAAACTATCCACTGAATAATGTCTTCTAATTTTAAATATTTACTCATTTTAACCTCCTTAGGTTACAAATCTTCATAGGCATTCTATTCCTAGACTTTTCTGATAATTACTACAGCTATCTCAAAATGATCTAGTAGAATGTTGGACTAGGATTTAGAGCCTTTCATTTATCCTCCCATCACTGACATATTCTGTAACCATGGGTAATTCCTTTCATGGAGACAGAATTTGCAGCTGTCTTAACTGAAGGCTTATTAGCAAGACTCTAATGAATTGAAAACTCTCAGATTTGTTACATTTAACTTGTGTTAATATGTCTCAGTGGGTGGAGTTGAGACTAGAAATTGCCATCTCCACTACAGCCACTGCCACCACAAATGCCATTTCCATGGCCACCTTTTCAGCCAGACCAGCCAGTCATGTGGTTCATCCTGTGATCTCACCTTCAGTCCCTCCTTTCCACATCCTCCCAAACCTAAGAAAGCTTCCAACATGGCCACCTCATTCAATTCTCATTTGAACAAAAATATCAAATATATGAACTTGCCTTAAGGTAAAAGTCTGGGCCATGTATATCTGGCAGTGGCACTGGTGGTGGACTGTGTTATAAAACGCTGACCCTAGACTCTGAACTAAAGGACACTGATAAACTCCCTGAATGGGATTTTATGGCTTTAGCACTTTTCAGTCTGAAGATTCCATTAGTGACATATGCCTCATTTCTCCTGCTGTATTCTGAGACCCTTTCCAAAAAGACCCCAGCAAACTGCTCTTCTGTGAAGCTTTCAAGTACAACTGCAAGCCTGAAGAGACAAATTTGAGGTATACTTGTGAATGGATAATGGCTATCATGTCCAATTACAAATCCTGGTTTGGCATGAAGCAAGAATATATTCTTATAGGAACAGATGGACACCTTTTTGGCTGACCTTCCAATGGCTTCCTTGGCTTCCCCATGGTCCATATTATTGTGATGTGGGAACCAATAAATCCTGTGGAAGAGAGAGGGCAGAAGCTCAATACTGTGCTAGCCTACATACTAGAGTCAACTTGGTGGGGGGGACAAAAGCTGAGGTAATGACAGCTCAGTGGAAGTTCCAAATAGAACCCTGTGAAGGGCTAGAAAAGGTGATTGCCTCTGGACTTCCTTCTTCATCCTCCACTGGGTGTGTAAAGATTTTGGAGTGATAGTAACATTCAATCCCAAGCCATTTCCTGGGAACTAGAATAGAGCTGGTTGCCATACTAACTTATATACTGAGGCCAAGAGACATGAGAGTGCTCTAAAGTACATGAAAGAAGCCATAAAGAGACTAAGTCAATGACATCAGTATCAAACTTTTTCACAAAAAACACACAGGAGGCAATGGGGATTTAGGATTCCAGCCTCTACCAGATTCACTCTTGATCTGGTCAGATGGAAATCTACTGGAGGGGTTAACAATCAGCTTTATACTAGTCTAATCTTCTCAAAGGAAGTTACTGATAATGGGAACATCAGCTCCTAAAGCATTTAACTAACAACCTTTTTTGAGGAGGACCAGAAAGAAGGTGGGGAAGGGGAGAACACAACTCCCCTCCATCTCAATTGAGTCAATCAAGACAGGAACAGTTAGGTGCTCCCCTACATCCCCTCAAGCCTTGATGGGGGTCAGTCAAAGCACACACAGATTCCCCTATGGATTACCCATGGCTTGCCCACTTGCTTTAGAGGGCAACAAATAAAGAAGGCATCTTGCCGACATTAAGCTCCCAGATAAACTTTAGCAATATCGTCATTTTGCACAAGCATAATAAATATCAATTATATTACTCCATATCTCATGGTGAAGCATCAGTAGGATTATCTGTCACTATGATTCTAGGAATTACTATTTAGGATCCTTGGGACTATTCTGGGAGTTATTATTTAACACCTGGAAACTAGACATTACCATGGCCATGGATCCTAAGAAACCATACTAAGAAGGATAACAAAACCCTCCTTACATACACGTATTTATACCCCAAAGAGGATCTGGACAATACTTAAAGTTGCCACGAGACATGCAACATCAAGTTTTCTGCTGACATGGCCAACTATGGCACCAGCATATTCATTCCAATGATTGCTGGTCTGGAGAAGAAATCCTACTTTAAAGATTGCCCAAGGTTTTCATCTGTACCTATCTCCTCAATGACATGAGAGGAACCTTTTCAATATAAAAATTAAGTGTACTAGACCTACAGACACCTTCTGTATCCTACCCCAATGCCCTATCTTCACACCCTTTTCTACCTCACCTCTCCCATCTTCTAAGTTTTCCCTCTAAATGCAACTCAGGGCACAAAAATACTATGTTTTTTCATGCCCACAAATAACTCATTTTGGGGGAGGGGTTAAGGTTGCAGAATGTTTTTAGTCTTTATTTCCCCCTTATTGATGACTTTTTGAAGACTGAGAAATCTTATGTTAGTGGAGAAAGGGGTTGGAGAACATAATTACTTCCATCTAATCAGGTTCGTTTACCAGCAGAGACTTGTGTCTTGGAGCATGGGGAGGAAGAAGTATTTGAGATGGGGGAGGGAGTGGAAGGTGGGTAGAAGGTGAGGATTTTTTTTTTGAGGGGGAGGAAGTAATGTTATATTCATATGTGTCTGTAACCTACTTTTCTTAAAAGATAAGAATTAGTAAGGGGTGGTAGTCTTAGCTTAGAGAGGCAGGAAAAAAAAACAAAACCTTTGTCTTTTGGCTATATAGACCACTTTATATTTTACCTGGCCTAGAGGGAGAAACCCTCAGGCAGAAAATAGTTTTTAAACTATGTAAACCAATTGTGAACTGCTCAATTTTAGAAAAAAAATTATTGCACTCCTCTTCCCTTCATCCAAAGCAGAGGAGTATTTTTACATTTAAATTGAGAAACCATATGGGTTGACTAGTGAACTTAACCATGTTACTGACAAGGGGGTGAGGGATTGTAGGTATTTATTTTCTGGTGCAACTAGTGTGTCATGAAGGTAGGCTTTTTGATATGTTAAAAAAGAAACCTTTATAAAAAAGACAAAAAAAAATCTCAGTGACAGGTTCTAGATATAGGCTGAGATTTCTCAGTAGTAGGAAGAAATAAGATTCAGCTAATGAAAGTTCTTGCCCCACTGATGACAAGAGCAAAGATACAAAGCAGCCAAAGTCAGATGAAGATCAAAGACCCCAGACTTTTACTTCTCCAGGAGCTATACAAAAAGTAAAGAGAAATAATCATTGCTTGTTGTGCTAAAATTGTGAAATGCTTTGTGAAAGAGATAGCTTGGCTTACTCCTCTGACAAGAAAAATATTTGATTTATAACATTAAGACAAGGGATAGCTCAGTTTGGCATACTAGAACTGGTTGAGCAAACACAAGGAAGTCAAAAGATGATTTTCCCCTCAACAACCTTTCCTCTACCATTTTCTCAGGTGTTGCCCAGAGGTGCTTCCAAGACTGTGAGACTTTTAAGTACTGTAAGTTTGGACTGACATTCCTTTTAGACAGAACCACCCTGTACTTCTTGGGAAAGAACGAGAAAATTCTATTTCCTAGTTTTTCATCCCATGTTCTTAACTGAAATTCTCCTTAGAGGTGCCCATCTTTTCTCTTCAATCCTGCATTGCCTCTCACAAAAACAAAAAGCAAAACAGAAGAATAGTACACTCTTGGGAGTGAAGCTGGAAATCATGTTCTCAAACAGAAAGGAATTAATTAGTAGCCTTACTCTTGGCTAAAAGGATATCTCAAACAAAGAACACATTTCCTTCACTTCCCCCCCACCTCGACCCCAACATGCTATAAACCCGCATGTTTTTGATTCCTAGTGCAATTATAGTTGACAAATACAGCAAGTTTTTTGAATGGCTCATCTTTTTTTCTCTTCATAGTCTAAATATTCAGTCATCATATCCATCAGTTGGAGAATATCTGCATAATTATGTTGAATTAAAATGAACTGTGAAATTCAGTTAGCTCAAGTTAGTTTGACTAGGTAACATAAGCTTTGGTTTCACTACCTTCAAACTAACCAGATTAAAGGTTCATGTTTTACTGTCTTGGGTCTTTTTTGTTTGTTTGTTTTTGCTTTTTTGCTTTTTGGAGGGCAGTTGGGGTTAAGTGACTTACCCAAGGTCACACAGCTAGTTTTTGTGTTAAGTGTCAGAGGCCGGATTTGAACTCAGGTCCTCCTGTCTCCAGGGCTGGTGCTCTATTCACTGCACCACCTAACCACCCCTGTCTTGGATTTTCTTAATTTACATTATGTGAAAATTGCCTTTGAAGAGCAAGTTCCATGAATTGTGTCAGGATATTTATTATTGTTTTGAGATCTCAAAGAAGGAATGACATTTACAGAATGGCAACACTGTCTACAACAGTAGGGTCAGACTCAAATAGAGGCAGATCTAGGCAGGCGACCATATTGATTTAGGTAACTACAAGTTAACATTATCTATGTTGCATCGCGTTTTTGTTTATTTTGTTAAATATTGACCAATTGCATTTTAAATTTGTTTGACTACACTTTAGCATTTTGCTGCTTGGGATTTGAGGACTATGAGTTTAACCCCTCTGGTCTACAGATTCACATCTTAATATGAAAAGAAATTTCTTGAATAAAAGTAGTTCTTTTCCATTTGATTGCTGCTATTTGCAGTACAATGCTTAAAAGGTGCAGTGAGTGAAAGCAAATGAAAACTAATTTACATGATACACACATGGATATTTTTCATTTCATAATTTCTTTTTCATATATATTTTCATTCACTTCACATACACACATATGTGTTGTATATGTGTATTATGTGTATACACACACATATGTAGATTCTTTAGGTGTTTATACAGCACTTAGTGTGCAAATACCTATGGATTCTGATTCTCCCAAAGTATATATGTAGAAAGCGTTTCTTATGAAATTAAAATAGGCTAGAAAATACAGGTGAGGGAATAGGGATGACTCTCAGAAAAATTCAACCTCATCCCATGTCACAGAGCTCTTCATATACTTTCATATTCTAATCTGCAATTAGATAAAGCTGTGATCTTCAAGGAGCAAGAATGATGCAGAAGACAGATAACTGAGTTGGGAATTGGAGGACGTTGGTTGTGATCCCAGCTAGGTGACATTGGCCAAGTTACTTCATCTCCCTTGTCCCTACTTCCTCATCTGGAGAAGGAAAGGGTTAGACTACCTCCATGACCTTGCAGCTTTACATCTATGATCCTATAGTAGGTGAATCCCATATAGAGGATTTATAGGAAGATACATTAAAAAAGACTCATAGGATGGGGCAAGAATAGATGAGGTGCAATGTGTTCTATTACAAGCTAAAGCCACTTCATTCATATGAGTATAAATTCAGAGCGGTTAAGCAATTTGCTCAGGGTTGCTGAGGATACTGATAGAACCCATAGACAATCCATTGGTCATCCTTTGACATTATTGTAGGATTATTTTTTTTCTGATACTGTGTCTCCTGACTGAGGTCTTTTCAGTGATTGCCCCCACCCCCCATGTGCAAAATGTTCTCCCTCTTTATCTCTGCCTCAATTTCCCTGGATTCCTTCAAGTCTCAGCTAAAATGAATTCTTTTAAAGGAAGTCTTTTTCTATCCCCTTTAATTCCAGTGAAGTCTCTGTTGATTATTTCAAATTTATTTATATATTTTATATTTATATTTATAGATTTATTTATATTTATTATATATATATTTATATATATCTTGATTCTGCTTAATTGTTTGCATCTTCTCTTCCTAATTAGACTCCGAGCTTCCTGAGAGCAGGAACTGGTTGGGTTTTTTTTGCCTTTTTTTTATTCCCAATGCTTAACAAAGAGCCTAGAACACAGTGGGTGCTTAATACATTTTTGTTGATTGGCAGATTGCTTGGTTAAATATTATTCGGATGACATCAGTTATGCTACGTCTTATGTGTGATTCTTCCTTACTAGTATTTCAGCCTGCTTGCACCCCAGTGTGCTTCTATCATGCTCAGCATTAGCTTTTGAGTGGACCTTGGTCTTAAGTATTTGGAGTCTGTTGCATTTGATTATTCACAGTATTATAATAGTCACATAAGATCATTAGAAACATATCATTATGTTTAAAAGATGGATCTTGTTTTGGGGAGAAACTCGGAGTCCTTTGAGTCCATTTTTCTTTTCACTTCTGGGTCTACTCCACTGTCTGTGTGCTAAATATGCCCGAGATTATATTCTGATATATTGGCTCTGTGGGTTCTTCATCCAATTGAACAGTATAGTCTAAAGTACTGCCATTCTTTGTCTTCTTGAGTTTTCCTGTGTTAATAACTAGGCCCATCACTTTTGACTGATAATAGATTCCCCTTAGGAGGATATGTAAAAGTTCCAAGATTTGATATTGTTAGTAAAAGTTTATCTACATACAGGGGCATGTGAAAAACTTCACTGTCCACAGGCAAATTCCTCTTTTACTTTAAAGATCAAATGAGTTGTTTCCTAATCCTTTGGTGCCCAGTGCTTCTATCCCCTGAAGTTATCTTCTATTTACTTTACATATATTTGCATTTATTATAAGTAGATATCTTATTTTCCTCAAAATAATGTGAGCTTCTTGAGGGCAAGGACTGGTTTATTGTTGTTTTTGTCCCCCTAGACCTAACAAAATGCTTGGCATGTAATAAATGTTTGCCAATAGATTGCTGTTATTTACCAAAGTTGTTTGCCAGTGTTATTGGGAATGCCTAACACAGAGTCTGAATGGAACAGGAATTTTAATGTGTATTACAATTATTTGTGTAAATATTCTTTCATACTATTATACTGTAAGCATGATGAGAGCAGAAGGATTAAGACTTCTTTGTTTTTCTCCCAGAATTTAACAGAATTCAGACCATAAAACTGCAGAATTTTATGGTAGGAAAGGATTCCCCCTACTCCACACCTCTCCTCATCCCCTCTCCAGGCATATCTAGTCTTGAAATGAGTTGCCTCTACAATGTACATGTCATTACCTAGCCACTGTTTGAAGATCTCTATTGAGGGGGAACCCACCACTTCTTGAGGCAAAACATCTTATTTTTAACAACTAATTATCATTAAGTTTTGCTGATATCAAATCTAAACTTTTCTTTTTGCAACTTCAATATATTGGTTATGGTTTTTACCTCAGGAGCCAAGTAGAACAAATACAATCCAATAAAATGATACAGGGTCAAGCAGAAAGTAATGGGACATCCCCTTGGAGACTTCTTGTAATATGCCACTCTTTGAGAGTGATCATTGAACCATCTCCAAATCTCCCCAGATACATTACCACCTGCTTCATTTTCTAATCAAGAATGATATGAGATCCTTTATCAACCACTTTGCTAAAATCCAGGTAAACTATAGTTACAACATTTCCTTCTACCAGGTTAGTTAGTAACTGTCCAAAAGAGAAATAGTATTATATAGCAAAATGAACTATTGTGTTAAAAAAATGGTTATTGAATGCACGGGTACATTAATCTTCAGAGATGTGCATCTTCTTATCGCATAGTTTATCATGTTCTTTATAATGAGTTAATTCCTTTGTTTTCGTGTATTTGGAGAACATTTCTCTTTTCATTTTTATTCTCAAAGGAGGTTAGCACTGTCCTTAGGTATAGAGGAAAGCATCCAGATCCAGCACTAATAGAAATAGCGTAAATGGATATCAAGTTATTTTGAAAAGTATGCTCATTTATCCTGGACTTGATTAGTTACTGGTATGGTTTGATCATCAGAGTTAGGGCTTTGAGGTCATCTAGGAAATATAAAATTTCAAGATAATGAAGTCCCATTCAGAACCTATGATGTTCCTAGGCTTATAGTTTTAAAATTAGGAAAGATTATAGAGATGTTTTAGCCCAGGGTTGGGGAACCTGCAGCCTTGAGGCCACATGTGACCATCTAGGTCCTCAAGTTTGGCCCTTTGACTGAATCCAAACTGTGGCCTTCTAGCCTTGAGGCTGCAGGTCCCCCATCCCTGATTTAGTCCATTCCTTGAATTTTATGAATAAAGTGCCTGAGGCTAATAATTCTGTAACTTGTCTAAGGTCACGTAGGCACAAAAAAAGAACATGCATTACGTCTAAGGTCCTTTGTCTCTATATTCAATGATATTACCACACTATTTATTACAATTTTGAAAATGAATCACAGAATAAAAACATGTGGTATTTTGATGTATGTAATCAAGGGAAAGGCAAGAAAATATAGTAGTGAGAGAACTTGCCTTGAATTTAGAAGCATTAGCTTCAGGTACCACCTCTGAAACCTACAGGTTATGTGACCCTGAACAAATGACTTAATTTCTTAATACCCCAATCAACTCTCTAAAACTCTTAAGTTTCACAGAACCAATTGATCTGTGTTGGTAGAGGCAGTTTTCATACTGGTAGTGCCGTACATTGATAAAATCACTGGTCCAACCAAAAAAATCAGGTTCACTTTGTGACCAATTTGAAAAAGCAGATCAGTCACAGAAAACTAGCAACTGTCCCTATCACTATAAAGCATCCAGTTAATTCCTTTGGAAGATCTTTTGGTCTTCCTTGATCATTTTCTGCTTCATAAAGGGCAGTTGGTATTAGAGAAGGTGATGTAATATGAAGGGAAAGAGCTAATTCGATTATCTGGAAAATTAAAGTGAGGAGGGCCAAAATGATGCACACTAGCAAATTCGTGGAATTCACAAGATAATCCAGATCTGCTTAATACAAAACTCACTGATAAAAAGAAATAAATAAAATATCAGGCTTAAATTTGACTAATTAATTTTTAAGCTTTATTTTTTGTTTTACCCATGTTGACATCTTCATCACGCCTATTCAAAGACTGAGAAAAGAAAATTTAAAAAAAGCTTTGTTTTGCAGTAAAAGACGGCTTGGGATAATAATTCAAATACTGGACTTTAGGTCAGGAAAGAATACCTGGATTCAAACCCTTCTTCCGTCACCTGCTAGCTATGTGATCCCAAGAAAATCATTTAACCTCTGGGAGCAACTTGTAAAGACTCATTGACAAAATCACAGAGGAACTGCTATTTGACATTGGCAGAGGGAGTCCCACACTTACAGACATCATAGGTCTTTCTTGTAATTGTATAAGATGGACCTAAGGAAAGGATAAATCTTACATTTGGAAAATAATATAAAGCAAAAGAATATTACCCAAAATGTACATGCTATACTGTGCATGAATTTACATGCATGCTCCTAATTTAATGCCCTATTATAATTAAAATTAGCAATTTTTTTTATCATACTGGGTATGTTAAGCTTTATTTCAATGTGAACTAATATAGTCATTTCATAACTACTCAAGAGCAGCTGGCTCATTATGGAAATGCTGACATACCCTCAACTGTATCAGTGCTGATTAGGGAGTAGAGAGCATCTTAATGCATAATTTCTGAGCACAGGAAGTTCATAGATCCAAGAATTATTGTTTTTACAATCCTTAGAAACTCCGAATATCCCTGCTTTAAATTGAGGGGCTCAATGCTATTACTTTTTTCCCCAACAGATTTTGCACCGTTCTTCTCATGAGTATCACAAGTTAAAGAAATAGACTTTGAATCTGTTATCAAGGATGTCACTTCAGAAAATTGCTTTCAATCCCTTTTTGGAAAAGAATAAATCAGTTGCTCACTGCCATGTATAAACCAGTCATAATACTGAAGTGTCTGATCAACTGTCTGATGTCAAAAATCATTCCAGAGTGACATTAGAAAAAGGAAATTTCATTTAAACAAATGTTGTTTTGGTAACTTCAGTTTTTTTTTTTCTTTTCCATAATGTAGTATAGTTCAGTGCAGAAATGTTTTTGTGTGACCTTTCTAGGTACTTATAATTCCCCTGCTTCCTTTCCCTTAAATTACTTCTTTTCTTAAAATGCATTACAGTACTACTATCTCAAAGAGAATGAATTTGTAGAGCCTACTTTGAGTTATGTGGGTTTTCAAATATCATAAACTATTTTTTACTTAATCTCTAGAGGCGGGGAATCAAAACCTCTCTTGATAATATGATTTAATTCTCCAAAGGCTTACAGACTTGAAATTTAGCCTATTGTCTGATCAGTCTTCTGCAGTGTAAAGTTAGCCTTCCCACTCAGTTTGTCCTTAGTAGAGCCAAAATCTCTTCACCTTCATTCCTTCCTCAAAATTTCCAAATTTCCGGTTTGAATATCTTTGATCCTTTAAAATTTCTATCTTGAATCTACTTTCTATGTCCCCCCTTTTAATGATAAACTTTTTGAAGACTTGGAATTAGTCATTTTTTATGTTTTTTTTAAATTCTCAGAATCTGGGACAATTAAGCATACATATTAAAGATTTAATAAATATTTGTAAAAATGAACACCTTCACAGTAGTGAGACCAGATATACAACGGGGGAAAAAAGAAATCAGAAGACCTACTTTAGAACTCTGTCATTTATTAAACTTTTGTCTAAGAGTTAATCAAACTCTCAGAGATTCAGTTTTCTGTGAAATAAAGTAATAATATATTACAAATTTCACAAGGTTATTGTAAGGGCGAATGAGTAAATGTAAGTAAAATGCCTTATAAATGCAAGATATAATCATTAGATTTGCTGTTTGGTCATTTTTTAGTTGTGGCCAGGTATCTTTGAACTCATTTGGAGTTTTCTTGGAAAAGATACTACAGTGGTTTTCCATTTCTTTTTCCAATTCTTTTTTTTTTTTTTTTTTTACAGATGAGGAACAGAAGCAAGTAGGGTTAAGTGACTTGCCCGGGGTCACACAATTAGTAAGTGTCTGAAGTTGGATTTGAAATAAGACAGACATCTTTGATTTCAGGCCAAGAATTCTGTCCACCGTGCCACCTAGCTGTCTTGTTAGAACTGTAGATTATTGAATTTCTTTTTTTTCTCCCTAACAGATATTAGGCTAGTCAAAGGACCATTTGAAAAAAAAAGAAGTGGCTAATGGAAACAATGGGCTAGTGAAGAATAAAACTCATGACAAATTCTCAAAGTGAGAGTAGTGAAGGACCAAACAGAACAAGATTATTGGTAATAGTCACTGAAACTATGTATATATGTGGAGAGAGAGTGTATATATATATATATATATATATATATATATATATATATATACACACACAGATAAAGAAGCAACAAAGCAATATACAAATAAAAGATAAGTGTAAAAAAATATCAGAATGGAGCAGGTAGGTGGGACAGTGTATAGAGCGCTGGCCCTGGAGTCAGGTTGCTTAGTAGCTGAGTGTCCCTGGGAAAGTCACTTAATTCTGCTTCCAAAAAACAAACATACACACATATTTATATATACATTCACACACACACACACACACACACACACATATATATAAAATGTGTGTGTATGTATGTTTATATATTATATATACACATACATATGTATGTTTGTATATATGTATCAGAATGAATAAATTATTATAGTAATAATAGTCATTATAAGTTTAATAATAGTTTACATTTTTATAGTTCCTTAAGATTTGCAATGCACTTTACATATGTTAACTAATTTGATCTTTATGGTAAAAGATGGTTTTCCAACTGGCGAGATATATGATGAGAACTGTGATTACAGTTAATGTTTGTTATCAGTTAGTAAAATTTATGTTTAATTTTTGACAATTGCTTTTCTTTTTTATATTCTTGAAAGTATTACATTTATCTTTCCATGTTGAGTTGCATTATCCCTTCACAGAAGAAAAGAATGGGCAATCCACCAAGTGTGAAGTAGTCAAATAAATCAGGACTATTTCTCCATGATACACTGCAAAGGATCATTGTGAGTTACCAACTGGTAAGGAGGCTGAGCTGACTCTGGCTGAGATCCTGTCAAAGCGCTCACCTCATGGTGGTTAAGTAGTTAACAGCGAATTAATTATCACCAAAGCAAAGATTTCATTCTGGACATGGTCACTCAGCATGATCCCATTGAAAGTGGGGATTTCCCATAGGCCAATGTTCTAAATAGTTAACTCAATGAAAAAATGAACATTAATAATGCACAGAACAAAACTTAAAAAATAATTTACTTCAAATAAGGTGTTTGGATGAATTTTGTACTTTTCAACTAATTACCTTGGGATTAAAGATGCATATGAAAAGATAGCAAATAGATTAAAAATAGAATTGTCAGCATTTTTTACAACAAACTATTTTTTTTCCATTTATTAATGACAATGAAGTTTCTACAGGGGGCTCAAACCATTCAAGGAAGTGAAAATTATTTTAAAGAAGACAAAAACTAGAAGTGAAGCTGAATGAGAAAAGTGTACACAGAGGACAACTGTGCAGTAGACATGACAATTTTGACAACATTGAAGAAAGATTTTCCAAGTATTTGAAAGAAGAGAAGTCATTATATGATAAAAAAAACAATCACAATTTTTGAAATGACAGTTTAAGAAAAGGCAATTAGTAGGAAATTGATCATTTTAACCCCTGCCTATTTTTATATGTATGACATCTTTATGGGAATGACATTGAAGGGTTTCCTTGATGAAAATATGGGGATGATTTTGAACAAGATATTCACAGTAAACTATATTTTAAATGCACACAATAGTACAGATAATATGTGTTCAATATGTATAAGAATATGTATTCAATTTGTAGACAGAATACATATTCAGAGAATGCATTCACAAATTACACTAGATTTATTGTTTGCGGACTATAAAAAAAAGAATAGAATTTTTAGCCAGGTAAGCTGGCCCCTTTGTTGCTTTGTGGCTTCATTGCTATGCAATGTCAATGTTCAATGTCACTGGCACTTACAAACTCTGGGTAGTCTTTCTCATGTCAAATGCAAGGTCAGAAGAGCCTGGCTCTTGCCGGATAAACTTCCTGACCAGCAAGAAAATACTCAGGTTACCTTAGGTTTTATTCTTAATGCTCTGTGGGCAGGGCCAAACTCACCTGATATACATAAATGTTAAATAGAAGTATACTTCATGACTATGTTGTTATACAAAATTTCTTGATATATCAAAGAATGAAATAACTTCTTTCATGATCCTCAGAGAAGCAATATCAGGTAAGACATAAAATAAATGTTTCGGAAGAAGCTTTTGATCCTCCATTCCTTGAAGAAGACCAATGACATCAGCAGGATGATGTCTTGACTTGGAAGTAAATTGGATTTAAGTGAGACAGAGCTATGCAAAGTCATTAATTAGCCTCACTCTTTCCCTCAGAATCATCTGAGTCCATTAGCATAATATAGGACAGAATGACTGGTGATGGCCCAGGTTGTAGTGGCAGACCCTGGCCTATTTATTTTTTTTAGTTTTTTAACATTCACTTCCATAATATTTTGAGTTCCAAATTTTCTCCCTATCTCTCCTCTTCCCCTACCCCAAATGGTGTGTAATTTTATAGAGGTAATATACATACATTCAGATGAAACCTATTTTCGTATTAGTTGTGTTGTAAAGAAGAATTCAAAACAATGGGAGAAACCATGGGAAAGAAAAGAGAGAGAGAAAAGGAGAGAGTGAGAGAGAGAGAGAGAGAGAGAGAGAGAGAGAGAGGAAGAGAGAGAGAGAGAGAGATTGCAAACTTTCTTAAACACAACCTACTATAGGAAGCCTTTCCCAATTCTTCTTAATTGGATTGCCTTTTCCTAATTACCTCCTACTTATCATTTATATAGCTTGTTTCTACCTGTTTGTTTGCTTGTTGTCTCCCTCTTTAGATTTGGAGCTCCTCGAGGGTAGGAGCTCTCCAGATATCCAGAGATTTGGGTTTTTGATTGGGTTAAGCACACCACAGTATCCCTGAGCCAGACTTTACATGTCTGCAAAACTATAGGGCTAGGAAGCCACACAGCTGCATGTCCAATTGTGATTCATGATTCAATAAGGATTAATGATTTTGCGAGTACTTATGTTTTTTTTTGTTACCTCACCCATGATCTCACAGTTATCAACAGCAGCATCACCACCACCATCCTATTCTTCCCATCATTTTTAATGAAACTCAGATTAAAATGATCTGAAGATGAGTCAATAACCTTCTATTATTCTTTTTATGCTTAATGTTCAATGCAGGTAGGAAAAACAAATGAGTTTTTTTTATAACTGGTCAGGTATTTTGGAATGTGAACTCATGTTCAGGCTTACAAAAAATCATATGAGGATCAACTCCCAGAGCAAATAAGATCAGAGTTTATATACATACCTCCACCTCTACATCTACTACATCTACATCTATAAATATACACACATATATACATACATACATACACACATTAATACATACATACATGTTATCCTGATCCTTCTCGGTTTCAGTTTTTCTGTTAGAACTCTATATTTTTGAAAGTTTTCTTTTTTATAAAGTAACCCAAAAGTTAATCAATAAACATTTGATAAGTGCTTCCTAATATTCCAGGTACTATGCTGCATGCTGAAGACATAAATAAAGGCAAAAATATGGTTGCTGCTCTCAAGCAGCACACATTATCTAAAAAAAAATAATTTATTTATTTTTTAATTTACACCATCCAAAGTTCCACAAGCTTTTGAATTCCAAATTTTTCTCCCCCTCTCTCTACACCCCACCCCATGGCAGCATGCAATATGATATAGGTTCTGCAAATACCTGCAAATTAAACATTATTCAAGTTGTAAAGGATTATAACCAATGGAATGCATTCAGACTCCATAGTTCTTTCTCTGTATGTGGATAGCCCTTTCCATCATGAGTCTTTTGGAGTTGTTTTATAGCTTTTCATTGCTGAGAAGAGCCCAGTCTATGAAAGTCATCACACATATGATGAGTCTATTATAACGTACAGTGTTCTCCTGGTTCTGCTCCCCTCTCTCAGCATCAGTTTATATAAATCTCTCCAGGTTATTAAGAAGTCCATCTGCTCCTCATTCCTTACAGCACAAAAGTATTCCATTACATTCATCTACCACAACTTGTTTAGCCATTCTCCAACTGATGAACATTCCCTTGATTTCCAATTCTTTGCCACTATAAAAAGAGCTATAAATATTTTTCCTACATTTGGGTTCTTTTCCCACTTGTATGATCTCTTTGAGATACAGCCCTAGACGTGGTATTGCTGGGTCAAAAGCTATGGCACATTTTTATAGTCCTTTAGGCATAGCTCCAAATTGCTCTCCAGAATGAGTGGATCAGTTCACAATGCTAGCAATAATGCATTAATGGTCCAATTTTTCCACATTTTATCCAGCATTTATTATGTTCCTGTTTTTTCATTTTTGAGCAGTGAGATGTGGCACCTCAGAGTTGTTGTGATTTGCATTTCTCTAATCAATAGTGATGTAGAGCATTTTTCATATGCTTATAGATATCTTTAATTTCTTCCTCTGAAAACTGCCTGTTCATATCTTTTGACCACTTATCAATTGGGGAATGATTTTTATTCTTATGAATTTGACTCATTTCTCTGTATGTTTTAGAAATGAGGCCTTTATCAGACACTGGTTGTAAAAATTCTTTCCCATTTTCCATTTCCCTCCTAATCTTGATTATATTGACTTGCTTTGTACAAAACCTTTTCAATTTAGTGTAATTATAATGATCCTTTTTGCATTTCTTGATGTTCTCTCTCTCTTGTTTGGTCACAAAGTCTTCTCTTCTCCATAAATCTGACAGGTAAACTATTCATTGCCCTTCCAGATTGCTTATACTAATCAGTTTTTCTATCTAGATTGTGAACCCATTTAGACTTTATTTTGGCATATGGTGTAAGATATTGATCGGTCTATGCTCAGTTTCTGCCATACTATTTTCCAGTTTTCACAGCAGATTTTTTCAAATAGTGAGTTCTTCTCCCAGAAGCTGGAGTCTTCGGGTTTATCAAACAGTAGGTTACTATAGTCATTGACTACTGGGTCTTGTATATCTAATCTATTCCATCGATTTACCACTTTATTTCTCAGTCACTACCAAGAAGTTTTGATGGCGGCTCCTGTATATACAGTTTAAAATCTGGTATGGGTAGGTAAGCAGCTCACATTACAATTGAGGGACATGGCAACATGCAAACAATTACGTATACATACACACACGGACATATGTATATGATATATATATATATATATATGATATATACAGAATATATGGAAGGTACTAGAAACATAGACAATCAGGAAAGGTCTTCTGCAAAAGGCAAGACATGATCAGCTTCTTGAAGTCAGGAGAGTTAATTCAAGTAAGATCAAGGCAACAAATATTTATTAACCATCTACTATGTTCCAGTCTCTGTGCTAAGCACTGGGCATACAAAGAAAGCAAAATTCAATCATTTTTCTCAAAGATAATAGTCTAACAAGAGAAACCACATGAAAAAAACTATGTACTAAATACACACACATTATATATGATAAATTGGAACTAATCAATAGAGGGAAAGCATTAGCATTATGGTGGACTGGAGAGGGGTTGCTCTAGAAGGTAGGGTTTTAACTGGGAAACAAAGGAATTCAAAGAGGTCATGAAATAGAAATGAAGAGGGATGTGATTCTGGTCATAGGAAATAGCAAATGAAAATTCCTCAAGTCTGGAGATGTAGCATCTTGTGTGCAGCATATTAAGATTCTTTTCAACGCATAATCAGTGGGGGTGATTAAAATGTAAGAAGATTAGAAAGGTAGGAGTTAGATTAGAAAGGTCAGGTTATAAAGGGTTCTGAATGCCAAATAGGTGATTTTATATTTGACTCTGAAAGCAACAGAAAGTCACTAGTATTTATTGACTAGGTGGATGACATGGTCAAAACTCAGCTTTACAAAAAAAAGTTTGGCTGTTACGAGTGGAGGATGGATTGGAGAGGGAAAGAGAAGACACAAGGAAACTAACCCAAAGTCTGTTGTTGCAGTAGTCCAGGTATAAAGTGATGAGAACCTGTACCATCTTGGTGACAGTATCAAAGGAGAGAAATGGGAGGTAATACTGAGGTAAAATCAATAGGAATTAGCAAAAAAAAAATCTGGGGAATGAGAGTGAGAAATGCTGAATGACAAGTAGATTGCAAGCCTGAGTGATTGAGACAATAGTAAAGCCTTTAACCAGGAATAGGGAACTTTGGAAGGGAAAACGAGGGAAAGAATGAATTGAATTTGAGATCTATTGTGTTTATAATGCCTACAGGACATCCAGTTTGAGATGTCCAAAAGGAAGTTGAAGATGGAAATGTGTAGTCCAGAAGTGAGGCTTGGGTTGAATAAGTAGATCTCAGAATCCACTGAAGAAAGATGATGAGATCTCCATGCAAAAAATATGAAAGTAGAAGAGACAGGAGCCCATTACATACTGGAGGAACATCTACCTTTAGATTAAGGTGAAAGATGTAGAGGAGGGTTACAAAACCTAGCGAAAAGAGAGTATCAAGGAGATGTAGATAATCAGCTATGTTAAAGACTTCAGAGAGGTTGAGGTTAAGAAGGATGAGAAATGAGAAAAGGCCATTAGATTTGCCAATTCAGATAAGAGAGCATTGGTAACTTTGGAGAGAACATTTTCAGTTGAATAATGAGTTTGGAAGCCATTGCTAAGGAAAGTTAAGAACAATTTGAGAGGGCAGGGAGGAGTTCCCTGCCCTGCTAGAAAGCTAGAGAGGTGTTGGAGGAGGGCATAACAGGGAACAGATTGTGGGAGGGGTCTTACAGTGGGATCAATGTTCTGGGCTGGGGGGTAGGGACAAAAAGGGGAGAAAATTTGTAACTCAAAACCTTGCGGAAATGAATGATATAACCAAGAAATAAATTAAAATTTACATTAAAAAAAAGAACAATGTGAGAGAAAAGGTAGTAGAGATCAATTTGCAAATGGTTTTCTGAAGGAGTTTAGAAACAAAAGGGAGGATATATCAAATAGTAGAAAAAGGGGATGGATGGATCAGATTAAGGTTTTCTGAGGATGAGGGAGATATGAGCATGTTCATAAGCAGCACAGAGTCACTATATGAGAGAATGTAAAGTGAGGGTGTGGATGTTGAAGGGGGTAATGTACTAGACAAAACAGGATAGAATGGGATCACTCTTACATGTAGAGAGGTTTGCCTTGGCAAGGAGAAAGACCGCCTCTTCCTGTGAGACAAAGATGAAGGAGGAAATGGAAGCATAAGGGTGAGTGGGATGAGGATAAGAGAAGGGGAAGCTCTTCTCAAATGCCTTTGGTTTTTTCAGTCACATATGAGGCAAGATGCTCAGTTGATAGGAGAGAGGGTAGGGGGCCAGGAAGGGTTTAAGGATGAATATAAACGTTTAGAAGTACTGTTATAGTTATAGTAAGTGGCATAGTTGTGACTTAATTGGATGGGGGAGAGATGTAAAAGCACTGCTTTGTCTCAGTGAGGTGCCAATTTAAAATGTGAGGCATAAATCGGCAGTGATCACAGTTATCACAGATTTGTGATTCTCTCCAGCTCTGTGCAGTAGTACATGGATCGGAGCAAAGGTGAGGATAATCTGAGGCTGAGTCCTGACAAGCCAAAACAGGCAATATGATAAGGGGGCAAGGGATTTGAGAGAAGAGGTCAGCGTGGGGTTGAACGGGTTCACCAAAGTGTCAAGATGAGTAAGGAAGGAGAACAGAATTAGTGTATCAATGATGGCAGGGAAAGAACCAAGGGTTCAAGAGATTACAGGTCACCTGGAGCATGAAGTACTGGGTTTGGGGTTGCAAGGCATAGGGATAGGCAGAATTATAACAGGCTGTGATCCAAGAAGGGAATTTCAGAGTTCATGAACACAGAAGCAGAACATTTGAGGCAGCCAGGTAGAACAATGGATAGAGTTGTAAGTCTGAAGTAAGGAAGACTTGGGGTTAAATCTTGCTTTAGACTATTGGACCTAAACAAGTCATTTTGCCTCAGGTTCTTCAACTGTAATATGAGGATGTTATGTTAATGGAATTTGAAGATCTTTCCTGCCCATTAATAGGCCCAGAGCTAATCAGCCTCTGGACTATGGGGAGTTTCCAATTAATTACTAGGACAGGAAGATTCGCAGGCTTCTAGGCACTCAGCCAATTGGGGTCAATACTTTGTTATATATTCTGTGAGGTGGGCATTGTCGAGACTCTGAGTAGCTATATGTTCAGAGTCCTCAAATGTTCAGATTTCCATGCTCCTACAATCCAGTGATGTATGTAAAGTATATAGCAACATTGCTGTGCTCAGACAGCTGTGGCCCGTCTGTTGGTCTTGGTGCTTATTTCCCTTCTTGTATTTTGTATACTCATTTCTTTTTCTGTTATTAGAGTGTAATTGTTAACCTCTTTAAAGCTGTCTTCCCTTTATAAAGCACATCAAAAGAAGCTGTTCTAGAAGGCCATCCTGGGTGTGCCAGGGGGTTTGCTATTACAGGGGATAATAAAGGCACCTTCTTCCTGAAGTTGTTGTGAGAATCATATTTGTAAAGTGCTTAGCACAGTGCCTGGCATGTAATACTGCTTAGTAAATAAATGCTCCGTTCCTTCCTTTAATGGTATTACTATATCTACGTGTAGCTGAACTGGGGTGGGAGAATAGATCACATAAAATGAATAAGTTGAGGGACTGAAAGTTGATATATTTTTAGAGAATATCAATATATATTTATGTATAAACTTTTGGTAATTTCTAATGGCAATGAACTGATTATGAATTACAATTAAACAAACAAACCTTTGTTTTTGGTAAATAAGTCTTCATAAGGAAATCATTTGTTCAGTTTTTTATTTATCAACATCTTTTTGGTTATGTTCATGTGGATGTTACTCTTTGGAGTTACTTTTGATCTCACTCTCGGATTTTAATTGTCACATATCCTCTATCTGGAAGCCACTTTTTCTTATATTTGATAAATCCAGTGACATATGGCCACCACTAGACTTTACTATTGCTTTCTAAATGTAGGTCTGCTTGTTCCAGCAACAGCAGCAGCAGCAGCAGCAGCAGCAGCAGCAGCAACATCCTTCTTTCTTCTTCTTCCACTTCCTCTTCCTCCTCCTCCTCACATTTTTCAGCAGACCAATAAGCTGTTATTAAGCATGTTTCAGGATCTATACTGTGTGCTGAGGATATAAGGACAAAATATGAAATAAAATTTTATAATAAAGAGTATACAGACAAAAAAGAGGAGACAACGGGTGTGTGTATACACATTTACAAACATACAAAAGAGGGGGTGGGGAAGGCACTGGCACCTGTTTGAACCAAGAAGGAGCTCACATAGAAGTAGAGCTGATTTCTCATGAAAACCAAGTATTCTAAGTGATGGAGGTGGGGGTGTGCAGTATTACAGCTTGAAGTATTTCAATATTAGCAATGCCAGAAATATTTTCCACCTGTAATCCTCTCTGTCTTCCACACAATTTTTAATCTAATTCATCTGAAAAAAAAAATGCTGATTTTCCCCCAATCTCCTAGATACATTACCACTTTGTTCTCCTAGGCCATTGGAAATTAAGAATTTTAATTCCTGATGCTTCTTTTTATACCTTTTAAAACAAGGTGATTTTTATGAACTTAGTAAATATTCCAAGAAAAGCCTAAAAAGGGGAGTCATATGTGAAATTTGGGTCATGTTATATATAGTTTTGTTTTTCCTCTCTGTATATATTTATTTGTTTTGCATAACTCAGCTCTTAGTAGATTTAATTCTGTCCTGCTGCTCTGTGATTCCTCCTCCTTCTCTCTTCTTAATTTTTAATGACTAAGTAACCTTCTTCCCTTTTTATATTACTATTACTACCTCTTCCCCTCACCAAAGAAAAAGAGAAAAAGAGAACATGCCTCTATGTAACAAATATAATCACTTAAGTCTAATTCACATATTGGAAGTGTCTCCTTCACCATTCTTTGTCTGTCCTATCTCTGCGAAGAAGTGGAAAGCAGGTCTCATTATCAATTAGTTTTCTGCAACCAAGATTGGTCACTTTGTTTCTTGAATCAGAGTTCTTGAATTTCTCATTATTCTTTTTCTTTGTAAATTGTTACCATTGCATAAATTGTTCTCTTGTCCCTCACTTTACATCAATCTGTATGAGACCTTCAAGATTTTTCTAAACCATTCATCAGTTTCTTATGGAATAAAAATATCTCACTACGTTCATCTACCATAACTTATTTAGACATTTCTTGATGAATAGGTGCCTATGTTGTTCCAGTTCTTGACTACAGGTATTAAGTGCCGCTACAAACAGCTTTGCACAAATCATTTTCTGTCCATTATTTTTAATCTTTTGGAAGTATGTTAATTTGCCAATATCTTTAGGTCAAAGTGTATCCATAGTGGGGTGATATTATGAGTATAATTCCTCATTATTTTCTTAATGGTTGCAACAGTTTACAACTCTACCAACAATTTCTTATCTTGAAACTTCCTTAAGTTTTTTTCATTCTAGCTTATTCAACCCATACTGTGGGTCTTCTTGCCCTGGAATGTTTCTTTCTTTTTCCTTCAGAGCAAGAAACATATTTATTTTTCAAATTGCTTATCTCTAGAATCAAGTGACTTGCATTATATTAACTCATTCTAATAAAAAAAAAGTATATCAAATTAGCTGATTACAATGTCTTAGTTCAAAACTAGGTCAATTTTTGAATTTCTAGGTCTCATTTCTGCAATTGATTTGGTCCATTTGTTAAATTGCTTGTGACTATAGATAGCTTTTCTCCTTTTTAAATATTTAAGACACAAAAATCTTAAATTTTTTGGATCATATGCCTCCTTTAATGAGTTCTTCCTGGGGTCTCCAATTTTTTTTTATGCTTTTTTTAGGAGCAGGGAAGGCAGGGCAATTGGGGTCACATGGCTACCACAGGGTCACATGGCTATTAAGTGTTAAGTGTTTGAGGCTGGATTTGAACTCAGGTCCACCTGACTCTAGGGCCGGTGCTCTATTCACTGTGCCACCTAGCCGCCCCTTAATTTTGTTTCTTTTTTGTGTGTGTGATCTCCATTTTGTAGAAGGCCCCAAGCTAGCTAGCCTTCATTCTACTCAGCAGGAGGGCTCAGCCCCTGACTTTATAACCATGCTCCTATACTGAACACCTTCTTCTCTTTCTCCTAATAACCCCTGCTTTTAAAAAAAATTGACTTGTTTATTTACTTTTAGTTTACAAGATTCAGTTCCACAAAATCTCTAGTTTCAAATTTTCTCCACTCCCTTCCCTGTCCTTTCCCCCCCTCTCCCCCATGGTGGAATGCAATCAGGTATAGGATCTGCAAATACTTCCACATTGTACAATAGTCTGGTTGTATAGAAGGGTTGTAACCAATGGAGTGAACAATGGGAAAAAAAGAAAGAAAACCAAACATGTAAAAGAACGATAGCATGCAGATTGCTTCAGTCTCCATTTAAACTCTGTTTTTTTCTAGATCTTTCTCTGAATGTAGATATCTCCTTCCATCCAGAGACTTGTAGAGTTGTCTTATAGCTGTGTGTTGCTGAGAAGAGTCCACTTTACCAAGGTTGGTCATCACACATACGATGTGTCTCTGATTGTGTACAAATTTTTCCTGGTTCTGCTCTTCTCACTTAGCATCAATTTGTCTAAGCCTCTCCAGTTAATTATGAAGTCCATCTCCTTCCCATTTTTTATAGCACAATAATATTCCATTACATTCATATACCATAACTTGTTTAGCCATTCTCCTATTGATGGGCATCCCCTAAATTTACAGTGTTTTGCCACCATAAAGAGAGCTACAATAAATAAATATATTTGGTACATATGGGTCCTTTTCCCACTTCTATGATCTCTTTGGGATACAACCCCAGAAGTAGTATTACTGGGTCAAAGGGTATGCAATTATTTATAGCCCTTTGGTCATAGTTCTATATTGCTCTCCAGAATGGTTGTAGCAGTTCACAGCTCCACCAACAATGCATTAGTGTTCTGATTTTTCCACATCCTCTCTAGCACTTGTCATTTTCCTATTTTGTCATCTTAGCCAGTCTGACTGGTGAGATGTGGTACCTCAAAGTTGTTTTGATTTGCATTTCTTGAATCAATAGTGATTTAGAGCATTTTTCCATATGCTTAAAGATATCTTTAATTTGTACCTCTGAAAATAGCCTCTTCATATCTTTTGACCATTTATCATTTGGGGAATGACTTGCATTCTTATAGATTTTATTTAATTCCCTGTATATTTTAGAAATGAGGCCTTTATCAGAGACACTGGTTGAAAATATTCTTATAACCCCTGCTTTTCCAGGACATATATGTTTTCTTCTGTTAGAATGGAAGCTCATTGAAGGCAGGATCTTTCTTTTTTACTTGTACTTGTATCTCCCATGCTTAGCACAGTTTCTGACATACAGTAAACTGTTAATAATAATGTTTTTTACTTCTTTCCTTCCTGGACAAATCCACCTTGAAATCTTTATTTGATTAAGATTAGATCATAATAAACACAAAGACTAAGGTGACCACAGTGTTTGTAGCCTCCTTGGTAGAAAAAGTACAATAGCCCCTTTTTTCCTTGGGTTCTCTTGGGACATTATGATGTCTTAATGACTTTAAAATATGAGATAAAAACCACAGATACAGTCTCTCCATTTCTCAGGAGATGGAAGGACCTGTTCATCTTTATATGTGAGTGCTGGATGTTGTATCTCCCACTAGTCCAATTAATTCAATAACTTGGTCAATAGAGTAGGAGGTTATCACTTCTGGTCCCACTCTCTTCCCCTCTTTGCTCTCCCTCTCCCAACACATACCTTGTGTTCCTGCCCATGATGTACTGCCTATGAAAACCCTTTGATTCTCTCTATATTAAACAGTTCATCTCATAATAATTCTTTTCAAATAGACCAAGAGGTATGATGATAAACAAAGTACAAGGTATTTCATTTCTCTTATCCCCTTCAGCTCTTGGTCTATATGTTTAGATATCCTGTGTGTACATGTATCTTACATGTGAGGGAATTAAAACAGCAAGAGGTAGTGGAAATTGAGTGAGTCACACTAATTCCATCTTGTGACTTAATCAAGAGCTCAGTTCCCTTTCTGTTCAATTCTGGGTGTAGTCCAACTTCTGTCCTATGAGAAAATTGGATTTTATCGTGAGAATTAAGAGAAAACCTTATTGCATTGTTTGAACCTAGCCTTGTGTTACTGGGAAACTAAATCAACTCTTCTTGCTGTTTACTGACCCTGTTATACAGAGCACAAACCCAGTTAGTCCCATAGATTCATATAAAGAATTCTCACAATTGTATATCTTAAGAAACCCATATGTCTTATCTGAAAACTGGCCCATAGTGATCAATCAGTTATTGTTTACATATTCCTTTGATTGTTTATAGGCACTTGAAGGGTGCTCCCACCTCTTTTTTTGCATGAAGGGAATTATACCTGTTTACTCACTGCCTCTCAGCTTGTAAAATCACTAATCTTTATCTAATTAGAAATCAGATTACTAATATTGTACTGTTTTCTTTTAATTAATTGTTCTACTTGAAAAGAAATTATTCAATGCTATGAAAAGTCTGTCTCCCCCTGTATTTGGGGTCCATGCCTGAGCTGAGGAGATCTGGGCCCACTTTGTTAGGCAATTGGTATGTACTACTTAATAAATCAATATGCCTGGAAAACTGACCCTTTGTTTTCCTCAGTCATTTCACCTTTAATCCATTACAGATTTTAGGTCAAGTTAGAATTTCAGCCCAGGTTGACAGTCTTTCAGAAATGCTCCTTAGAGATCTCTAGTTAAATTTTTGCTAAGGGATTTTTTTTTGTTTGAAGACTGCCCAGAAAGGTGGGACTCCTGCTCTCAACCCCCCTTTATCCTTAGCTTGGGTAAGGTTAAAGTTTAGTTTAGTGTTGTTGTTGTTGTTTTTTAATTTTGAGGATGTTTCCTTCCACTGCCCTGGGGATTAAGGAAGCATAGGTTTGGAATAAGTTTTTCCAGAAATTTTTCTTTTAAGAGGTTTGGATGCAGATTTATCATTGATTTTTAGTTTTCCCTGGGAAGTTTTGGTTTAGCTAGGGTGTGGGAAATGATTCCCCCCCCCCAACCGGGAAATTTTAGGTTTGTCCTAGGAAGTGAAGTGGGGTGGTCTAGAGTTAAATTTTGGATTTCAGAAGTTGCAACAGAAAATGGGTTAGATACCTCTGGGTTCAGGCTTGGATAGATATTTGATACCACGGGACCAGGGGATGATCCCAATAGTTACAATCTAAACTGTATTAGATTTCACTGATAATTTGTTGTAGCTATTTCAGCTATTATTGCATGATAAAGGAATTAAGACTAGTCATTGAGAAATCTTATTCTGATCAGATAAAATTTTGATTTACATGGGAAACTTTAAGTGTTGGTTTCTGCCCACCTCCCCCAAAAGGTTTTTTTTTCCCTTTTATATCCTATGTGTCTGTCATTGTTTTGTCTGTGTTTTTATGTATTTGTATTATGCAGGATTTTTAAAGGGAAAATTTAGTCAACCAGAAAAATTGCAACAAAAAAAAAGAAAAAGAAAAAAAGGAAAAGAAAACTGAAGCCCAAAAGTTAGAATGCTGGGGGAAATGGATGAAATTTCATACTTGAAGCAGTTGTCCCAGTAAGCACAACTGACACTTATGTTAGGACATTTGGGACATTTTGTGGGACATTAGGATACAAGACATAAGAACAAAAGCTACAAGATGCTTTTTTCCACCTATCATTTCAACTTTGGTCACATTGGTATTACAGAAATAAAATCAGATAATCGAAGTTTGTAGAACTGCTAAAAAGAATAGATTTTGGAGGTTTATAGATTAAGGAGTTTGGAGGTTAATCATCAAGGCATTTGGGAAGTAATCATTTTCACTTCTTAGTACATATGCTAAAATATCTTAGTGAGTTTTGGGGCACCACTCTGTAGAATTTATTTTAAGGAAAAATTAGGCTATAATTTTAGGCTATAACTATAAAAGTTTCAGGGGTAACTAGAACTTAGATATTTTTCCTCTGAAGTTTGATACACCTATTGTTTTGTGTTATGAAGGAAGACAGCTAGTTTGAAAGCAATCCCAGAGTAGGGGAGAAGAGTATGTGGTTTGGATTTTTAAATTTATCTAAAACTTAAAGAGATGCTTCTTATTAATCCTTCTCTTAACTATGAAAAAAGAAAAGAGACCCCCTGTTATTCTCCAGTTCAGAGACCTCCTCCTCTCTCATCTTCTCTCATCTCAGATCAGGTTCCCAAATAAAGGTACTGAAAAAAATGCTACGGGGCAACTAGGTGTCAAAGTGGGTGGAGCACTGGTTCTGGAGTCAGGAGGACCTGAGGTCAAATCTAACCTCAGGTACTTACTAGCTATGTAACCTTGGGCAAGTCACTTAACTCCAATTGCCCTGCCTCCTCCCACCCCCCAAAAAAGCAAAAATACAAATAAACAAATAAATAGATAGACAAATAAGTAAATAAACAATCAAACAAACAAATAAATAAATAAAAATAAGCTGGAAAAATGCAGAGAAATTTGAGTTACATTTCTCAGATATGAGCAAGTTGTCTTATCTCTGTCTCAGTTTCTTAATATGTGAAGAGGAAAATAATAATGGTACCTATCTCCCAGGTTTGTCACAAGGATCAAAATAAAATAATGATTGTGAAGTGCTTAACACAGGGACTGGCATATGGTGAGCACTTTATCAATGCTCTGTTCCCTTCTCAACAAATATTGTTTATAAAATAAAAGATAATCACCACTAGAAAATAGGGAGTAAACCCATTTATCCAAATGGGTAACAGTATGACAGAAAATACATAAGAGTGGATAAACTCTTTAGATGGGAGCAAGATAATATTTTATTCAGTCAAGAGAGGGGCACTGATCCCACCCATGGATATAATCCCTGAAGTCTCTAGGGAGGCAAGCTGAACATATAGATGAGATAGCCTTCTCTACATGTCTATAAAATAATTTTTCTCTTTTTTCTCCCTGGAGTTAGTCTCAAAGAAAGTCTGGAAGGATATTGTCTCTGTGACAAACTGAGAATGCCTTGCCACTCCAAATTCTTCCACCAGCTCCCCCTTCAGGCAGGAGTGCAACATTATATCAGTATGATTTTTAGAAAGTGTTTTAGAAGCATTTCATGCCAAGTACTCCTGCTTTGGCTAGATATCCAGGCAGGCTTCATCAACGTAAAGGGGTGTTGTATTTTGTCAAAAGCTTTCTCTGATGAGAATGATATTAATGATCTTTTATGTTTATAGTTTTCTGAAATTCTTGGTATAAATTCAACCTAGTTAGAATGCACAATCTTTGAAATACATTGTTTTAGCCTCTGTTAATAATTGATTTCATATTTTTATAAATGTCAATTAGGAACATTTGTTTATAATTATCTTTCTCTTTTTCTCCCCTCATTTTCCTTGCACATCTCCTTTTCTCTTTTCTCTACTAACTTCAGAGTAATTTATCTAAAACATTACTATCTTCCTTGACAAGAAGCCTCTACATGGTTCTGCTAGCTTCTGACCTTTTGTTTTGTGCAGCTCTGGACTAAAAAGAATGGTTTACATCTGTTTCCTACAGTGATATTTATGGGCTTGCTTTCAGAAATATCATGGGGATTATGTTGGAGAACTGGGTTTCTCTATAACCTTTTACATCACCATCTTATCCAGAAGTGCCTTGCCTCTTTCCTACATACATATAGATCATAGAAAGAAGGCAAAAAAGTGTTATTTCAGTAAAGAGTGACTGAATATAGAGGAATTCAAGGAAGAAATCAGGAGATGTATATCACATCTAAGAGACCAAAAAGCTGTCAGTCTCTTTGACTTCATTCATTCCTCATGGAAGTCATTTTTGAATGTACTCATCCTTGAAGGATATTCATGACTTTAATGTTTAACTGTAAGTTTCTATGTAGGCATAAACTGATTCATCTAACATTCTTCTCATAATCAGAAATTCATGTAATCAGGAGAAAATTTAAGGGAAAGCTGGCAGATTATTCATGGTATAGTGGAAAGAGTAATGAATTTGAAAGCATGGAACCTCCATTGAATCCCAGCTCAGCTATCTATATGATAAAATAAGGTTTATTCATTAAAGAGGGTGTAGAAATAGCAAATCATGCAGTGAGTTAGAAAGTAGAAGAATAAATACCTAGGCATTTGAACTCTGAGGATGTGAGTTTAAATCCTGATTCTGAAATTGATCACTGTGTTATCTCAGGAAAGTCACTTGACCTTTCTAAATCCTTTGATTCATCAGATATAAGATTATGTGGCTAGAGTTCTGGTAAAATACCTAAAGAGTGAGCAATCCGGGGGAGTAACCTCCTCCCCAAATCCTTTAACCAAACATGAAATACCATTCAAACCCTTCCTTATCCCACTTGAATGAGGAAAGAGGGAAATGTAGATGATCAGATACTACAGGGCAACAGCTGGAGCATTTCTCTCTTCCCAGTTCCTTCCCTTTCCTCTAAAGAGAACGCAGTCCATTGGATAATTTATTTAAATGTAAATGGTGCTATGGTCAATTGTTTCTTTGCACTTGGTATTGAAGAAGCCTGATTGTAAGAAGACAAATTTGGAATGGTAATATTTATTAGAAATAACTTTTGGTGGAAGGAGCTAAGTCAACTCCAAATTTCACTCCCCTCCCTCAATTAAAAGAAAAAAAAAGACAGCAGGAAGAAAGAGATAGGGAGAAAAAAATAAGCTTCTCATACTAGATCTAGAAAGGCCCTTAGGGTTCAACTCTCACTTTACAGAAAAGGAAACTAAGATCTAGAGAGGGAGAATGGTTTGCCCTAGTTTTACACAGGAAATCTCATTTCTATTAATGAAATCTAGGCTAAGGTGAGGTGGAGTCAAGTGGATCCCAAAATCTTACAGATTCACAGACTGATGGAGATGAATGGGACCTGAGACCACTTTTTCTAGCATCCTCAGTAACCTAGAACCTTTCAGGTTAGTGATCTTCAGTCAGGATGTTATGTTTGCCTTACTTATTACCCAGGGAGCACTGGGAGGGAAAAGGGAGACAGTTTCTATCATTGCTGGAGATCATCATTTTTTTGGAATGACTATATACGTATATAGAACCAGGATTAGCTCCAAAGGAAACTTTGAGCGACTTGAGGGGGTAAATGTTACAAAGAAGGTGAAAATCTTTGAGGAGAAGTCAGAGGTATTCTCAAAATTCTGCTAGGGAAAGAATTACTTGACCTTCTCTTTGCAGCTTTGAATTGTCTAAAGTAGCACCTACTGCTATCTACTCACCCACTCTCAGCCAGACTGTCATACTAAGAACCCCAGAATTCCTAGCTAAGAGCAGCAATTCTTCCTACCTAGAGCACCCTGGTCCTTGAAAGCCGTGCCCCCACCAATTCTTCACCGGGGAAGCTACCACATATTCAACCCTGTCTTATGTCAACTTGATTTCAGGAGAAAATGGTCAACACAGCAAAAATTGAGGTCTTTAAAATTGGAACAAGTGAGCTACAGGCCAGGGTTCCCCACAGCAAGGACTAGAGTATCTGAGGAGGAGTCTGGGAATAAGGTTTATATAAGGTCCTAAGGCAGATGGAATGTCCAAGCTGCAGGTGGGAAGAGTTAGGCTGAGTGAAAGGTTAATCTGCAGGTTTAAGATTTACAACATAATCGGAGGCTGAGAATGACCAAGCCTGGCCAGCCCTAGGCAGTTCATTGACCTGGGGAATGGAGTCTAGGTCAGCTATAGTAAGTTTGTAATCAACTGTGTTTGTCACTTCCTACTCAACAGATATTATGGGGGAAGGGGGGTTGAGAAATTAAAGAAGGCAAAGATTTGAAGGAACATAAAGACCTCTGGAAATATGAAGGTAGTCATTCCCAGAAAATGATGGCCTTCTAGCAAAGGTAGAAATTCTGACTCCACTCACCCTCCTCTGAAGGGGCTCTCATTGACTGAGACCAAAAGTGTAGGTAGCGATCTGCTTGCTGGTCCTCATTCTGTTCCACAACTGAACCATCCCCTCACCCTAGTCAATATCATATACTTTGAGGCAGCCTCTGTAGGAATGCTATATTTGGACTGAGGGCACTTGCTCATGGTCCTGTCCCTGGCATTTCTCCTTGCTTCTAGTCTGGGAACTTGAATGCCAGAAATAATAACCTCTCCCTCTTGCCCATGAAATCCCAGAAAACAATTGAGTTCTCCCCAAGTTGGAACTCCCTTCGTCTACGCTCACTAGTTTTTCATCAGTGCTGTCCCAAGCCTCCACCAGACTTTGATGCCAAAGAGTTTGACTTACTTAGAGGTATACAAGCATTATCTGAAGCCTTTTCCATTTCCCACTTCATTCTAGATTTCCTTCCATTGTACAAATCCCTGACCTACATCCTTGACAAAGCCTTCCCCACTCAGGAATAGACATTGCCCACCTCTGTACCTCCATTTACTCTTTCTCATCTCCCTGAAAGAAAATAATAAAAGTAGATTTTGTTGTTGATATAGAAGCTGGCATTTACATGGTGCTTGAAGGTTGGCAAAGCACTTTAAAATATTATCTCCTTTTATTCTTAAAACAACCCTGGGAGTAAGGATAAGGTTGGAGGTCCAGGGGATTATAAACTCCTTCCAATTTACCCATGTTCCTGCCCCCAAATGGCTTGAGAACTTCAATCAGCATATGATACCTAGGTGGTACAGGGGAAAGAATGCTGGGTCTGGAGTCAGGAAGACCTGAGTTGAAATGAGGCCTCAGGCACACTGGTTGGGTTACTTTCCTTGGTGAATCACTTAACCTCTACTTGCCCCAGGTTCAATTGTAAAATGCAAATCTTAATAACTCATATTTCCCAGGATTGTTATGAGAATCAAATGAGATGATATTTGTAAAGCACTTAGCACAATGTCTGGCACACAGTGGTACTTAATAATTGCTTCTTTCACTCCTTCCTAAGGAATCTGACTTGGCTGGAACTATCAGCACCATCTCACTGACTGCTCTTAATGACCAGAGTGCTAAAGTCACACCAGGTCCCCAGGAACTGACTACTATTATCTCAAAATAAACAAGCCTGAGTGGAATGAGAGGTGGAAGCTGTGTTTATTTTTCCTCAGGTTGTCCAAAACCAGTGATTTCTTTTTGTTATTTCAATCAAAACTAAGATCATTTATAATAACATTAAATGACCAAGTCAACTCTCACTATTTATGATTTATCCTATCATTGCCCCAGCTACTCTGTAAGTCTGCGTACTGTAGAATGGGTATCAAGATGCATTAGTAGAAGACATCTACTATTGGTTCAGAGAGTGGAGGAAGAGGAGGAGGAAGGGAAGAAGAAGGAGTAGAAGAAGGGGAAGAAGAAGAAAGAGGAGGAGAAAGGAGAGAAGAAAGAAGGAAGGAAGGCAGCAAAAACAATTGGGTATTTACTAGGCATATAAAATTGGTGTAACAGCAGACAAACTGTCAACATTATAAGATATGTAAACCAAAATTGTCCTGCCAATGTATGTGATTGTCTTAAAATACAGCATCTATGACACAAACTGTATATACAATGGCTATAGGGCTTTTTTGTTTGTTTTGGCACTTTTTGTTTGTTTTACTTAACATAATATGAAAGTATCTACCTAAAGCCAAGAGCTAACATAATAGGTAAAGGGGAACCTTAGAAATATGCTCAATAAAAATACATACAGAGGAAGTATGCTTACTATTACTGCTTTAATTTGGTAGTGTTTTGAAAATTCTAACCGTGGGATAGATATTAAAATACATGAAAGATATTGTAAATGAAACAGTCAAAATATCATTATTTTCAGAAAAGACAATAGTGTATCTTGAAAATTCCACTTTCTCAAATGAAAATTCAGTGGAGTCAAGTTCAGGAAATTTGCATCACATGAGATTAATCCATGAAGATCATTTATTTTTGATATGTTAGCCATAATTATTAAAAGAACAATAAATTAGCGTTGAAGCAGCAAGCTCCTGCAGCTCCCACACAGCCATCCTAAACACCCATAAAATATAACTCTGGACAAAATCTAGGACTCTCAACCTCACAAAAATACAGAAAACACATCTCTCAATGAATGCAGCTCAGCAGCAGGGGATCATCACGGAAGAACGTGAGCCGAGGCCAGCCCAGCCTGAAACCGACATGGGGCCAGGCTCCAGGGTTGTCGGGAGGAGCTTCCCAAACCACAGTGTGATTATACCTCAGAGAAGATCTAAAGCACCTGGAGCAATCTTCACATCTACTAAGCCAGGATTAGAGGTCAGTGAAAGTGAGTGAAGCTTTCAAGCTAAATTTGGGGAAGGAAAAGCAGTTTGGCCAATCTACCTCCAGGGCAAGGAAGCAGTGGGGGAAGGGCAGGAACTGCCATAACTGGTGGCTGCCTCCACTGGGCTGCTTCAGAGCCCCTGACCTGTGGATCCTGCAGGGGGTCTGAGTCAGTTGATCAGGGCCAAGTGCTCTTGTGTTGAGTGACCTGGATCCAGATCGTGGTCTTGGGTGGTGGCCCTGGGGAATGCTCTCAGCAAGCCAAAGATGGAGGGGGGGCCTGCAACATACCCGAAATAGCTCCAGCAGCAGGGAAAACTCCAGAGATTTATAATAGAGATTTCCCCACTGGAAGCAGAGTTTCAGAAAACTAAAAAAAAAAATAACCAATTAATTGATAGGCCAACATGAGGAAAAGGAAGCAAAATAAGAACAGCAATAAAACTCTAGAATCCTTTTTTTGTGGACAAAAAGGATCAAAGCATGGAACAGGAGAAAGACAACACAGTCAGAACTCCCACACCAAATGCTTCCAAGACATCTGAAGAATGCCTAGCAGCTATACATCAAATGAAAAAGGACTTTGAAAAACAAATAAGAAAAGTGGAAGAAAAATTGGGAAGAGAAATGAGAATGATGCAAGAAAGTCATGAAAAGAGAGTCGACAAACTGACTGAAGAAAACAACACTTTAAAAAATAGATTAACTGAAATGGCAAAAGAGGCCCAGAAAGCCAATGAGGAGAAGAATGCCTTAAAAAGTAGAATTTCCCACATGGAAAAAGAATCTCAAAAGCATTCTAAAGGGAATAATTCCTTCAGAATTAGAGTGGAGCAATTAGAAGCTAATGACTTCATGAAAAACCAAGATACTATTAAACAGTTACAAACAAATGAAACAACAGAAAGCAATGTGAAATATCTCCTTGAAAATAACCATTGACCTGGAAAATAGATCCAGGAGAGACAATTTGAAAATTATTGTTCTACTTGAAACCCATGACCAGAAAAAGAACTTGGAAAGCATCCTTCAAGATATCCTCAAAGAAAACTGCCCTGATGTTTTAGAGTCAGAGGGCAAAATAGAACTTGAAAGAATTCATCAATTACCTCTTCAAAAAGATTCCCAGAAGAAAACTCCTAGAAATGTTATTGCCAGGTTCCAGAATACCCAGTTAAAGGAGAAAAT
>CM053594.1:333178796-333225340 GCA_028646575.1 Pseudocheirus occidentalis
AGAGGGCAAAATAGAACTTGAAAGAATTCATCAATTACCTCTTCAAAAAGATTCCCAGAAGAAAACTCCTAGAAATGTTATTGCCAGGTTCCAGAATACTCAGTTAAAGGAGAAAATATTACAGGCCACCAAGAGAATACCATTTGAATACTGTGGAAGCACTATCAGGATAACCCAGGATCTGGCAGCTTCTACACTGAGTGATCGAAGGGCCTGGAATAGGATATTTCAAAGATTAAGGGAGCTGGGATTAAAACCAAGAATCAACTACCCAACAAAATTGAGCATATTATTCCAGGGGAAAATATGGTCATTCAATGAGGTGCAGGTCTTTCAAGCATTCTTGCTGAAAAAAACAGAGCTGAACAGAAAATCTGACAATCAAATACAAGAAGCATGAGAAGGTAAACATGGGGAAGAAATCATAAGAAACTTATCAAATTTGAATTATTTACATGCCAATATGGAAAAACAATAATAGTAACTTATGAAACTTTTCTTAGTAGGAGGATAGGTGAAGGGAATACAAATGGATATAAATGTATACTTACACATATGTCTATATAGGAGGCTATATATACATATGAATACATATCTGAACATGTGTATATATGGGTATATAGAGGGCATAGGATCAATTAAATATGAATGGATGATACTTTAAAAGGCAAATTCTGAGGTGGGAGAGGTCTAGAATGAGAGGAGACAGGGAGAGACAAAATGGGGTTAATCATTCCGTGTGGAAGAGGCAAGCGATAACTGTTACAACTTTACTTTCATTTACTCTCATTGAATCTAGTTTAAGGAAGAAATGGCATAAACTCTAAACTGGGCATCATGCCACACAAGAGAGTAGGGGTGTGGGGATGAGAGTGGGGAGGACGGAAGGAAGGGCAGGGTTTGGGGGAGGGATGCTGGATGCTCACACTTCAATAAAGGGACAGGAACAGGGTCCAGAACAGAACAAGGGGGGGAGGGATAGGAAGGAGAGACAGACAATCACTGTCACAATATGTCCACTATGAAGATGTCCTGTATTGAATTGGGTGTCCTTCCAGCAGGGATGGGTGACAAGGGAGGAATCAAAAGAATCTAGAATTTAAAGGTCTGCAATACCTGCAGCTAGGAATCAAGATATACAGGGGCTGGGGTAGGGAGACCCTTCCTGCCCTACCAGAAAGTTAGAGAGCAGACCAGGGGAGGGGCTCCATAGTGGGATTGCTGTTTTGCGGTTGTGGTACGGGGAAGATGGGGAGAAAATTTGTAATTCAAAAATCTCATGAAAATGAATGATGTAAACAGGAAAACAAATAAAATTTATTTTAAAAAAGAACAATAAATTATTTTAACTTATTATTTTTATGAAAACAACAGAATCTACTAAATATTTGCTATGTAAGCCTCCTAGCAATTCAAATGACTTGCAAAAATAACTATAAAACTATGACTATGTAAAAGCAGACAGAAACAAGTGAAGGCATATTCACTGTTCATACATGGGTCAGAAATTAGTAAATTAAAAATGATAATGCCACCTAAGTTAACACATATATTTAATGAAATTCAAAATTTCTTTAACAGGAATTACTTCTTTTTAGAAATCATCAAAAAGTTCATAACAAAATTTGAATGAAGAAACCAATAAGCAAAAATATCAATACTCACATTGGTGTTAAAAACAACAACAACAACAACAAAAACTAAATAAAAACCAACCAACCAAACAAAAAGAACAGATGATCAATGTCTGGTCTTCTAGGTTTTAAACCCGTGAACTCTCTGTAACCATCTCCCTCCCCATATCCCATCCCTGCCAAAGTTCCCATATTCAATCAGTTGTCAAATATTGTTGACCTTCTTATGGTTTTTATATGTAGCACTCTCATCTTCCTCCTTTTGAAATAATCATTCTCTGTTTCTATAACATTGATTTGGTTGTGCTGAAGAACTTCCTTCCACATGAAGCCTTCTTGATTCTTTAACTGCTAATTCCTGTTCTCCTTAAACTACCTTGTTTTTCATTTTGTATTTATTTGATTTTCTTGTCTCTGTGCAGTATATAAATCCAATGAGTTCCAGCCGTAATGGAAAACAACCATAACAAATAAAAAAGATAGTAGAAAATAGAATGACTTTTTATCTCAATTGTGGAAAGAAGATGGATTATTATTAGAGAAAAAAATCAAGAAATGATTTGTGAATAGATTACAATGAAAGCAAAAAGGATTTAAGAGATAAGGGATTAACAATTTAGGACAACTCTGACTAAAAGCTTGATTTAAAAAAATTATAATAAACTGTTAAATATCAAAGTAGTAATTCACTGTCCTCAGTGAAGCAAAAGATATGAATAGATGATTGTCAGAAGAGAAAATGCAAATTATTTATAAGGAACTCTGACTCACTTATAATACATAAAGATGTGGACTGAAACAATTTTAAGGTACCATCAAATTGGCAAAAAATACTGAAAGAAATAAAATTAATTGCTAATAGGGTTATGTAGGAACAGGTTTTCTCCTAGTGGTATAATTGCCAGCCAAAAGTAGAAAAGCAATTTCAAATAAATGAGCAAAGAATATTGATAAATGAATGAAAAATCACTAAATATCTGAAAATGGTTGAAATTTTGCTTTAACTTGCTCATAACATACAATACATTTATTGTTGCGTTATTTTAGAAGGACATTTCCAGATTTTATTTTTCATACACATTGGTCTTAATTGCTTTATGATGTTTTATTAGAATTGATGGACCATAATTTATTTAACATTCCACTTTTGTTTGGCCTTTAGATTGTTTTCTGTCTTCAGCAGTTGCATATAATATTGCTATAAAAGTGTTTGAATTTATAATTCTTTATTTTTGATAACATTGTTAGGGCATAATACACAAGGTGGAATTATTATTTCAAAGAGTATGGTAATTTTTTCTATTTAGAAATAATTTGTGGAATAAAGCAAGTATTTCTATAACACAGTACAATAAAAATATGCTTGTTCATGAAACTGCAAGTCTACTATATAGAACTTGCTATTCCTTTCAAATACTCAACAAAGTTATCATTAAAGTATTCTATATATACTTCTATTTTCTAGTTCTTTTTCTGGATGCAGTTAGAGTCTTTCTTCATATATCCTTTAGAGTAATTTGGATATTTATAATAGACAAAATTACTTATTTGTTCAAAGTAATTCTTAAAACAATATTGCTATTACTTGACATGACGTTCTCTTGGTTCTATTCATTTTACTTGTCTTTATTTTGTGCAAATTTTTCTGTTTTTCTAAGATCATTGAGCTAATTGTTTCTTATGACACAGCAGTTTTCCATCACAATCTTATACCACAACTTGTTTAGCCATTCCTCAATTAATATTTCATTCACATTCAAAGTTACAACTGCTATTTGTGAATTATCCTCCATCTTATTTTTACACACTATTTTCCTTCTCAGCCGCTCTTTTCACCTTGTCCCTGTTGCTTTATCTTGGCTTATCCCTTAGCCTCTTATTCCTTACTTTATCCTCCACCCCAAAGACCCTTCCTTATCTATTTACCTCACATTCTTCATCATAATCAATATACCCTTCTAAAAGTCCCTTCCTCACCCTATCCCTCAGTTTTCTCTAGAAGTTTAGAAGACTTTAAACTTCCTTAGATATAGAGTTTATTTTTCCTGTTCAATGCATAAAAGATGAGAATAAGGTTGTAAAATTACCATCCCTCCATCCCCACCTACTTCCTCCATATTATTTCTTCCTTTGCATCCTGTTTTTATGAGATAATTTCTCCTATTTTTCCTACCTAATTTTGTTTTTTTTAGAATCATTTCATCATATACAACTTAGCTTCAACTTTTTGTCCACACTCCATTTGTAATGATAACATTGTAAAAATACTTTTACTACTAATACCTAATAATTTCTAACATTCATATATCATAAGTAAACTAAACTTAATCAGTGCTTTAAAATTATTTTGTCTTCTTTGGTGACAGTGGCAGTGGTGGTGATATCTTTTGATTTATGGTGTAAATTGGATTTGAGTGAGTTAGACTTTCATGAGGTCATCGGCTTCACTCTTTCTTCCAGAGTGATCATAATGCAGTGAGATGACATAGTCAAGATTTCTGTTGATGGCTGGAGATACAGTGGATGACCTTGGCATCTTTGTTGTCTAACTAAGCCCTAGGCACTCTATAGTAACTGCTTTAGCTGCCTTCATGGTCGCTGGAACAAACTGTTCTCATGTACCCATTCCACCAGAGGAAATCTTCATAATATGGTTTGGGCATACATCCTACTAACTCACTGACAGGTTTGAAACCCCTCTGTCACCCTCAGACTGGTTTAGTCTGTCTGCCAAAATGGTTTACCAGGCTGTGGCCACTGTATGTGTTACAACTTCTTGGAGCCACAGGTGATGCTTATATGGGCAAGGTTAACACCATCTTCAATGTTTTCCTTATATTCCTTCTGGATCTTTAATACTGAATTTTCCATTGGGTTTGGTCTTTTTGTTAGAAATACCTGAAAGTCTTTCAGTTCATCAAATATCCTTTCTCTTCCATTCAGGATCAAACTCAATTTTCCTGGGTAATTTATTCTTTTTTCCCTTTCTTTTTTTAAATCAAATTGATATATTTACTTTTAGTTTATAACATTCAGTTCCACAGTCCCTTGAGTTTTAGATTTTCTCTCCTTCCCTCTCCTCTCCCCTGTCCCTATCATGGTGGCATGCACTCGAATATAAGATCTACAAATATCTTCACATTAATGATTAGTCAGGTTGTAAAGAAGGATTATAACTGATGGAATGATCAGCGGGAAAGAAGAATCAAAACAAAACAAGAAAAAGAAACACAGCAAGTAATTTGTTTCCATCTGCATTCAGACTCCACATCTCTTTCTCTGCATATGGGTATCTCTTTCACTCATGAGTCTTTTGAAGCGGTCTTATAACCTTACATTGCTGAAAGGAGCCCAGTCAATTGAAGTTAGTCATCACACATATGTTGTGTCTGTGTTTGTGTACAAATTTCTTCTGGTTCTGCTCTTCTCTCTCAGCATCAGTTTATATAAATTATTATAAAGTCCATCTACTCCTCATTTCATATAGCACAGTAGTATTCCATTACATTCATATACCACAGCTTGCTCAGCCATTCCCTGATTGATGGGCATCCCCTTGTTTTCGAATTCTTTGCCACTACAAAAAGAGCCACTATAAATATTTTTGTACATACAGTTCTTCTTCTCACTTCTCTGATCACTTTGGGATCTAGCCCTAGAAGTGGTAGTGCTGAGTCAAAGGGTATGCATTTATTTTTAGCCCTTTGGGCATAGTTCCAGATTTCTCTTCAGAATGGCTAGATCAGTTCACAGCTCCACCAACAATGTTCTGATTTTTCCACATCCTCTCATTTTCCTCTTTTGTCATCTTAGCCAACCTGGCCAGTGAGATGTGGTACCTCAAAAGTTGTTTTGATTTGCATTTCTCTATTCACTAGTGATTTGAAACATTTTTTCATATGCTTCTCACAACTCCCTGTTTATGTCCTTTGACCATTTATCAACTGGGGAGTGACTTGTGTTCTTATAGATTTGACTCAGTTCTTTGTATATTTTAGAAATGAGCCCTTTATCAGAGACACTGGTGTAAAGGCTGCTTAACTCAGTAGTCTAAACACCAGCCTCAGGCTGTATTCTCAGGAGGGACTGAAGAGACCAGAGGCATACAGCAGCTGTCCTTTATTGCATTGTAATGTCCTCCTTTTATACCCTATGGGCAACATGATTAGAGCATGATCTCCTTGTCCACGGGGTATGGACCAATGGAGGAGAGCTGAACCAGTCGTCTCAGCTGCTGCTCATCAAGCAAGTGGTCTCATAAGAGACTTCCTTGTGAACTTAGCAACTGGGCGGTGACCCTCAATACCACAGGTGCTTTTGGACTTGGATTCATCTCTACAACTCCCCTTTTTTGTTTTTTAGAAAAGTACCAAGTGAGTATCAGCCTGAATCATGGCTAAGCTATTACAAAAACATTAAACCAAATAAAGAAAGAACCACAAAACAATAATATGCCTCAACTATGAGGTTTTAGCCATTACAAAAATGTGCTATACGTATAATCACAGTTCAATGCTTTTTGAATTAGCTGCTGATATTAAATCAATTCTGACTTGTTCTTCAAAGCCTTTTGGTGGAATCCACATTTGCATGGGAACAGAACATACTATGTATAGTTTATGATGTGCCATCAGTGGCCATCCACTGTCATTAGCAGTTTTGCATGTTGAGCTTTCCCCCATACGCTGGGGAAGTGAGGCATTGCAGGGTGTCCCCACAAACCATACATGATGACCTGATGGAAATCCATTCCCGTGATGTTCATGGCCTGTAAAGTCTAGCTTGACTGATGGAGCCAACGTTGTGGTGGGTTGGCTATGTTGTTTCTTATGAGCAGGTGGTGAGATGGCGAGCATTGGGAAGGCAGCAGCCAGTAGCCACATCCCTTGCTGATTCATCTGGCGTGGTCTCTGCCATCATTGGGACGGGTGCCTCCTCTTTTTCCTTTTCTGCTGCTGGTTTAGAGTTAACACTAACACTCTTTGCAGGAACCCACTGTTGACCTTTATCTGTGGAGATACAAGCATACCTTGGCCCCCATGTTATGAGAGGATAAGGGCCTTCCCAAGTACCCACAGATGTCTTACACCTTACTTTTTCACCACTGTCATCTTTTTGACAGTGTCCTAGCTTCATTTTGGTCTTTTCGACTCTACAGAGTTGGTGCATAGCAGGTGTGAGATCCTCAGAATCAAATTTTAAGTAATTCAGTGTAGAAACTATCTTGTTTTGTGGTCCTGTCTCACAGGGCCTGGGCCAATTCCCCCTTTTTACTTTTTAAGATAATAAAGATACATATGGAATTTTTCATGGGCCATGGTGGCTTGGGCAATAGGGTTAGTTACAACCATTTTTGTCAATAAGTGATCAGCCCTATTGTTGCCATAAAAAATGGGACCAAGGCCATCAGTATGAAATTGTACATGAAAAATGTAAAATGGGCATGCACGAGTTTGAACAGTTTGTTGGGCTTGGAGGAAAAGCTCTGTGATATCAGTTGGATCCTTCTTTAGGATCACTGTTAAGTGTTCCCTCTATAGTGTAATAAACAATAAGGATTTGCTAGGTTTTCTTATGTAACATTTTTCTTTCTCATATTTAAACTTAAAAATCTTAGAAATCTTTTCAAATATTTTGTGAATTTCCTAGTAAGCTTTAAAATAAACAAGTTCCTTTTTTTTAGACTGAATGATCTTTCCTCCTTTTTTAGACCGAATGACCTTGCCTCTAGACATAGCCTCCATGGGCTTTTGGCAGTTTAACAACATAGGAATAACTGAGAAGGACTTTAAGAAGGGGCTGGTGGTGATGCCCCTGCTTTGTCAAAATCCCACACATGCAGGAGGAATGGTCTGAATGGGCAGAATTAATCCAAATAAAGTTTTCACCTAATCTCTTCCTTTCTACATACAGTAATTAATTAAAAACTTTAGGTTTTAGCATTAAAACAATAGAGTAACTTTGATAATAATTTCCCAAAGTGATAGCCAAATGGTTTTACATATAACTTCCTTTTTAACTATAGGTAAAGGTGTAAAATGCAGGTGAACCAACTGTTCTCAAATAAGTTCTACATCTTTTGGTTGTAACAAAATTCAGCCTAAAATTTTGCTGATAAAACATTACTTCTGGTTTGCAATGATCCCCCAGTCTTCACCACACCTGAATTTCACTACAGTTCAGCTTTTCTCCTCTCCTCACAGCTGTGGAGTCTTATTGTGGATTTAGAAGTTTGAATGGAGAGGTTCATTTGTTTATCTAAACAATACGTGGGCTTCAGTGTGCCTCAGGGCTGTTGTTAAATTTTCTTTCTCCCTTTAGTCAGATTGGGGGAGGTGGTAATTTAATTCCGTATTATTTCTACAGCACTCTCTCTCTTAATCTGAGAATTTTACTTTGTACCTTAGTCTATTCCCAAAAATTTCCTAGAGAGTGAAATGCTCTCAACCCCCCACTCAAGGGGAGTGGAACTTCTGGACAAAATTCACAGAGGCGTGCCTTGTTCCACTTCCCCAAAACTGGGGAGCCTGAAGCTCTCACCTTTCAAATGTTTTTTTTTTAACCAGATCTTAGCAAATTCCAATTTGCCTAAATGCCAATTAGTACAATAAATTCTGACTTTTCTTAGCACCACGTTATGAATGATACTGATTCACCTTTTCACATTCCCTTAAAATGACTAGAATAAGTTCAAATTGATTTTTAGTAGCATTCCAATACACAAGATTTTTTCTCTAATAGTTGAGGCAGGAAATGGTCAACTGTTTATTTGTTTACCCCTTCAGTCTAAGGGGAAAATTCCCATATTATTTCTTATCACCTTCTCCTCACTCTACTTGGCCAGAGTAGAATGAAGGGAAGGAGATTTTCAAACCTTCAAAAATCTCAAGACTTCTGTTCACACTCTTCTTACAGAATAACAAATTATTCTCACACACTCACTCACACAAGGACATAAAGACAAAACAGAACAGACACAGAAAACAACAGAATAAATCCAAAAGCTTCACATAGAATTTGTAGGAGATTCGAAAAAATTAAACAGTTGCTGGCTCTCCAGATAGTAATGGAAGTCAGGTGAGACTTACTTGATAACATTAGAGATCGCTGTATCACACTGAAATGCTTGAGCCATCCCTGGCACCTTTATTTCTGATATTAAACACATCATCAATACATGCCACAGAAAAAAGCAGAAAGTGGGAAATGCTGGAGTCCCTCCCCCACCAATTACTTTAGTGTTTTTTCCTAATGCAAAAGTAAAGTGCTTATTTGTTTTTTTTTTTTTTTGCTTATTTGTGTAAAGCTTTCTTTGTCCTTTTTGGCCACAGGTATCTTGCTCCAGGCATGGGCAATTAGAGATATTTAAATAGGCCTCCTCCGTATAGCCCAATTGTTGGGCTGTATCTGCAGAAGGACCAGTGCCTGAAAGATGCTGAAACACCATTTGCATAGGCACACCAGGTGCCAATTCAGCCATGTGGAGGAGGCAGCTGAATTGGTGTATTCAGCCATCCAAAAAACTGCCTGCCCTGAGGTCAATATTGCTCTGGCTAATGCCTTCCAATCATTGGGACACAGAATGGACTTTGAGATATTTTCCAATTGGTATAGCACAAAGGGAGCAGTATGGCCGTTTTTAGAGACAGCCTTTTTCAGCTTTTGAAGAACTTTAAATGGGAGATGTTCATGCCACCTTCTCACCTGTCCTGGATTGAAAGGGTCAAGATCTTTAATGACCGGGAAAAATTCCCAACCACCTATCATATCCCCTTGTTCTCGCACCCTCTCTAGTGCTTTTTTCTAATGCAGAGCGTGTGCGAGACACTGAGGGAACTCTAGTATCATTTGTTTTTAATTTGGAGACATAGTGCCCCTTTCTACATCCCTTGGCCAGCACTCTGCCTCTAATTTACATGTGCTCTTCACGGGTGGCACACTTGGTACTACTTTCTCTTCTACCATGAACGAGCTTTCATGACCGTAATCCTTTCTTCCTTTGTGTTGATTCACCTGAACTTTGCCCAACTCTTTAGTCCCAGGGTCTCTGTAATCTGGCGTGGGTCACTGAAGCCACTCCCCCTCTCTCTCTGGGGATGAATCCCTGCTTGGGCCACCTTGTCTAGGAAGGGATGGACTAGTTTGAGTACAAGGAAGGAACGTAGGAACCTCCCTTCTCTCCTCTCCAAAGGCATCCTTCACTAGGTAGTGACAGTCACTGGGACAGGTCCTGCAAGCCTATGTCTCCCCTGGTCTCATTTTGCCTATGTATTGTCCCATCTTTACTCACTGCTGTTTGAGCTCTGCCCATTCCCAGAGACCTCACACTCACTTGGGCATCCACTCCTGGAGCCTCAGTAAATAGAGGTGTTCATACCCTGTCTTTTTTGGGGCACACTGGTGTGATTCTGGGGTCCTTCTATCAACCCCTGACTCCTTTTATCAGCCCAAAGTTGTGGTGACAGCTGTAACGGCCACTTAACTCAGTAGCCTCAGGGCCAGCCTTAGGCTGTATTCTCGGAGGGACTGAAGAGACCAGAGGGTAGAGAAGCTTGCAGCAGGGGTCCTTTATTGCATTGTAGCATCCTCCTTTTATACCCTATAGGCAACATGATTGGAGAATGATCTCCTTGTGCAGGGGGTATGGACCAATGGAGGAGAGCTGAACCAGTCATCTCAGCTGCTGCTCATCAAGCCAGAGGTCTTATTAAGGACTTCCTTGTGAGCTTGGCAACTGAGCTGTGACCCTCAGCACCACAGGTGCTTTTGGACTCACATTGTTCTCTACACACTGGTTGTAAAAATTCTTTCCCAATTTCCCACATCACTTTTAATCTTGGTGACATTGGCTTCATTTGTACAGAAGCTATTCAAGTTAATGTAATCAGAATTATCCATTTAGCATTTTCTAATGCTCTCTAACTCTTGTTTCATCATGAACTCTTCCCCTCTCCATAGATCTGACGGGTAAACTATTCCTCATTTTCCTAGATTGCTTATAGTATCAGCCTTTATACCTAGATCATGCACCCATGTCAACTTTATTTTAGTGTACAGTGTTATATATTGATCTATGCCCAATTTCTGCCATACTATGTTTCAGTTTTCCCAGCAGTTTTTGTCAAATAGTTCATTCTTATCCCCAAAACTGGGGTCTTTGGGTTTTTCAAACAGTGGAGTACTGTAGAGACTCAGCAGAGAGTCTCATATTGGGTAATTTATTCTTGAATGCAAGCCCAGTTATTTTGGTATTTGAAACTTTTATTTATTTTTAGTTTACATCATTCATTTCCATGAGATTTTGATTTATAAATTTTCTCTCCATCTTTCCCCTACCCACTACCCCCAAACAGTGATCCCACTATATACTCCTGCCCCATCAGCTCTCTCCTATATCCGCCCCCATCACACCTCTGACTTTCCAGTAGGGCAAGATCAATCTCCCTCCCCCATTACCTGTATATTTTCCTCCTTCCTATTCTACCACCCACTTGTTCTGTTCTCTACTTTGTCCTTGTCCTTTTACAAAAGTGTGTGCTTCTAACAAATCTCCCCCCCCAACCTGCCCTCCCCTCCATCCTTCCCCTCTCATCCCTTTCCACCCTACTCTCCTATAGGCCAAAATGCCCACTTTAGAGTGTATGTCATTCATTCCCTAAGCCAACTTCAATGAGAGTAACATTGACCCATTCCCTTTTGCCTTCCTGTTCTTCCCCTCCATTGTAACAATTATCCCTTTCCTCTTCAATATGAGAGCATTAACCACATTCTGTCTTTCTTTCTCCTCTCAAACTATTCCTCTCCCACCTCTCAATTTCACCTTTTAAAATATTATCCCATCCTATTCAATTTATCTTGTGTGCATGTCTATATAGACATTCATACACCCACTCATATATGTATTCATTTGCATTCCCTGCTGTATAGACATATGCATGTGTGTGTGTGTGTGTGTGTGTAAACCCATTTATATTCCCGTCACCTATCCTCATACTGAGAAAAGTTTCATAAATTACAATTATTGTTTTTCCACATTGGCCTATAAATAAACTTTGATAAGTTCCTTATGATTTGTTTTCCATGTTTACCTTCTCGTGCTTATTGTATTTGAATGTCAAATTTTCTATTCAGTTCTTGTTTTTTCATCAGGAATGCTTGGAAATCCTCTACCTCATTGAATTATCATATTTTCCCCTGGAACATTATACTCAATTTTGCTGGGTAGGTGATTCGTGGTTTTAATTCTAGTTCCCTTGATCTCCAGAATATGATATTCCATGCCATTTGATCCCTTAATGTAGAACCTGATAGATACTGGGTTATCCTAATTGTGTTTCCACAGTATTCAAATTGTTTCTTCTTGGAAGCTTGTAATATTTTCTCCTTAATCTTGGATTTCCAGCACCTGGCTATAACATTGCTAGGAGTTTTCTTTTTGGGATCTTTTTCAAGAGGTGATTGGTGAATTCTTTCAAGTTCTATTTTGCCTTCTGGTTCTAAAATATCAGGAAGTTTTCCTTGAGAATTTCTTGAAGGATGCTTTCTAGGTTCTTTTTTCAATCATGGTTTTCCAGTAGTCCAATAATTTTTAAATTGTTTCTCCTGGATCTATTTTCCAGGTCAGTGGGTTTTTTTCAATGACATATTTCACGTTGCCTTCTATTTTTTTGTTTGTTTGGATCTGCTTAATAATATTTTGATTTCTCATACAGTCATTTGCTCCACTCCTAATTCTGAAGCAATTATTCTTTTCAGAAAGCTTTTGAGATTCTTCTTCCATAAGGCAAATTTGGCTTTTTAAGGCATTCTTCTCCTCATTGGCTTTTTGGACCTCTTTTGCCATTTGATTTAGGTGTTATTTTCTTTAGGCAGGTTGTTGACTCTCTTTTCATGATTTTCTTGTATCATTCTCATTTCTCTTTCCAATTTTCCCTCCATTTTTCTTATTTGGTTTTCAAAATCATTCGTAAGCTCCTCTGTGGCTTGCACCCATTCCATGTTTTTTCTTGGAAGCTTTTGGTGTGGGAGTTCTGACTGTGTTGTCTTCCTCCTGTTCCTTGCTTTGATCCTTTTTGTGCTCCAAAAAAGGAATCTAAAGTTGGATTGCTGGGTTTGGTTTGCTTCCTTTGCCCACCCATGTTGCCAGTAAATGACTTGATTTTTAGGTTCATGAGCACTCTCCTTTCAGGGGAAAGAGCTGTGTCTCAAATTGCTGGGGTTTTTGCAGCTGTCAGAGCTATTAGGAGGCCACCAGTTCTGCAGCCCCCACCAGCTTTGGTTCACTGAAAATACACTCAGGACTGCCACCCAAGACCACAATCCTGATCCAGGCAGCTCAAGGCAAAAGCACTTAACCTCTGAATCATTGCTTGACCCCCCTGAAATCTGCAGGCAAGGAGCTTCTGAAGCAGCCATGTGGAAGTGGCTGCAAGGCTGCGACTTCTGCCACTTCTATCCCTGGGGCAGTCAGCTGGATCCTCTCCCTGAATTCAGCCGAATTCCACTGACCTGTCACTTAATCCTTGTTTCTTATGGGTTGGTAATTTTGCAAAACTCCACAGCTGCTGGTGATTCGTGCTCCAGGCTCAGCTTGTTCTGGTGGCCCTAGGGCTTCGGCCATGGGTTCATGTGGTGCTGGTCTGGGCTCCCAGTGTGCTGTAATGAACCCCTTCCTGTCTGCCTGCCAGGTTGCCTTCAGCAGGAGCTTTGTTCCCTTGTCATTTTGTGAGATCTAAAGCTTTAAAATTTGTTTAGAGTAATATTTTCTAGTATTTGAGGTGATTATGGGGAGAACTGAGGAGTTTTTCTGCTTCTATGCTGCCATCTTGACTCTGCTTCTTTTGCTATTTGAAATATAATGTTCTAAGTCTTTGAGAACAGAAGCTGCTAAGTTTTGTGAAATTCTGATTGTTTTTCTGCAGTATTTAAGTTTTTTTTCCTTGTTGCTTGTAATATATTTTTCTCTAACTTGTGGATTTTGAAACTTTGTTATGAAATTCCTGTAAGTTTTCTTCCTAGGATCTCTTTTAGCTAGTGTTTGGTGGATTCTTTCTATTTCCACTTTACCTTCTTGTTGTAGAACTTCAGCTAAATTTTCATTAATAATACCTTGTAATACTGTATGTCGATTCTTGTTTATTTCTGCATTTATTCATTTATTAAGCTTTTACTGTTTACTTTCCTGACTTCATTGAGTCCTCCTTTTACAAGAAAACTGTCCATCCTCCTTAATGCTAATGCTTTTCCTCTATTATTTCCAATTCATTCTGTTTATATACAATTTATCTTGTTTGTATCTAGTTGTTTACTTGTTCTCTCCTCCATTAGACTGTGAGCTATGTAATAACAGAAACTGGTTTTTAGCTTTTCTTGTGTCCCTTTCATTATTGGGAAGTTCAAGAATTTTTAAAGGGATGAATAACACTTTCCTTTTTCTATTTTGAAATTCTGTGTTCATAATCTCTTACCATGAATCCACTACAAACCTGAAATTATTTATCTGTACTTTATCAGCTCCTTGTCTATTTTCAATGTTATATTTTACATTTGTCATACTATCTTGATCAATTTTTCCCCCCAAATTTCTTGTTTTTCTTTTTATTTAGATTATATAGTGTCTTTTGAAGGACAGATTTTTAAAAATCATGAGGTAAAACATATCTATTTTGTCCTCAATAATTCTTTTTCATTTCTTAATAAAGCACTCAAGAAGAAGTGGTTTTGTTTCTCCTTTTCTACTTTTTTGTGACAGTTGACTAAGTCAGACTAAATTTATAAGTTCAACCTACAGACTTGGAATTTAGAATTAGAAAAGTCTTTAGAAATTATCTCACCTAACATTTATGTCTTAAGAAATTATTTTTGTCCTAATGTTCAAGGACACTTGGGTCTGCAGAAATGGAGGTAGTCAGTTTTTTAAATTTTTTCATGAACTCAGAAAAAATTGTTATTGATAGAAAAATATTCAACTATAACGTGATTGTGAATATATATATAATATTGTGATGATAATTTTAAAATATACCTTTACATCTCAATTGTCAATGATTAGGGTTTAAAAGTATAATGAAGTTACTTATACAAAGTTTGCATAAGCAATCTGGCATTCTGCTAACAGCCTCAGTTGAGAAGCCATTGGATCACTAATTTGAGTGTTGTTCAGTCATTTTTCAATCATGTCTGACTTTTAGTGACCCCATTTGAGGTTGTCTTGGCAAAGATATTGGAATTGTTTGTGCCATTTCCTTCTCTAGCTCATTCTGCAAATAAGGAACTGAGGCAGCCTGGATTAAGTGACTTTCCCAGAGTTGTACACTTCCCACTGTGTCACTTTCTACTTGCTTTTAGAAAATGTGGCTTCTTAATAAGAAAATCCATTCCCAAGATGAAACCACTTTTAATGCTTCTGTCTTTTGCTGGAGAAATAAACTTCTGTTCCCATGGGAATTCTTTTAGCTATCTGGGAGGAGGCGCCTCTCCCTACCTCATTTTACTCAGCTTGCTCTCCCACAGTTTCTCTCCATTGCATTTGTACTCTTTGCCCATATCTCCTGACTTGTACTCTGAGATTTGAGTATTTATTATCTCTTCATTCTTCACCTGTGGACTTGGAAGGTTTTCATCACCCAGTAAATTCTGTCACTTACCTCTCTTCTACCTATTCATACAATTTCTGAAAAGTAAGTACTTCTTACTTGTTTAATAATAAACTATGATATGAGTGAATTTATATTATTATTGGTTATTTTCATAATTATACTCATTATCATTTCTTGTGTTTCTTTTTGGGAAATGTACAAATCAAATAATCTGCTTACCTCTTGTTGATTTTCGGAATGACTCAAATTCCTAACCTTTGCTGAAAATCCATCTTTTTTGTCATTTATTAAACTCATATTATTATTTATAATTTTCAACCTAGACCCTGATCTCCTTTGCTCTTTTGGAATATATCTCTCTATTATTTTCTCAAATGCCTCATGAATATGAAATAATCCAGGGTTTTTTGAATTTTTTCATTCACATTTTAAGTTCTTTCTCCCCTTGGTTCCATTTAATATTATTGTTTGTTATTAAAATTTAATCTTAAGGCTTGGAGTTGGATGCATGTTATTATTTTTTTTTTCTGAAAGACAATGTAGATTCTTTCAATTAGTGCCTCATTGTATGTAGTCAAAAATTATGGGCATTGTTCTTGTATTATTTCCTAAAATACAACATTCAGGATTTGATTACTCTTATTCTTTTGAAAGATCTATGTTTGTCCATTTGTTTTTTAAATTTTCTCTACACATCTTTGTAATGGTAATGGTATTTTGAAGACCTTCCCTGATTTGAAAATCTTCTCTCCCCCTAAGAGGCTGCATGTAATCATATGGAGTCTCTGGTGGGAGGAGCTTGCTGAAGGATGGAACAGAAGGCATAGGAAGCTGGAATTCAGTGCAGTTAGAGACAGAGGGAGGAGAGGATACACCCAGACAGATAGCTAGGCTTGTGAATGTTGGTTTATGGGAAGGCTAAAGGATATCATGGCTCTTTGTGGTGTTATGGCCTGTTAACTTCTTTGCTACTATGATGTATTCAGCTTTCTGGTTTTGGAATTCAGTTTTCTGGTGTCTGAATAAATGTTTTGCTTCTGTCTTCTATATGGAGAGTTTGTTATATTTTGCAATTTAGCATTATGCTGGCATATTTACAGTAACCTTTGGCACTGTGAATATTTTTTTGGCACTACAGTCCTTTATTCCGGATCAGTTGCGATGGCCTGTATAGAGATCATATGTTTGGTTTTGGGTTTTTTTTTTTGACACTATTGCCTTTAACTTCTCAGGTGACAATTTTCTCCTTCTTCAGCACTGGTTCAGATCTGTTACTGTCTCTCCCAGATCATCTGCTTCTTTAGATAAAGTGTCCATTGTCTTTATTTTTCTACTCAATAAATGATATTTTAAATTACGTATTGAGAAATCTTCCGTCCAACCAAAAATCATTATTAATTTCTCATTTCAAAATTTTGTTCTCTCTTTAAATTTTTTGGAGTTTCTTAATTTTCTTCCCTGGTCTCCAGTGATTTTTAAGAATTCTCTTTCTCACTGAATAATTTTGCTTCATTTTCCTTTACAGTGCAATACATGTTCATACTCATTTGGAATCCTCATGTCTTACTCATTCTTCCTTTTGTTTTCATGATCCTCTGCAGGTTTATCTGAATATGAGTTCAGTTTTTATTTAGACTTTTTCTCTTGAAGTTTTGGACTTTAAACTTCTTACTTCTTCCCCCACATCTTTATGACCTTTTACCAAAGCATGAAATCTTGAGGCTAGGGCTGACCCCAACTTTTTTTTATTAGAAGACAGAGATGAGGATCAACCAGGTTAATGTCTCTGCCTTGAGTATACCCTAGGAGGATATTGATAATCCAAGCTGGTTTTCCAGTTCTCTTTACCACAGGTAATGGTGCTCTTTGCTCTTAGCCTGTGGTTCTTATCCTAGACCATATTTCCTGTCTCTATCCCTCTTATCTTCCACCCTTTCTTTCATGTGACTAGACAGAATTCATATCTGCTGTCTGCCTTTTGTGGAAACAAAGGATATTTAAGCTTAATTGCTGCTGTGGTGGGAGAGAGTTCAGAGCATGCCAGCTGAATCCTGAATCACAATCTTTTTTACACTCATTGAACCCTGGGTTTGGTATATGGTGGGGCCTGGGACGGGATCTGTGTGATATCTTCAACAATTTCAGTTCTTTGATGCTATTCATTGGTGATGTTTTCTTTGTGCATTAACATTGTCTTCTGGTCTTATGAATTCAGCTTCAGATACCTTGTGTCTAATGCATTTCCCACCCTTCTAAGTCTTTTGTTTTCTGAATTGTAGTAGCTTCTCTGCCATTTTAAATTTATAATGCTCTTTTCCTTCTTTCTTTATGAGTGTCTGTATCTTATGTAAGCTCTGGGATTTACTCATTCCAATTTGTACTTTCATAGACAAGTGGAATTTCTAGAGCTAAGCTGGCTTCATCTTTCTATGTACTAAGGCATATGCATGAGAGTCAGGGAGAGATTCTCTAATGCCATTGGCTTCATCCCCCACAGGGATGTTCTCCACTAAGATGATCAGTTGAGAATTAATTTAGTCAGTCAGCTTTAAATAGTTTTTAGGAAGGTATATTTGCTAAGGTAGTATAATACTCCTCTGCCTCAAAGTCTATAATTTATTCTCCCACAAGTACATAGAGTATCCCAGAGAAGTATGTCTTGAGTTTAGAAAGCTCATGTGATAAAGGTTTGATTCACAGCTCTTTGTTACTTTTAATCCTTTTCTTTCATTGTTGGGTTGGGCAAGGAGTCTCTCTCAAGGATGTTGAATCTTACCACTTATTGCAGAAATTTCTGCCAACTGAGTTGGGGACACCATTTTCGAAGCCACTGGGAAAAAGGGAAGTGAACCTCATTTAAACTCTTTAAAACTCAAAGCCCTCTTCTGGTCAAAGGAGGAGGAGAAGGAAGCCTGATCAAAGTCTATTCCTCTTCTTTGTTGGTTCCTCCACAGTTGTATACTGGAAAGCTATATTACTCTAATTTCTGGAAAAATCAATAAATTCCAGCTAACTCATTATTTTGACACAGGATTCAGATGGTCCTATAGCCAAATAGAACAGACTTATTGTCTGACCTCATTTAACTTCATCAAATGCTTTTTAAAGACTTTTTGCTATTGTCTGAAATCTTTTTATTGACCGACTAAGCAATATTCTCTACCTAATTTTGGAATCAGGCTTACATGATATAGGATGATTTTGACCCTAAATGACTCCATATTGCTTTTTTTCATGGAGTCTAAACTTATTGTAAGTTTTCTTCTGTCAGTTTTTTTATAGTCTTCTAATAATATGATGTATTAGGCCTCTTCCCTTTTGGGTTCCACCCTCAACTTTTTCTGTATTACTGCTGTAGTTGTTGTGTACAAAGCATGTATTGAATGGTTAGGGAAACTAACTGACTTTCAGCTATATAGAAACTCTATCAGGGAAGAAAGGTTACTGATTTTATAGCATCCTTTCCTTTTGTTTTAGGGGCAGACAAGTTATCACTTCCCTTCACATAGGTATTCACTTTACATCTGATATTGTGATATAGGTTGAGTTTAATGCTCTACTCCCATTCAGGGGTGAGCATTGTGAGTCAGACAAAGTTCAAAAGAGAGGCCTGTAAATTTGATGTTGTATAATGCTTAGTTGGAGAGGATAGGGAAGATAAGTGTTTTTTTAAAGTTCATCTTCCATTGTTACATTAAAGACCTATAACCCAGGGGTGAAATCCTTCCCACCAAGGATCTCCAGGGATGTGGTCAAATGTATTGGACACAGCTTTTAGAGAGGCTGATACAAAAGAGGAAGAGTCCAGTTCTTTTCCTCTCTAGTTCATTATACTTCCACTCCAGAACCCAAGGAGGGTAAAACTATTAACATTGTGATTTTGTTCATGTTTAAGGCACCTTATGAAAGGCACTAACAAAGTTCTTTCTAGAAAGGTATTCAAAGTATATAGTCAAAGGATGATTATTTATTTAGGTATTTCCTTTATCAAAAGATACATATTTAAAACTCAAAAGATTCATCAGTGCACACTGACAAATACTTAAAACAGAATACAATCCATCACATTTTGTGGGACTGATGAAGATATTTCATCTTCTGCACTGTTCAAGAAAGCCACTCAAGTTCTCCATCTTATACCAAGCCAGGATATGTCCTGGGCTTATTTCTCTTCACAGTGGTCATCTCCAATAAGTTGTTTCAGAGATCATTCCCTGCTAAGCAACTTGCCCCTAAACCCAGCAGTTTCAAAACTCATGGACTCACGAAGTTATTACCAGGGCCAGAGATATGCATCTTAGGATCAGTGTTTAGAAATGTGTGCTTAAGGAAAGAAATAAAAAGCAAAACATACCACACAGGCCTTTAGATCCAGTCTCAGGTTTACTGAGGCAATGTACTATTTCATCGCTATAAGTAAGCAGCCATCACAGCTGTTCAGACCCTTTTGGAAATCTGAGACATTTGGAGTTCCAACACTGTCAACAGATGGAAAGAGAGAAACAAAAAAAAAGCTGTATCTCCTTTTGTCGTTAGTAGTTACCTCTCTCTGATGAGTGGGATTTTTTTTTACACAGCTTCCCATGCCACAAATACTCCTTTTTCATTGCAATTTTCAAGGAACTAAAAATATCTTTGCTTTATCTTTCCAAAGTGTAAGTCCTTCAGAAAAGTTACAGAGTGTAAATCTCACTGGAAGTTATGATGGGGTTGGCAAACAGCATCAAGGTAGGAGTTCCCTTGATTATTCTCATTACAATATTTTGGAAGGGTTTATATTGTGTGGAAGTGGTTTCCATGTTTTCTTCTTTCTACAATTTTAATTACTGTATATTTGGCATTTTATTTATTGATTCAAGCTGGTGGGTCACTAGGGGTAATGAATTGTTGATTCTGACATCTTGCTGGTCAAATGTCCCTGTATGGTTTTTGGGAACACAAAGTTCAGCAAAATGTTACTAAATTCTCTTGAAAATAAATAATAATTTGAATATTTTTCTTTTTTTAGGGAGATAATTGTCATACTAAAGTACTAGTCTAATTTAACCTAATGACGTGTAAGAAAAAAAATGTTTTTGCTTTTAAAACAGAGATTATAATGCATGCAAAAGGCAGCATAGGCAACATTGACACATTTTTTTCCTTTTCTTTGTTAATCAGTAATTGTAGCATGTAGCATACTGTCATTCAGTTATCAGGCTTTCATTTATAAGAAATGGAATAGAAGGGACCCTGAATCTTGACATGCACAGAGGCAGGCATTTGATCAATTAAATAATAAAAAAAGAGAAGCAGAGCTGAATGAGAAGCAGCAAAAGGAAAATAATTCACAACACATCATTTCTTGAAAGCTAATGGCCTCCTGTCAGAGGAGCTGTCCAGCACCTGTTCCTAACACAGTGTGACTGACAAGAAAAGAAATGGATGTTACAAAGGAAATTGGGAATTATTTTAAGTGGCTCTTTTGACTTTGCTGAACATTAAACATATTTTGCTTTTCATCGCGCATGAACTGATTCCTATCACTTAATAACAACATTTATTAAAAATTGAGGAAAGAACATTCAAATATTAAAGTATTCTGACAATGAAGAATGCCTTTCTGGTCTAGTTGAAAAGCTCATGAAATAATTTCCATTATGGACTATTCTAAAGGCTTTTTGTTATATAATTATAAATATGTGTGTGTATTCAATATATATATTGAATTGTGTATATATATTGTGTATATATATTCAATATATATTGAATTGTGCATATATATATATATTCAATATATATATATGTATGTATATATATATTGAAGAGAAGTATACAGAAGCAATGAAAATAAATAAGACATGCTAATGGCTCAAAGTTCAGTATCCTATTTATCCTGATTCAACGGACATTTCAGAAACTATTTCCCTCTAGCATTTCCTTAAAGCTAAAGTAATTGTTGTTCAAAGGTCATAGCCTCTCATGTGTCTGTGTGTGTCTGTGTGTGTCTGTGTGTGTCTGTGTCTGAGGAAGAGAGAGAGACAGAGAGAGAGAGAGAAAGAGAGAGAGAGAGAGAGAGAGAGAGAGAGAGAGAGAGAGAGAGAGAGAGACTGAGAAAGTGTTTTCCAACAGGTAGTTAAATTAGAATGGAGAATATCTCATTTCCTATTGATTGAATAGATTCCATATTTAATGATATTACACAACTGCATGGCACCAGATCACAATTCATCTGTCAAACAATTTTTTGATTTTGTCAGAAAACTTAACTCTAAGGATTTTTTTCTTACTGGCTAATTGAATATGGCAGAGGAACAATTGTAGGGTTCTATAAGATTTCCAGAAACCCTAAAAACAGACCTCTCTCTTTGTAGGGGCAGAAAGAGTGAAAAGAGACTTCCATACTAAAGCTCCCAGGCAGAGACAGCAGTCACTATATCTTTAGAATCTAGAGTATTTTTCCATACACCCAAAGCTGGGCAGGATTTCACAAACTACATGTCCTCTTCTCCTTCTTTAAAATAAGTTCAAATCTTTTCTAATGTGTCAAAGATGAATCATACAGTTTTGCTGGGATTATGGAGAAATTTTATATAATGGAAACCAATTTTCATTTCATTATCAGTTTCCTCATCAATTAAATTGGGGCTCCACTGGATGACTTTATAACTGTTATTTTATTTTATGCATTTGTTTTCACAGATAGGGAAATCTTAAGATTTATCTTTTCAAAACAGAGACCAAAGAACTAAAGATTAGAAATCGATAGTAGATAAATTTTTAGAGGAGTAGGGGGTGGGAATGGGCAGTTAGGTGGTTCAGGCAATAGAGGAGTCAGAAAGTTGTTGTTTAGTCATTTTTCAGTTGTGTCCTACTCTTTGTGACCTCAACTTGTATTTTCTTAGCAAAGATACTGGAATAGTTTGCCATTTTGTTCTATAGCTCATTTTATAGATGAGGAACTAAAGAACAGGGTTAAGTGACATGCTCCGGGTCATACAGCTAATTGTCTGAGGCCAGATTTGAACTCAGGAAAATGAGCTTCCTGACTCCAGGCAGAGTCAGAAAGACAAAAGTTAAAATCTGACCTCAGACACTTGCTAGTTAGCTGTGTGATGTTGAGCAAGTCACCTCACCCTTGTGTGCATAAAACTAGAGAAGGAAGAGACAAATCACTTTTTTTCAAAGACTTGGACACAACTGAAAGACTGAGCAACACAAAGGAATAAGAATAGGAATAAATGCTAAGGCAAAGTTGTGCTCTTGTTGAAATCTCCTATAATTATTCCTATCTAAAAGATACTATCTGAACTTGCAAAAAAAAAACAACAATACATAAGAATTTAATTGAATTGAGAAGCTATAACATTGGAACATGATTGAGAAAGATGATTATTAAATATGTGGTTATTTAGATTAAGACTGAGGAACCATGATGATCATAAAAGACTAGCTTTCAAAGGCTTTCATCCCCTTCACTTTTGAAAGTATTTGGAAATCAGCTAACTCCATGTCTTGGATTCCTTATCACCCTTCAAACTTCATCTATGTACAGCTTTTTTCTGATACTCTTAGTGCTCACTGTCTGTTTCTCCTTCTCTCTGTATGCATTTCTCTCTCTCTGTCTCTATCTCTGTATGTCTCTGTCTCCTCAAATTCCCTTTTAGTTACTTATCTGTACACATGCTGTATATCCACAAAGAAATATAAATTCTTTGAGAGCAAGGATTGTTTTTCTTTGTTTATTTCTTTCTTTCCTTCCACCCTTCCTTCCTCCCTCCCTCCCTTCCTCCCTTCCTTCCTTCATTCCTTCCTTCCTTCGTTCCTTCGTTCCTTCCTTCTTTCCTTCCTTCCTTCTTTCCTTCCTTCCTTCCTTCCTTCTTTCCTTCCTTCCTTCCTTCCTTCCTTCCTTCCTTCCTTCCTTCCTTCCTTCCTTCCTTCCTTCCTTCCTTCCTTCCTTCCTCTCTCTTTCTTCCTTGTACATATCAAATGTTCACAAGTATGTACTGTGAATATGAACTGAGAGATTAATATGTTATATTGTTACATTGAAAGTGCCATGATGTCAGTAAAGGACAAGTGTCTTTTAGAATAATTTATCTCTTGATATATCTTGACTTTTCCTTTTTATAATTTAGTAAGATAAATGACCTCAGGCCAGTTCCATCTTTTTGTCAAAAGTCCAAATTATTTTAGACTAAATATGACAAAAAGCTGTTAGAAAATTCAGTCAGGGGGTGCTTTGTTGTTAAGACTAAAAAGGCAGATTTTATTAGGTGGTTTATCAATTAAGTAAAGTTTATTTTAATCAAGCATATTTAAATTTGGCATTGGATCTGTGGCCTGAAATATATTTTTGTTTTCAAAATATTTTTTGAAAAAATGCTGCTGCCTATTTGCAGGTAAAATAGCAAATATATAGCTTTATTATTTAATTTTAAATGAGTTAATATGGGCAAATAACTCCATTTAAATGTTGTAAATTGGGTTACATTAGGATACTATTATAGGAAAATACTAATTACAATTGTTCTTTATGGAAAATTTAGAGGCCATATTACTTCACATCACTGTGTTTTAACACATAGAATCATTCAATTTCATATTAACATTATACTTATGTTCAAGCTGCTTTATAGAAAATTTTTTTCAAAGTTAATTCTTCATGAGAATTCTATGTAACAGAACAGTTTGGGCATTCCCATTTTGTGGACAAAATTAGGCTAAGGCTAATTCTACGAACTAGAAAAGAAAGTTTAAGAATACTTAGGCAATGATCAGTGGATTGAAAAAGAAGCAATATTATCCCCTGAATATACTACAGATAAGGGTTCAAAAATAGAATTCTGACAGATGTAATGTAGTAGGAGAAAGAGACATTATTTAGATATCTCCTAGAGGACTTTGTCTCCCCAAAACAGAGCAGTTAGTTATTTCTTCAGTTGTCTTAATTCTGAAGTTAGAGTGACCAACGAAGTGATAACTCCATTTTGGATCTGGTTCTCACCGAGAGAGGAACATACTACTGGAATGAAACTATAGGAAACTTAAAAAAAAGTAACTCTCCATATTATAATTTATTTATTTTGATAAAAAAGGAGAAGAAGCCTGGGGATAGTCTGTGATTCACCTTAGGTCTGAGGAGAGAAGATTACAAAAAACTTATATCAAAGAGCTAAGGGGGAAGTTAGTCCAGGAAAGATGAGAGCTATGAAGAGTGAAATTACAAATGTAAAACAGGCAATACTTATAATGACAGAGAAAATGGGAGGTTTTTAAAAAGACTTATGTATGTGCATAGGAAAACCAAAAACAGATGAATTTTAAACTGCCCCCTCCAAAAAAGGAAAACAAAATGTAGATACTGAAATAAATTCATATATAGAAATTAATCCCTCCCTTCAACAGAGAACTCCTCTCTTCCCCTCAAAAAAGGTGGCACTGTGAACATGAACTCTGTAATGTATGTACTGATTACATATGCTAGAGCTTTCCTTTTTTGGAGGAGAACCAGATGATGGAATAACTCAAGTAGCCAATCAGGAAGACTTTTGATACCCAGGGCTACCTGATATATTAACAATTGTTTGTGGTGACCAAAAATAAGCTCAGATGGATGTGCAGAAAAGCAGCCTCCCTGAAACCAATTAAATTCACACAAGTTTTGAAGCAGGCTCTGAGACATTTGGTGGTTTTCGGATCTTTAAGAGACATCCTTATTTACAAAGACTCCTGTAACTGTTGGTTATGGGTCTCTCTGACACATCCTGTTTTATGATTTTTGGAGACATTCCCTTATCTTATTCCCCCCCCCCCAAGCCTTGAACTGCCAGGTTTGATTATCACCAGGAATGCCTTCTGATTTGTGTATCAAAGGGCCACAGCATTGACACCTGAAATTCCTCATTCCCTCTGTTTCCTGGATTTCTCTCTCACCTTGGGAATGGGGCTACCTGCCTCAATCCTTTCTATGTCTCCCTTTGAAATGTGTAAATAAAAATTTCTTTTCCACTCCCCTGGGAGCAATGTGGATCCTGTCTCACTGTTGCAGCTTGCAAGTTCTATCTCAGGCAATAAATCCACTTAAAATCTTTGTAAATTTTGATAGGGCTCGGACTCGTTCCAGGTTCTTATTTTTGGACCTGGGGTTTCTTCCATTTTAACAGTTCACAGAGGTTTTTAATTTAACAATACAGAAGAGTGTCAGGAGTTCTAAAACAGTATTTGGACTCCTAAAGCTCAGAAGAAACTATGGAAGGCTAGAACCAACAAAAAGATGTTTTTAAAAAACTGTTTTGGGGAAAAGAAAAGAGTCAGAGAAAGAAAAGGAATACTATTTAGGTTATACGGGAAGGAGAAATCACAGTTGTCCAATCCATATTTTGCTTGCATTTTCTCTGCCAAGAAGAATGCCATTGTTAATAGGGAGCTAGAATCTAAAATAAGGAAACATTCTTATCTGGAAAACAGAGGATTGATATAAACTATCTTGATGGTCCCTTTACTTGTATTGCTCCAAAATGCTAGCTCATTATTATGATCAAGTGATCATGATTTTAGAGATTTTGGAAATTTTACTTAACAAAGGTTTCCATATGTTAAAATAGATAATCTGATGTATGGTTTTGGATAAATTTAATTTAAGAAACTACAAAAAAAATAGCCCACAAATATCGACCTTGAATAGACCTTGAAGTTAAGAAGATATGGATTCAAGTCCTACCTCTGACTTATATTAGCTGTTACTTAATCCCTTAGAACAGAGGTAACTTTCTGAGAAGATAAATGAAGAAAGACTCAAAGCCTAGAAGGCTTGTTGATTTCCAGATTGAAGTGAAAAGAAATGTTCTTGTACACCTTAGGCTTGTACTAGCCTTCTCCTTTGATTTTCATTTGTATGGAAGTCCAGTGGAATTTGGGTAATTAGGGGAAACACACAGCACTCTGTGGAATATCTTGGGTAGTGCTCCCTGGAATAGGTTTGGGTGCAGAAGGTAGTTAGGTGGCAGTTATAAAGATTTTTTAACCTTGTGTTAACTAGAGACTTATGATAAGATCATAAACCCTCCTTACAGAAGAAAGTAGGTTCCAAGACGGAGTAAATACCTACAGGCTCTGCTTTTCTGACAGGTTGTTCTGTATTCTGAAACTGCTTGACTTTTAAAAACTATCATTCTTGAGAGAAAATGTCCACTGCTACTATAACTGAAATCATAAGCATTTATTAAAGGTTAAATATGTGCCAGATAATGTGCTAAGTGCTGGCACCCAAAGATAAAAATAAAGGAAAAAAAAACCAATAACAAAAACATTCCCTGGCCTAAGAAAGCATACATTTTAATGTGTAGACAACATTTAAATAACTAGACATATGCAAAACATATCCAAAGCAGATAACGTTAATATGAAATAATAGACACTTGGGAGTAGGGAACAACTGGAAAGGTGACTTGCAGAAGATTGAATTTCAATTAAATCTTGAAAATTGATGGAAAAACATTTAGCACAGTGCCTGGCACATGGTAAGCATTATATAAATATTAATTATTTTTATTATTACTACTATCACTGAACAAAAATTAAATATCTAATCCCTAAATTATGAGAGATGATAAAATCCATGTTTCCTCTTAAGTACAAGAGGTAACATCTATGCTGAATACCACAGCAGAAGTGAAAAATTGGAAGCAGTGTGATACCAAAAGTTCACATTTTTTTGGAGGGGGGGAGAAGTATAGGAGACTATTTCTATTTAGAAACAATAGCTCATGAGACCCCAACAAGCCAGAGAACATAATTTAAATCAAAGGCATTGAATGGCATGCCATAGTAAGAAAACAAAATGGATAATTTCTGTCACACATTTTGGGGAGACTTTCCATCAAATATATATGGGATCAGTGGGAAAATGGAAACCCCTAAAGAAATATGTCAGCAGGGCACACATGTGGAGGGTATGTATGTAGAGGGCATGTGTGATTCAATACTTACATGCTCATCAGAGTAAAACCTAGCACCTTATACAGAAGACAAGTGGGAAAAGACATCTAGCAGGTTTGGATTCTTACACAGTGTGAATCGGACACAATATGAACAATGAAATAACTTGAAAAAAAGACACTGGCAGCCCCATCACATAAGAGGTTCTCGTGATCTTTTCATATTTGTACTCTACATGTATGTCTTTTACACATGTACCCTAACATTCCTTGGGTGTGTCCACTCTTCTCATTGATGGTGTGTACCTTGGTAGAAAAGCTTGCCCCAAGTTTACGGGAGAAGTGATCTACTGTTATTTTTCTACCAGTAACTTGTCATTAAATTCCTTTCCTTTGAACAATTCGTATTGTTTGGCTGACTAGGAAATGTAAATACATTGGTTGTAGTTCATGAATTTTGGTTTGTATATCTGTAGGATACCTTGAACCCGGGGTATCTAATGGGAGCATCCATTAGGGGAATAAGGGAAGAGAATAAGCATTTATCACTTGTGTTCTCATGAACAAGAAGACTGTGTCCCTGGATCCTATATAAGCTACAAAGGAGTAGATAGTCTAGATTTGAGGTTGGGTATTCCACACTCTAAGACTGTAGATAGTCTAGATTTGAGGTTGGGTATTCCACGCTCTAAGACTCTTAATAAAACACAGATCTTTAAGATACATTGGCACTCCTGGGCTTGCAATATTTTCTGTCTTAATTTCTTTTGACAAAACAATTCAATATAAAGAAAAAGTAAGTGAAAACTGATAAGAATTTTACATCTTATTTTCAAGGTTAATTTTTTTATCCTTTTAAGAAATGTATAGTATCTATTTTTCATGTGAATCACTGTCAACAGAATGGTTTGATACCTTATGAAAATGTAAAAAATCATCCTTTCGAATGGTGCCTTTGGAGTATATTCAGCACTGCAAACAGAAACCCACTGAGCACAGGTTTTTATATTCTAGATTATTTCAAATGTGATTAATACCAGAATGTGATTGGAAAACAGGGACAAATTTAACATATTCTGTGCTTATTAATATAGTTTAACATTCATCTTTCTCATGCAAAGATGTAATTCACTTAAGCTTTATATTCATAAAATTAACAAAATTAGGCAGCTACTTTGCTTCTTTTCCCCACTCAGACAATCACAAGTTAAATCTAAGATAATACCAATGCCAGGTGCACTTATTAAAACAGAAACATTTTATAAGTATTTATTCTGTGTACCAAAAGTGGGGCCTGACAAATTGAAAGTTGTATATGTCACTGCTAAATACCAACCAGGACAAGCTAATGACTAAAGATGAGAAAAGCAATTAGGAAATGCACAATGAGCCATCTGTTACGTACTTCCAAGGAGCACTACAATGACATTTTATTCTTTTTAGCACCTTGTAGTGTTTTTATCTCATTTGTGTTGCTGTGATAGACTAAAGGGATTCTAGAGTTACTAAATCACAGACTCTGAGAATTAAATGACACTTAGAAACCATTTGGCCCAACCCATCTTGGACCAAGATTTCCCTCTAGGGTACCTTCACTTGATCTCATTCAGTCTCTGCTCACTTTCCTCTATTGAGGAAAAGGCTTATTCTTCCTACTGGCAGCCATTTCATTTATGTTTTGCTTCAAATATCAGGAAGGCTTTGTTTTTTTCCATTTATATCAAGTCTCAATCTGCCTTTTGTCAACTATTGTTACAGGTCCAATTGCCTGGGCCAAGTATTCAAATCTATTTCTCTTTGACACTTCTTTAAATGCTTGTAGAACTCCGGACACTTTCTGTCTTTTAACTAAATATCTGAGTTCTTCAAATGATAATAATATATATTAGAATTGAGACCTTTCTAAGAGGACTGACTCTATGGTATTTTTTTGTCTTTCAGCAATAAAGAATTAAACGCCTCCTCTATTCATGTCAGGTAAAACTCCATATATTCAGATTCAATATTCAGAATCGAACTGTTTCACTGATAGACTTTACCTTGATTTGATGCTATTAGTAACCATTAACTAATACACTTTATCACAATTGTTTAAATTGGTTTATTGTTCAGAAGTCTTGCATTTCATACAAATTATTGTTAGTCCTTTCATTAAAAAAGAAAGACCAGTGACATCCCTGGAGTGGTCTTGACCTGTACGTGATTTGGTTTCAAGTGAAGTAGGGCTGTACAAAGTCATCTGCCTGACTCTCTCTTCCAGTCAACAAAGTCCAGTGACAGAAGAAAAGTCACATAACTGGTGACATCCCAGGATGCAGTGAATGGCCTAGGAATCTTTGATGTCTGACCACACTCTAAATGATCTGCAGAGCTTCCTTCAGCCACCTTTGTGGATGTTAGAATAAATTGTTCTTGTCAGTCAGTTCTCTGAGGAGAAATCTTCACTTGCTTGGGGTAGGCAACCCACTAATTCACTGACAGGTTTAAGGCCTGTTGGTTGTGTCAGACTGGTTTTGCCCATCTGACAAGATAGTTTTAAGTTAAGTGTGACTGCTGAACATGGTAGTTTCTTGGAGCCACCAATGAGAGGTAACAGGTGGAACCCAGGTGAGTAAGCAGTCCTGAAAAAGGCTCAGCAAGCCCTCTCACCACAGATGTTAGTCCTCCTTGAACACTCCATAAACCCCCAAAGCTATTGTTATGTCCATGACTAGATGCTCAAACAGGATATGTTTCTATTGCTTAATGATTCTTCAGTCACCCCACTCATCTTTGAGCCCCAAAGTAAAGTGAAAGACTGAAATTTGATTAATTATATAACATGTTGGGTAGCTAGGTGGTGCAGTGGATAGAGCACTGTGCCTGGAGTTAGAAAATACTATCTTCCTGAGTTCAAATCCCACTAAAGACACTTAATAGCTGTGGTGATCCTGGGCAAATCTCTTAGCCTTTTGCCAGTTTCCTCATTGTAAAATGAACTGGAGAAGGAAATGGCAAAACATTCTAGCAATTCTGCTGAGAAAAGTCCCCAAAATTGGTCAAGAAGAGTTGGACAAAACTGAGCAATGAAAATATTACACCAAATTTTATTAGCTCCTGCCCTCAATGACCTTATATTCTACTGAAGGGGAAACAGATTCTAGTTGATAGAAGTACTTTTTTCTCCCATTTTTATTAACTTCTATTTATTTTTAGTTTACATCATTCATTTGCATGAGATTTTGAGTAAAAAATTTTCTCCCCATCCCCCTACCCACCACACCAAAACAGTGATCCCACTGTATATCCCCTCCCCCAACCTGCTCTCTCCTATGTCCTCCCCCATCACCCCTCTGACTTTCCAGTAGGGCAAGATATATCTCCTACCCCAGTGCCTGTATATGTTATTACCTAGTGGCATGTAAATAAAAATAAAAAATAATAACAACATATATGTACATACATATATATATATATATATTTAACATTTGATTTTAGAATTTTAAATTCTAGATTGTTTCCTTTCCTCTCTTGTTTCCCACCCCCACTGGAAAGACAAGCAATTCAATACAGGCCGTACATGTGTACTTATGCAAAACATCTCAACAATGGACATATTATAATAGACTGACTATATTTCCCTCCTTCCTATCCTGCCCCCAACTTGTTCTATTCTCTACTTTGTCCCTGTCTCTTTACAGAAGTGTGTGCTTCTAACAACCCTTGCCCCCAACCTGCCTTCACCTCCATCATCCCCCCTGTCCTCCTCGTCCCCCCTACTCTCCTATAGGGCAAGATACCCAATTTAGAGTGTATGCCATTCCTTCCCTAAGTCAAATTCAATAAGAATAAAGTTGACCCATTCCCTTTTGCCTTCCTGTCCTTCCCCTCCATTGTAACAGTTATTCCTTGCCTCTTCTTCATGATATGATTAACTCCATTCTGTCTCTCCATGTCTCCTCTCATTCTATTCCTCTTGCACCTCTCAATATTGCCTTTTAAAATATTACGCCTTTCTATTCAAGTGATCCTGTGCCCTCTGTCTATTTACACACATATATAGACACTTACATATGTGTTCATATGTATATACACCCTCCTATAGAGACATATATGTATGTATACATACATACAAACACATATAAATACGAACATGTACACACACATTTATATTCCCTTCACCTTCAGTTATGAGGCTACTCATAACTGAGAAAAGTTTCATAAGTTACAATTATGATTTTTCCATGTTGGCATGTAAATAGTTCAACTTTGATGAGTTCCTTATGAATCCTTTTCCGTATTTGCCTTCTCATGCTTCTTATATTTGAATGTCAAATTTTCTATTCAGTTCTGGTTTTTTCCTCAACAATTCTTGGAACTCCTCTATTTCATTAAATGACCATATTTTCTCCTGAAACATTATACTCAGTTTTGCTGAGTAGGTGATTCTCGGTTTTAGTTCTAGCTCCCTTGATCTCTAGAATATCATATTTGAGGCACTTTGGTCCCTTAATATAGAAGCTGCTAGATCCTGGGTTATCCTGATTGTGTCTCCACAGTATTGGCAGCTTGTAATAATTCCTCCTTGTTCTGGGAAGTCCAGCACCTGATTATAACATTCCTAGGAGTTTTCTTTTGGGGATTTTTTTCAAAATGAAATTGGTATATTCTTTCAATTTCTATTTTGCCCTCTGGTTCTAAAATATCAGGGCAATTTTCCTTGAGAATTTCTTGAAGGATGATTTCAAGGTTCTTTTTCTGATGATGACTTTCAGGTAGACCAATGGTGTTTAAGTTTTCTCTCCAGGATCTATTTTCCAGGTCAGTGCTTTTTTCAATGAGGTATTTCACATTGCTTTCTATTTTTTTCCTTTGTTTGGATTTGTTTACTAGTATCTTGATTTCTCATAAAGTCATTTGCTTCCATTTGCTCCACCTTAATTCTGAAGGAATTCTTCTCTTCAGAAAGCTTTTGAGATTCTTTTTCAGTCTGGTAAATTTGGCCTTTTAAGGCATTCTTCTTATCACTGCCTTTTTGGGCCTCTTTTGCCATTTGAGTTCATCTTTTTTTTAAGCTGTTATTTTCTTCAGTCAAATTGTTGACTCTTTTTTCATGATTTTCTTGCATTATTCTCATTTCTCTTCCCAATTTTTCCTCCACTTCTCTTATTTTGTTGTCAAAGTCCTTCTTAAGCTTCTCTATGGTCTGTAACCAGTTTAGATTTTTCTTGGAAGCTTTTGGTATGGGAGTTCTGACTATATTATCTTCCTCCTGTTCCATGCTTTTATCCTTTTTGTTCCCAAAAAAGGAATCTAAAGTTGGATGGCTGTGCTTGCTTTGCTTCCTTTGCCTGCTCATGTTGCCAGTCAATAACCTTGATTTTTGAGCTCTTTGCCACAGTAGGACTCTACTTTCAGAGGGAAGAGCTTTGTCCCAAATTGCTGGGCTTTTCATAGCTTCTGGAGCTTTTAGGAGGCTGCCATCTCTGCATCCCCTACCAGCTTTGGCTCGTTGGTCACACACCTCAGGACCACCACCCAAGACTGCCATCCCAATCCAGGCAGGTTAAGGCAAGAGCATTTAAGTGATTGATCTCTTGGTCCCCCTGCAATCTGCAGGCTGGAAGCTATGAAGCAGCCACATGGAGGAGGCTGAAGGGGCTGTTCTGCTGCTTTCTTGCTCTGAGAGTAGATGGCCAGACTCACTCCTTTCCCCAAAATTTAGCTGAATTCCACTGACCTTTCACTATATCCTAGGCTCTTATGGGTTGATAATTCTGGAAACTGCCACAGCTGCTGGTGATCCAGGCTCCTGAATGCTCCAGCTACAGCTTGTCCTGGCTACCCTGGGCTTTCAGCCAGGGTTTCAGGTCAGGCTGGGCTTAGCTCACAGCATTCTGTGATAAACCCTTCCTGTCTGCCTGTCAGGCAGTGTGTGAGCCTTGTTTCTCTGTCATTTTGTGGATTCTGGAGCTCTAAAATTTGTTTTGAGTCCTATTTTATAGGTATTTGAGGTGGTTATGGGGGCAGCTCACAGAGTTCTCCTGCTTCTACCCCACTATCTTGACTCCCAAAAGTACTTTTTTTCTAATCAAGGTAAATAAGGGCCTGCTGGATTTTCAAGCAAGTTTACCTCTCACTCATCCCTTTGATATTTCTAAATTCTGACATCTCCCTAGGTACTGGTTCCTTTGTTATTACCTTCAAACATAGACAAGCCTCTTCTGCCACTCCCCAAACAAGCAAAATTCTTTGGATCATACAATTTTCCAAGTATTCCCCATTGCTCTGTCTCAGTCAAACTCCTGTGGGGAGGGAAAACTGTTTAAATTCATTGCCACTCCCTACTACCAGCCTGGTGCAATAGATCCTTCCTGTTGTCTTTCCAGGCTTATTTGACTCATTGAAAAATACAATGAGGGGGCCAGAGTCAAGGTGGTGGACTAAAAGCAATGAATTCCTTGAGCTCTCCCCCAAACACTTCCAAACACCTGTAAAAATGACTCCAAACAAATTACAGAGGTACAAACCCTACAAAATGACAGATTGAAACACATCTCCAGACCAAATAGTCATCAAGAATTTATGAAGCTCTTGCTATGTTCCAGGAATTTTATTAAATATACATCCTAAAAGTCATTTCTAGGAATGATCCTCTGCTCTTATTGTGTCCCAAGATAAGAATTTTAAATAGAGACCCTAAGTCCTTCCAAATAAATATTTCATTATGATATGTCAATATGCATATGTATATTTACATTTATGTATGAATATCTGTGTATATTCATATATGTATACATTTATACATATCTACATAATCATCTACAACTCATAGTAAAACATATCCCTGGGTAAGACTTAATCCTTCTATATATTTTTGCTTTGTTTAATTTTCTTACCTTGGAATATTTGCTTTCAAACTTCCCATCCACATTCTCCACACAGATAGTATTTCTCCTCCCTGCAAAGAACCCAACAAATACTATGATTTCTTGAATAGTATCAAAGAATTGACCTTTGTTTGTTTGCTTTGTTTTTTTTCTGATAAATTATTTCACTTTAAATTTAGAGGCAAGCAAAGCTTTACATTCTTATTGCCTAGAGACAAATTTTACTATAAATCACAAAAAGTAAATAAATATATTTTCTGAAAAGAACTGTTCCTAAGAATGTGTTGTATAATTCTTGTATATACATACCTTTTATAATTTATATAACTTTGGTCAGGAGACCATTTTCTTAGAATACGGTCACACACACATGTACACACACACCTATAACTATATAGATATATATCTATAGATATAGACAAATAGACATACATACCACACACACACACTCACACACACACATGCATTTTTCAATTTTTCAACATTCTTTTTTTTTACATTATTGACATTGAAACACAGGTATTAAGGGCCTTTATCATTCTTGGCCAAGCCTATGATTACCTATTTAGGCCTATGCAAAGGGAAAAGAATCTCTTTATAGCCATTGGTCAAAGGAAGATGAAAAAAAATTTACTGAAGCTAAAATTGAAGTTTGGCCTCTTTCCCCAATTTCCTCATTGAACAGAGGAAAAAAAAAGTTTGCAGAGTGTTTTCTGAAGCAAAAACTTTTACCTAAAGGTGATCAGCAGGTAGGCTTGAAGTTGGAGATTTCTAAAGGTCTAGAGCAGTGGTTCTCAACCTTCCTAATGTTACGACTCTTTAATACAATTCCTCATGTTGTGGTGACCCTCAACCATAAAATGACTTTGGTTGCTACTTCATAACTGTAATTTTGCTACTGTTATGAATCATAATGTAAATATATGATATGTAGGATGTATTTTCATTGTTACAAATTGAATATAACCCACAGGTTGAGAATGCTCGTCTAGAGGAATACTCTCATTCTCTTCTGACCAGAAGTAATTAAAAGTCAGGTCAGCAATAAATATAAGATGAATGCATGGTAAGTTTGAGACAATATCAGAGCATTGAAGGGGAGCCAGAAAGGTTTTTTTTTTTGCAGAAAGTAGGATCTTACATAAAATTTGGAAGAAGCTAGGGATGCCAGGAGGGAAGCTTTCCAGGCATGGGAGAAAGGTAGTAAAAAGACATGGAGGTAGGAGATGTATTTTCTTAGGCAAGAACCATCAAGGAGGCCAGTCACTGCAAAAGGTGCCATTCACATGGTCAAACTTGCATTTCAGGAAGATCACTTTGGGAACTGAGTGGATGATAGATTGGAGTGGGGAGAGATTTAAAGTGATGAGAGCAACAAACAGACTATGGCACTAGTCCAGGAATAAAATAAGGTCCTGTACCAGGGTGGTGGAAGAGTCAAATGAGAGGAGAGCTTATATACTGGAGATTTTGTGAAGGTGGAGTTGACAGGTGTTGAGAACAGATTGGATATGGCATAGCAGGGAGGGAGAGCGTAGAGTCAAAGGTGACACCTAGGTTGTTGTTTGGGGTGACTGGGAGGAAAAGGATGCCCTTGGCAGTAAGAGGAAGGTTCAAATAATGTGAAGTTTTTGTTGTTTTTGTTGTTGTTTTGGAGGAAAGTTAATGTTTTGGATATGTTGAGTTTAAAATGTCTCTAGAATGCCCAATTCAGAAATTCAGAAAATTTCAGTCTGGTTAATAACAGTCTTCTTGAAGCACTTTTTCTATCTGTTCTATTTCTATTCCAAATTCCACCTTAAACTATTCCAATTTAGGGTTGCAAAAGCAATCTATGTGTCTTGTAAAATTTAAATACCACTTTGAACATTGAAACAGAATGAAGACCTTTTCTTTCCCTGCCATTACATTTACACTGAAAGTTCATGATTTGTTTCCATTTGTCTGTACTAAATAACAGTTGGGAGCACTTTAAATGAGTTCTTTTTCCACTGAGAAAGGGAAATAAAATCCACCCTTGTAAATCAGAGTGTGCTAAACTTTTGTTAGAGGTGAAAGAGTTGGTGATGTCAGAGTGAGGTGGAATGGGAAAGCTATTTGAACAATACTGTGTCCAATAGGGTTATGTTAATAGAAGGAAATACCACTGAATGGATGAAGAAAAAATATTCTTTACCCATTATTTTGATATCTGCTGTCATAGACTTATGCTCAGAGAGAAGAGGTTGGATAAAAGGAAGAGGGGAGAGAATTACAGAGAGGGAAAGAAAAGAAGAAGAGGCTTTGGGGGTTTTATTCTACTTTTTAAAATCCAGGTCAGTGGAGGAAATCTGACTATTCTGAGTCTACCAGTGACATAAAAAGGATGTGGACAAAGGTGGAAGAAGTCACAGATGGTTGCATATTCAACACATCTCAAGGGTCCTCAGATAACAGAGTGTGGCCCCATTAAGGCCTTCATTTACTTTAGAGAACAAACGCTATGTCACATATCTTTGACATCAGCTTAATTTCCTTGCTCAGTAAAGCCTAATTAAATTCATGCCCTACTGATTCAAATTGTGTGTTTCTAATTAGTGTTATGTTGATATTTACCTTTGCATTATTAAAAACATACTACCACACAACAAGAACAAAAACAAACAAGCAAAAAATCCAATCCTCTGGGTTTTTTTTTTATTTTTAAAATGATGGGGTTCTATTAGAAGATGTTGGAAGTATTTTCCATCCTAAAATCTGTGACCTCTGTGTCTATCTTCAAGAAAAAAAATGAGGAAAAAGACTCATGAGCTCAGATGTTAATGCATATGTGCAAAATAATATGTGTAATGAATTAAATGAAATAGAGATTCTGGTGATAGGAACCAAACCCATCTTCATAGGTGTCACTAAGACTTTGGAGAATGGAATTGGATTTGAATTTGACTATCAATGAACATACCCTATATAAAAAGGAAAAAAAGAGATAAATTCATGACATAATAGCTGTATAAATGTATATTAATTTGGTATTACATATTAATTGGCAGCTATGTAGTAGAGAAGATAAAGTGCTGGACTTGATTTCAGGAAGACCTGAGTCTGAATCTTGCCTCAGATACTTACTAGCTGCACAACTCTGGAGAAGCCACTTAACCGCCATCTGGCTCAGTCTCCTTATTTGTAAAATGAAGATAATAGTGTCTATCTTCCAGGGTTTGTATGGAGATCAAATGAGTTTATATTTGTAAAGTATTTTGCAAACTTTAAAGTACTATATAAGTGTTGGTATTATTATTTATACTCAGATGAGGAAATCCATCTATCAGAGGGAGAAAGCTTAGTGGAAACCATATGGGTAAAGATAAATGGAGGGAAATATTGTTATGTACCATCTGGCCAGAAGAAGGAAATAGATAAAGGGTTTGGGACACAGATCACAAATTTTTCATTGAAGCATGATATCATACGGATGGGGGGTTTCAATTATCTAGACATCTGCTGGAGCTGTCATTCTGTCAAAATCAGTTTACCTGATAAAGTCTTCATGTGCCTTACTAATCACATCATCCTTTGAAAAATGTGACTGAGGGAGGAAGTAACGGGGGTCATTGGTATTCTAGACTTGATTCTGACCAGTGAAGTGTAACTGATAGATGAAGTTTGTTTGTTTTTAATGGGGGTAACTTTGGAAAGGAAGTGATCCTTTCACCTATGAATTTGAAGTAGATATTAAAATAAAATTTGGACTCTTAGTATGACATACTATCTAGATTTTGGTAAAGTGCACTTCAAAGAGTTGTAGAAAAGGATAGGTAGACATAGTCTGAAATATTTCAGGGGAAATCTATTCAAGAGGAATTGTTTGTTTTAAAAATCACACTGTGAGAAATAAAGGGGAGTGAACTAAAGAGTCTAATAAGGACACCACTTAGACAAAAACATAGTAAAACCAGAGTAGCTAAGTAAAGGTAAATAAAATAGTGACATAGGCCTTAAGAAATAGTCTGGGAAGCACTGATGCCCAGAACAACCTGGAGGCTAGAGACCACATCCTTAGGGCTTTAAAAACAAACAAACCACTATACTGGTACTGAGAAGAAGATGAAAGAAGGAGTGGGAGTGCTTCTTGGAATAATAGATGGAATAATAGATAACAGAGAAAAAGCAGAACAACAGAAATACTAAGCCTTTATTTTCCTTCTGTTTTTTGCTACCAGATGAAAAAAAATTTCAGTTTGAGAACATGTCCAAATCCATTCAAATCATCTTTAATTTTTTTTTCCTTTTTTAATCATCCCAAGTCCTTCCTTCTCACTTTTTTCACAATATTTTCCCACGGTAACTAAGGGGAAAAAATGATGTACAAAAATTTTTTTCAAGGTGTTTTGTAGGTGTGGTGCAAATATTCAATACATGCATATATACATACATGTACACATACACACATACATACACACATACATATATATATTTACATACATACATACATATAAAGCCTGAGGATCTCAATAAGTATGGAAAGAAGGATGGATTTGTGAATGATTTGTATTGAATATGTGATGTCTTTATTTCTGTCAGAGTTATCTGCCATCTATATTCCAAGGATTAGGCTGTTCTCTCTCCTGGAAGAGAAAGTGAGGGAGAATGGGGAATACTTCTTCATGTTTGTGGAAAATGAATAAGTTGTGCTTAAGTGTTGATGGTACCAAAGCCTTAATGGGAAGAAAGAAATCTGAAAACAAGGAACCTTGACCATTACCAGAAGGCTGGCAAATGGAAGACTATCACACAGAGGAGGAAAAGAAGGATGTTTATGCACTGGAAACGAGAGAGAGAGAGAGAGAGAGAGAGAGAGAGAGAGAGAGAGAGAGAGAGAGAGAGAGAGAGAGAGAGAGAGAGAGAGAGAGAGAGAGAGAGAGAGAGAGAGACAGAAAGAGACAGAGAGACAGAGAGAGACAGAGAGGGATGGAAGGAGGGAGGAAGGGAAGGAAGGAGGGAGGGAGGGAAGGAAAAATTATTCTTGATGATAAGGAACTGCATCTTCTGAGGCAAAGCTAGTTTCTCATGATCTAGTGGCTCCAGAGAAACTGTTATGTGAGAGAATTTGATTAGCGAATAGAGTAGTGGGTTTGGAGTCAGGAATATATGAGTTCAAATCTCACTTTAGATGCTTACTAGCTGTGTGATAGTAGGCAAGTCATTTAATCCTGTTTGACTCAGTTTCCTCATCTATAAAATGAGCTGGAGAAGGAAATGGCAAACCACTTTGGAAGTTTTCTTTGCCCAAGAAAACCCCAAATGGAATCACAAAGAATCAGACACAAGTAAAAACGACTGAACAATGACAACAGCATATATAGACTTAGGGAAGTGATTGAGTCAATGTTGATACGGATTAAATGTGAAAGTACATCAACATTACTTATGTTTTCACCCTGAGAGCTGGTTATCAGACATTTGCCAACCATTCATTCACTTATGGTGATTCACATAGGTATTAATGATGCTGCCAAAAGGAAGCTAGAAATTTTTTCCAAAGGGAATCCTGAAGTCTATTAAGGTAAAGGTTATGTTTTTCTTATTGTTTCTCATTAAAGAAAAGGTATACAGAAGAGCAAAATAAATGATGTGGAAGTGACCAACAGGATAGGAAGATGTTACCTGAACATGGTATTGCCATTTTTACACTCTTATTTAATGCACAGTAATGGAGGAGAAGATTGGAGTACAAGTAACAAAGGTTGCTAAAAATGCATTTTTGCTTGGTGCCTTGAACATATTATGCAAAGGCATTAACATTAAAAAGGATCAGGAAAGAGCAAAACTGACTATACATATCAACCAAGCTAAACACTACATTTTGTAGTAGCTGTACTATAGGAAGAAGAATCAGAGATGACTCATAGAATTTCTCAGGAGACACAATCCTAGAAGTGAGTCTGTAGTAAAACCCATCGTCTCAAATGTCTAAATTCAAATGACCAGCATTTAAGCAACTGGAAAGAGAAACTAGAGGTCCTACCATAAGGGGGCCAAGTTGATTTCATGGGCATTAACTGAAACATGCTGGAATGGAAACTATTAATTGAATATATGGCATTGCACAAAAACTACTAAAAGAAAATTGATCAGGTAAAGGGCAGGGGTGGGAGTAGCACTATATAGGAAAAAGTAGACAGTGAAGAGATTCCTTAAAAAATTAAAGAGGTAAAGCATGGTAGAGAATATTTGAGAACAAAAGAATGGAGTGATGAATGAGTTCATGAGCAAGAAATCATTTATTATGCTATTATTACATGATGGTTGTTGTTCTTCAGTCATTTTCAGTTGTGCCTAACTCTTTGTTAGAGTTGAGAGTGGTGATGAAGGGATCACTTTTGAACAAGGATATCTCCCCTCAGTGCTTGACTGAAATGAAATCAAATGGGGTGGTTTGTGTTAGAGAGAGAGTTGAGGATAGTACCTAGCTTGCAACATTGGGTGACTGGAAAAATGATGAAAGCTTCAACTTTAATTAAAAAATTGAGAAAAAGAGAAAGTTTGCGGGAGGGAAAATATGAGTTAATTTTTGGATATGCTGAATTTGAGGTGTACTTTGGACATGTATATCCAAGAAACAGTTAGGAACATAGAGCTGAAAGTCGAGAAGTTGGCTGGATAAATAGATCTTGAAATTATATGAACAGAGATGATAATTGAATCTATGGGGATGGATCAGAACACTGTCAGTAGTATAGAAGGGGTAGAGAAAGCCTAGGACAGAACTTTCAAGGCTCCCCACAGTTAGTGGACTCTCTGAAGATCCAACAGAAGAGAGTGAGAAAGATCAGTCAGACATGTATAAGGAGAACCAAGTGACACTAAAGTATTTATTAAAGTATGTTTTACTATTTCTCTTGAAAAAGATGACAAGTTATTGACCAATACATTTAGATAGATTGGGAACTAGTTAAAAAGTCAGACTCAAAGAGTAGTCATTAATGGTTTAATGTGAACTTGGCATGATATCACCATTGTAGTCCCCTTAGGGATCTGTATTTGATAGCAAGTTGTTGAACATTTTTATCCATCATGTGGATAAAGGAATAGTATATAACAAAATCTGTAGGTAAAACAAATCTTGGAGTATAGCTAACTCAGGATGGCAGTCAAAATCCAAAAAGATATCAAATTTATTAGAGACAGATAGAAAATTCTTTTCTTGGGAAGAGCAGAGTCCCCCAAACCACCCCATTTGATTTCATTTCAGTCAAGCATTGAGGGGAGATATCCTTGTTCAAAAGTGATCCCTTCATCACCACCCCCAACAACTTCTGACCAACTATTATCAATATGCAAACAAGCACAGGAACTGTAGGAGTTAAAGTACCTCCCCCTCATTCCACAGATCTCATTTCTATCTTAGTACTTGAAGCCAATGTAAGGGATAGATTTTGAGGAGAAGTGCTGCCTGTGTAAAATGTACTGTGCCATCACCACTGATTATCAACCAATTGCCACCCATGGAGTAGGCTAACAGCCTACCTGAGAGATAGGAGGCAACATGTGCCTGGCAGGTCAAACCACCACCTTACCTTGATCATCTCCTCAGATTCTGGTAGAGACAGTTCCAGGTCAAGGACCTAAGAATTTTGGGAATAATAATGCTTCCAGTCTAATGCCTGTAACCATCAGTCTAGGAAACAATCCTTGTCCAGATGCCACCTGGAAACTATTCCTTCAGAGCTACAGCTACAGAGACTGAAGACTCAGAAAAAAAACTTTTGGAATTGTCAGCTGCAAATGTTCCAACATCTGAAACTCATGTGATCAGTGAAAATGGCATGGAAGAAGAGGCAGCATTATCATCTGCACCCTAAGGACCATGGGACTTTTCCTTCTGATTTGTAACTTAAAACTTCTATCTATCTATGTTTTCTTTCCCATTTGAATGTAGGATACTTGAGATCATGGACTGTTCACTTTTTTTTAGAGGGGGGAGGGTAGGGCAATTGGGATTAAGTGACTTGTCCAAGGTCACTTGGCTAGTTTTTTTGTGTTAAATGTCTGAGGCCGGATTTGAACTCAGGTCCTCCTGACTCCATGGCTGTTGCTCTATTCACTGTGCTACCTAGCTGCCCCAACTGTTCACTTTTCTATTTGTATTTCCAGAGCTTAGCACAGTACATTTTACACAGGCAGCACTTCAAATTTTTTTCATCTGTCTACAAAAATCAGAAATCTAATGTAGAAGGTTGAATAAATATGGTAAATTCAATTCAATTTAATTAAATTTTATTAAATACAAGACTAAAAAAATCTCTTTCAGTGGGCTACTAGATCAATATGGTGAGTGGTGTAAAGTTGCTATAATAAAGCTAACGGAAACTTAGATGTCATTAATTAAAGTGACTTTTTCAGGAATAAGAAGATGTTAGTCTCTCCATTCTCTGCCCTGGTCAGAACATTCCTGGAGAATTATGTCTGGGGATGCTCTACTAAATGTTTAACTATTGATTGGCTCTATGAAAATACAAGACACACCTTTAAGGTTAATCTGCATTACTAACATTGTCTCCATCATTTTCTTAAGACTAGACAGTCAACAAAACAATAAATCAAGCCCTTATTTGTAGTATTTCTCAGTTTCTAAGACATAAATGAAAATTTGACAATTGGTTCCCTTGAGCCGTATATGACCTGGCTTCAGTACACCCTTGGTTATGGCCACCACAGTTGAGAAAGGATATTAATAAGATGAAAAGAATTCAGAGGAGAGAAAACAAGAGAGCAAAGGTCTTGATTGCAGTCATGAGGATTGGTTGAAGGAGTTGGAATGTTTAACCTAATCAGGAGGGATGTGATATTTCCAAATATTTGAAACATTATGTAAATAGGCATTCAATTTGTTCTGTTTGTCCTTAGGGAGTCAAGCAATGATGCACAGAAATTACAAAGAAGCAAATTTAGTCTTGAAGTTGGGTTAAATAATCCAACCAAACAAAGAAACAAAGAAAAACTTCCTAATGATAATTAGGTAAGCCAGAGCTTGGAATTAGCTCTCACTGGTTCTGAAGAGCCACTTGTCAACTTGTCAGTGGAAACATTTCCACCTCAGAAACCCACAGATGCTACAAATTAGATCTTGGTTCATTGTTTTGTTGATTGAACTCTAGGCTTAAGAAAGAGATGGAGAATGCAGTTATACTTTATCTTGTGTTGAGCATATTTTTGTTTTTCCAGGGCAGGTTGTTAACCATTTATCACCACTGATTGAACTTTTTGAAAACTTGAATGGACTACAATGAAAGGCATTCCTTTGGAATGGGATTCTGCATATTGGAGGATTTCAAGTAGAGATTAGATGACAAGTTGGCATGTTTTCATTTGTTCATTCATTCATCCTTTTTAGATTTAGGTTAAATTAAATGAAGATCTGTTCCACTCCTAATATTCTGCCAACAAAGGATGGAGGAATAGAAAGAAAATATTTTCAAATAAATTATAAGATAGGTCCTTCTCTTTTCTTTCTTTTTTTTTGGAGGGCAATTGGGGTTAAATAACTTGCCCAAAGTCACATGGCTTGTTTTTGTGTCAAGTGTCTGAGGTCGGATTTGAACTCACGTCCTCCTGACTCCAGGACCCCCAATTATTTTTTGCCTTTTTTTTGGAGGGGAGAGGGCAGGGCAATTGGGGTTAAATGACTTGCCCAAGGTCACATGGCTAATTTGCATAAAGTGTCTGAGGTTAGATTTGAACTCAGGTCCTCTTGACTCCAGGGTGAGCGCATTATTCACTGCACCACCTAGCCACCCCTGTTCCTTCTCTTTTCAATAAGTTATATGGTCATGAGGCCAGAATAAGCTATAACCAATGGTACAGAAAGAACTTAATTACTGAATGATCCTCACCATCAATTGAAAGGTATGATGGTGCTGGAGGCAGGCAAATGTTTGGATTTTCTTTCTTTTAAAACTATTTATTTTATTCTGAACTTAAGAAATGAAATGCACATTTCTATAAAGTAGTAGAATAGAAAAAATGATTTTACATAAAAGTGCAAATCTGTTATGTGCAATTTGCTATTCTTTTAAAATATGTTACAAAGTTATCATGTAGTTTTCTGTTTCTCCCGTTTTTTTCCTTTTCTTCCTCTCACTTATTCCCAGTCCTAGAGAGGGCTATCATTAGATAGAAATATAAAAGGGAAGAGGGTGGGTTTTTGTAATTGTAGACTGGAAAACTCAATTTTTGTCCTTGGGGAAAATATGAAGAGTATGATTTAATTTAAAAGACAGTTTGTGAGCATTTAGAAAGGAAAACATTAATTGGTAAGAACCATTATAATTTGCAAATAATAAATTTAAGAGGACAGGGCACAGTTGATCAAATATTAGACTTTATTTGATGATAAGGGTTTAGTGCTCTATGTTACATGATTATTTATTCTCTATCATTATTTGGTTACCCCTTGCTCTATAGGGGCCTGGGGGAAGGAAGGGTCTACAATGGGATAAGGGACAAGAATTTCTTCAGGAATATTAGACAATTGGTAACTTCTAGACTATTTCTCTGTCCTTAGGTAGATGACTTAGGAGAGAAGGAATTTGCAAAATCCTTTAATTAAAAAACATCTATCTCCTATTTTCCAACAATAACAGTGATACTTGTCTGACTCTAGCCACCAGAACTCTTTTCAGTATGTGTCTATCAAAGTAGCCAAGACAACCAGTCAAGGTGGTAATTGCTTCAAGAATACTTAACTCTCTAAGTTGCATACATGGGCTGGTTAGTCCATAAAACATACTTATGTTTTTTTTTAATTCATTTATTTATTTTCTTGTTTACATCATTCATTTCCACGATATTTTGAGTTACAAATTTTCTTCCCATCTTTACTCCACTTACCCCCCCAAAACAGCCATCCCACTGTATAGTCCAATCTGCTGTCTCCTATGTCCTCCATCATCACCCCTCTGACTTTCTGGTAGGGCAAGATGGATCTCCGTACCCAAGTGCCTATATATCTTTTTTTAAATTTAAATTTTAATGTTTTAATTTGTTTTCTTGTTTACATCATTCATTTTCATGACATTTTTGAATTACACATTTTCTCCCCATCTTGCACCTGCCCCAAACCTAAAACAGCAATCCAACTGTAAAACCACTCCCTTGCTCTGCTCTCTTACTTTCTGGTAAGGCAGGGAGGGTCTCCCTATCCTAGCCCCTGTATATCTTAATTCCTAGTTGCAGGTATTTCAGAACTTTAAATTCTCGATTCTTTTGATTCCTCCCTTGTCACCCACCCCCACTAGAAGGACAATCAATTCAATACAGGCTGTGGATGTATGATTATACAGTATATCTTCATAGTGGACATATTGTGACAGTGATCACCTGTCTCTCCTTCCTATCTCTCCCACCCCATGTTCTGTTCTCTAACCTGTCCCTTTCCCTTTACTGAAGTGTGTGTTTCCAGCATCCCTCCCCCAGACCCTGCCGTCCCCTCCATCATCCCCCCTCTCATCCCCATGCCCCCTACTCTCCTGTGTGGCATGATGCCCAGTTTAGAGTTTATGTCATTTCTTCCCTAACCCAAATTCAATGAGAGTAATTGAAAGTAAAGTTGGAACAGTTATCCCTTGCCTCTTCTATATGGGATGATTATCCCCATTTTGCCTCTCCCTGTCTCCTCTCATTCTAGTCCTCTCCCACCTCACAATTTTGCCTCTTAAAGTATCATCCCTTCATATTTGATTCATCCTATACCCTATATATACACATATATACACATGCTCAGATATGTATTCATATGCATATATAGACTCCTACATGGACATATGTGTAAGTATACATATATATGAATTTGTATTCCCTTCACCTATCCTCATGCTAAGAAAAGTTCCATAAGTTACTATTATTGTTTTTCCATATTGGCATGTAAATAATTCAAATTTGACAACTTCCTTATAATTTCTTTCCCATATTTACCTTCTCATGCTTCTTGTATTTGATTGTCAAATTTTCTCTTCAGCTCTGGTTTTTTCAGCAAGAATGCTTGAAATTCCTCCACCTCTGAATAATGTGCTTAATTTTGCTGGATAGTTGATTCTTGGTTTTAATCCCAGCTCCCTTAGTCTTCGACATATATTCCAGGCCCTTCAGTACCTAAGTGTAGAAGCTGCCAGATCCTTGGTTATTCTGTTAGTGCTTCTGCAGTATTCAAATGGTTTTCTCTTGGAAGCCTGTAATATTTTCTCCTTTAACTGGTGAATCTGGAACCCGGCAATAACATTTCTAGGAGTTTTCTTTTGGGGATTTTTTTGAAGAGGTGATTGGTGAATTTTTTCAAGTTCTATTTTTCCTTCCGATTCTAAAACATCAGGGCAATTTTCTTTGAGGATGCTTTCCAAGTTCTTTTTTTTTGATCATGGGTTTCAGGTAGACCAATAATTTTAAAATTGTCTCTCCTGGATCTATTTTCCAGGTCAGTGGTTTTTTCAAGGAGATATTTCACATTGCTTTCTATTTTTTCATTTGTTTGTAGCTGTTTAATAGTATCTT
>CM053594.1:333225840-333261416 GCA_028646575.1 Pseudocheirus occidentalis
CACACTTTGATCCTTTTTGTCCACAAAAAAGGATAGTTTTATTGCTGTTCTTATTTTGCTTCCTTTTCCTGCTCATGTTGGCCAGTCAATTAATTGCTTGATTTTTTTAGCTCTGTGGAACTCTGCTTCCAGGAGGGAAAGCTCTGTCTCAAATTGCTATGGTTTTCACAGCTTCTGGAGATATTAGGGGGCTGTTGCAGCCCCCACCAACTTTGGCTCATTGAAAACGCCCCCCTGGACCACCACCCAAGACCACAATCCAGATCTAGGCTGCTCAACGCAAGAACAGTCAGCCTCTGAATGATTGTTGGCCCCCCTGCAGTCTTCAGGCCAGGAGCTTGGAAGCAGCTACCTGGAGGCAGTAGCAGGGCCACTTCTTCTGTGCTTCATTGCCCTGTCTGTAGTATAGCTAGACCACTTTTCTCCCTCAAATTTAACTGAATTTCACTGACCTTTCACTTAGTCCTTATTTCTTCTGGCTTGATAATTCTGGAAACTGCCACAGCTGCCACTGATCCACTCTCCTGGAGGCTCCACCTGCATCTACTCCTGACTGCCCTGGGGCCAGGCCACAGTTTCAGGCTTGGCTGGCTTCTGCTCCCAGTCTGCTTTGATGAGCCCTGCGTGCCAATATGCCTTCAGTGAGAGATGTGTTTTCTGTATTTCTGTGAATTTTGGAGCCATAAAATGTGTTTAGAGTTATATTTTATTGGTATTTGAGGTGCCTATGCAGGAGCTGTGAAACCTTGCTTCTTCTATGCCACCATCTAGGTTCTGCCCCCCATCATTTTTTCTTAGACTTTATCTTTCTCTTTTATCCCTTCCACTTCTTTTTGCTCCTGAGTGCCACCTTTCTTAATCTTGACTTCTCTCTTATTCCTCCCCTTTTCTTTCAACCCCTTTCCTTCCTACTTATGTATTGAGTAAGAGGTATTTCTGTACCCACCAATGGGCCTAATATTTATTTATTTTTCTCCTTACACCAGTATAGATGAGAATGAAAGTATTGTTCATTCCAGTCCAAAACCCTTTCCATTGTATAAACTGCTCTTTGGGTACCTCATTAATTTGATATAGCATTCCCTATTTTTCTCTCTCTTCTATCTTCTCCCACAGTGAATATTTCACTTCCCCCACCCTTCCTGTCTTCTTTTGAGATATTGCCAACATAATGGAATCACAAACAGCTTTTCTTTGCAATTATATTCCCAACAGGAATCCTACTGATGACAAAGTTCTGAGAGATTACATGTATCCTCTCCTCAAATAAGAATATATATGGTTAAACCTTATTTAATCCCTTATAATTTCTCCTTTATGTTTTCCTTTTTATGCCAACTTTTTTCTATCCTATTCTGATCTTTTTTTCTTTTCACTAAGGAATTGTCAATTTTATTAAATATTATTAAATGTACATTTTTACCCCAATATGATTTATTTTTTCAAATTTTGCTGGGTAGGTTATTCCTGGCTATTATCCTAGATCCTTTGGTTTCTAGAATATTACATTTCAAGTCCTCCATTCCTTTATTGTGGTGCCTGATAAATCTGATGTGATCCTAAATGTCGTTACATGGTACTACAATTCTTTCTTGCAACTTCTAGTATTTTCACCTGGGAAAAGGAGTTCTGAATTTTGGCTGTAATTTTTTTTTTGGAATTTTCATTTTGGGCTTTCTTTCAGGAGGTACCCCATATAGTCTGTCTATTTCTAGTTTTCTCTCTGCTTATAAGACATCTGGATACTTTTCTTTTGTAATTTCTTTAAATATGACATCCAGGATTTGATGTTGTTCATGGACTTTAGCAAATCCAGTGATTCTCACACAGTGCCTGGAACATAGTGTTATATAAATGCTAGCTATCATCATCGTCATCATTGTTATTGTCATCATCATTGTCATCACCATCATCTTCATCTTCATCCACATCCTCATCAGACTATCTTTCATTGATGTATTTTCTAGGTCAATTGTTTTTCCTGTAAGATAGTTCACATTTCCTTCTATTTTTTTTGGTCTTTTGATTTTGTTTTATTATTTCTTGATGTATTATGGAATTGTTAACTTCCACTTGGCCAATCATGATTTTAAGGAGTTACTTTCTTCACTTAGGTTTTCTATTGCTTTTAAAAAGTTTTTAATTTTTATACCTTTCTTACACATCTCTCATTTCTTTTCCCATTTTTCTTCTACAACTCATGTTTGGTCTGACTTTTTTTGTTGCTCTTGGAAAAAAGAATGTTTTCTCAAAATTTTTGTGGGGCTTTTGTCTAATCTGAATTTTTCTATGATGCTTTCCTTGTAGGTATTTTTGAATTATCATGTCCTTCTGTGTTTGTGTCTTGAATTTCTTGGATACCATAGTAGCTCTTTATGTATGATTGGGTTATTATTTATATTGGGTTATTTCCAGCCTACTTCTTGACTTTGGACTTCATGTTAGTCTTTGATTCTGCTCACTTCTGAGGGGGATGTCTGGCCTGAGCTTCTGTCTTTTTATGTCCTTTTGTTGTTTTTACATCCTAGCCTGAGGGCTTGCAAGTTTTAAGTGCTTCAGAGTGGTATGATTTGGGGAGAGGTTTGTTCTCTGCTCTTTTGGTATGAGCTCTGCAAGTTCCTGACCCAGATTTGGAGCAATTGGGTTGTGTGTGGGTGAGTTTCAGTAGACTATTGGACTCGGTTACATTTTGCCTGCAGGTGCAGAGAGTCTGAACTGCTTTAATCCCCTTTGGTCTTTTCTTTTCCTGCCCAGGTTATTCTACTTCCATATTTTATGTAGGGTTAAAGGTTAGAATTAAGTCCCCCCTCTCGACTCTTGGATTTAGAGACACACAGCTAAGCTTTTTACAACTTTCCCCTTGCTTGGAAGACAGCTAGAGCCCGTTTCCCATGATTGTGCTTTTTTACCCCCAAAAATATGATCTGGAACTGTGTAATGGGACACAGAGCCACCAGCTGGCTCCTATTCCTGCTTCAAGTTCCGGTTCAGGGAATCTCAAGAACCTCTTTCTGTCCCTGTCCTTCTAGTCCTGATCAGCCCTCTCATCAATTCTGGACATTTTAATGTTTCTATCCTCTTCCATTGCTCTCCTGGGTAACCTCCACACAACTCTCTATAGACCTCTCTTATAGATCTCCTAATCTACCCTGACTGGAAAAATGACTTGCTATAACTTTTTCTCTGTTTTCCAAATCAGAATTTGATTTAAAAATTTTTCTTGTTGTTGTTGTGAAGAAGATTTGTTGGGTCAAGTGGGAAAAAACTTTGACTCTCACTCCATCATCTTGACTCTGCCTCCTACTCACATTTCACCAATATAGCTGTGGAGCAAAGAGCCCTTTAGATAAAACATGATTCCATTTATTCAGATTTCTCTAGAACAGTGGTTCTCAACCTTCCTAATGCCATTACCCTTTAATATTTGTATATGGGTGTATTTGCATGTGGGCAGACCCACCTGGAGATGGATAGAGGAGTGGTGTCTCCATTCCTGAGACCATTGGAAATATGTGTTTTCCAATGCTCTTAGGCAACCCGTGTGCCCCCTGTGAAAGGGTCATTAGTCCACCAAAGGGGTCATGTCCCACAGGTTCAAAATCACTACTCTAGAAGAAGGTGTAATCTAATTACAACCCCCACTCCTGGTAGATAATGGAAAGTTGTGAGTGGGCCAACTGAATCCAAAATATCTTTTAAGAACTTTATCCCCTTGTCTCCATGGGAATCTCCATAGGGAATAGACTATAGTGGAAATTCATTTCTTTAAAGTCAAATATACTTTGACAAATAAACCTTCAAGCCACCTGACATGTGTCAAAGGATTGTTTCCATTTGAGATAACGAACTGATATTTTGGGCCCTGCAAATATATGTCATTTAAGAGCTCTCCAAGCTACTGGAACTCTATAGAGAAGATCTCTGGGGTAATGTTTCAGGCGACTGTTTAAATTTCCCTTGAAATTCCCCTCCCATTTCCTTAATGGAGGAATCCCACCCACCCTTCTGCTCTCTGTGTGGAGGAAATCACACTCAGCACAGCAATAATAACACAGGTCTTGAACTTTCCTACCACAGGGTTCCAAGTCTCATCCTCACTTCCGTCCTCTCTCTCATATCTTACAGCCCATGTTAAAAAAAGTTGTTACCCATACTTAAACAATGCCTCTGTGCTAAATACTGTACTTCCCATTCCAGAACTCTGCCTGAAGCCTGCTTTCATCAGCCTTATCCTTTTAATTTGTGCACTTACTCCTCACTCCTATAGTTACCCCACTGCTTTCATTGAACAGTTCTTAAAAACCAATTGTATTGTCTCAACTTGCTGAGTGCACCAGTACAGTTTATGTCCATCCTTCTTAAGCAGTCAATTAGCATTTCAATGACCATAAAGAACCAGGGAATGGAAGATAAGGTGATTATATTACCCTACCTGCAAAGAACCAAAAATATTGATTACTCATTGACTATATGCAGAAGGAAATAAAAGTTTATTAAATGCCTATTATGTGTCAGGTGCTCTACTAAACTCTTTGCAAATATTATCACAGATGTGATATCCTCACAACAACTTTATGAGTTGCTATTATTGTTATCCCAATTTGATAATTGAGGACTCTGAAGTAGACAGAGATTAAATGTCTCACCCAGGGTTACAGCTAGTAAATTCAGGTCAGATTTGAACTAATATTTTTCTGGACGAAGATCCAGCACTCTATCCACTCTGCCACCTAACTGCTGGGGATACAAAGAAAGGCAAAATATAATCCTTTTTCTCAAAGTCTAACAGGGGAGACAAAAATTGGAAAGAATTAATATACAGAAAGCTCTAGAATTCTTTAGCACCACCAGACTAATAATTCCATGTCAATGGAATGTTGTTCCATTGACAGAACTCTCCATATATTCTCAGAAGGATGTGCTCCAGGGTTCCACATGATTAAATGAGACAATCTGATCACCCTGTCTCTTTATGTGCATTGATCTTCCTCCATTTCTACTTCAAGTAAAAATGTGAACAATGGTTCCTTCTCATTGCCACTACATATTACTACATGTGTTTTGAGCTAAGCCTGACTCATGTTGGTTCTGAGTTAGTTTGATTAATAGGATCCCAAGGAAAGAAATGAGATAGTTGTAGGTCATTTGACAGTTTAAAAAAAAGGACTTCTTAACCATATGATAGAAAGGATACTCAACAAGGATACTTAGTTCAATGAAAGTAAACTTATCCCTTGCCTCTTCTATATGGAATGATTAACCCCATTTTGTCTCTCCCTGTCTCCTCTCATTCTAGTACTCTCCCACTTCAGAATTTCACCTTTTAAAGTATCATCCCTTTGTATTCAATTGATCCTATGCCCTCTATATACCCATATATACACTTGCTCAGATATGTATTCATACTCATACATAGCCTCCTATATAGACATATGTATAAGTATACATATATATACATATATATATATATATGTATATAACCATTTGTATCCCCTTCACCTATCCGCATACTAAGAAAATTTCTATAAGTTACTATTATTGTTTTTTCCATATTGGCATGTAAATATTTCAAATTTGACAAGTTCTTTAGGATTTCTTTCCCTTGTTTACCTTCTCATGCTTCTTGTGTTTGACTCAAATTATTTGTTCAGTTCTGGTTTTTTCATCAAGAATGCTTGAAAGTCCTCCACCTCATTAAATGACCATATTTTGCCCTGGAATAATATGCTCAATTTTGCTGGGTAGTTGATTCTTGGTTTTAATCCCAGCTCCCTTAATCTTCGAAATATCATATTCCAGGCCCTTTAATCCCTCAGTGTAGAAGCTGCCAGATCCTGGGTTATCCTGATAGTGCTTCCACAGTATTCAAATGGTTTTCTCTTGGCAGCCTGTAATATTTTCTTCTTTAATTGGGTATTCTGGAACCTGGCAATAACATTTCTAGGCGTTTTCCTTTGGGGATCTTTCTGAAGAGGTGATTGGTGAATTCTTTCCACTTCTCTTTTGCCATCTGACTCTAAAACATCAGGGCAATTTTCTTTGAGGATTTTTTGAAGGTTGCTTTCCAAGTTCTTTTTCTGTTCATGGGTTTCAGGTAGACCAATGATTTTCAGATTGTCTCTCCTGGATCTATTTTCCAGATCAGTGGTTTTTTCAAGGAGATATTTCACATTGCTTTCTATTTTTTCATTTCTTTGTAACTGTTTAATAGTATCTTGGTTTCTCATAAAGTCATTAGCTTCCACTTGCTCCACTCTAATTCTGATGGAATTATTCTCTTTAAAATTCTTTTGAGATTCTTTATCCATCTGGCAATTTTGACTTTTTAAGGCATTCTTCTCCCCATTGGCTTTCTGGGCTCCTTTTGCCATTTGAGTTAATCTATTTTTTTAAGTGTTGTTTTCTCAGGTTGTTGACTCTCTTTTCATGATTTTCTCACATCATTCACATTTCTCCTCCCAATTTTTCTGCCACTTCTCTTATTTGTTTTTCAAAGTCCTTTTTCAGTTTATCTATAACTTCCAGGCATTCTTCAAGTGTCTTGGGAGCATTTGGTGTGGGAGTTCTGACTGTGTTGTCTTCTTCCTGTTTCATGCTTTGATCCTTTTTCTCCACAAAAAAGGATTCTAGAATTTTATTGCTGTTCTTATTTTGCTTCCTTTTCCTCATGTTGGCCAGTCAATTAATTGGTTGGTTTTTTTTAGCTTTGTGAAACTCTGCTTCCACGGGGGAATTCTCGGTTCCAAATTGCTGGGGTTTTCCCAGCTGCTAGAGCTATTAGGGGGGTGTTGCAGCCCCACCCCCCAGCTTTAGTTTGCTGAAAGCACTCCCCAGGACCACCACCCAAGACTACAATCCAGATCCAGGCCACTCAATGCAAGAGCACTTGGCCCTGATCAATCAATTTAGAGCCCCGTACAGGGTCCACAGGCCAGGGGCTCTGAAGCAGCCCAGTGGGGGCAGCTGCCAATTACAGCAGTTACTGCCCTTCCCCCACTGCTTCCTTGCCCTGGGGGTAGATTGGCCAAACTGCTTTTCCTCCCCCAAATTTAGCTTCAAAGCTTCACTCACTTTCACTGACTTCTAATACTGGCTTAGTAGGTGTGAAGATTCCTCCAGGTGCAGTAGATCATCTTTGAAATAGACTCAAGCTGTGGTTTGGGAGGCGCGGCTCCTCCCAGTCGCCCTGTGGTCTGGCTGCAGTTTTGGTCTGGGCTGGCCTCAGCTCCCAGCCTGTGGTATGAACCCCTCCTGCTGAGTTGCCTTTCTCTAATCCTTATTTTTCACGCCTTGGTTGATGTGGAGTTGCTGGAGGTGTTGTAGTTCTTCTCTCTTGTAGACTGGCTGCAGCTGGGCTTCTCCTGACTGCCCTGGGGCCTGGCTGCGTTTTGGTTTCATTTTGTGCTGGCCTTGGCTCCCGTCCTGCCGTGATGATTCCCTTCTGCCAAGCTCCCTTCAGCAAGAGATGTGTTTTCTGTATTTTTGTGAGTTTGAGAGCCCTAGAATTTGTTCAGAGTCATATTTTATGGGTGTTTAGGGTAGGTGTGTGGGAGCTGCGGAACCTTGCTGCTTGTACACCACCATCTTGGCTCCGCCCCCTAGAAGCAGATCCAAGGATACTTAGTTCAGGTGAAACATGAAGAGCTAAATCAGATAGTTTTGTTATATTTATGATCATCCCCTTAGATTCCAGTACCAAGTACCTCTAGTTTGTATGCCAGATATGCGCATACACCTGTGTATACAATATACACATATATAGATGTATATATACGTACATGTATATATGTAAACATATAGCTTTTTATTTTTATTTATTTTTATTTTATTTTTTTTGCTTTTTGGAGGGCGTTTGTGGTTAAGTGACTTGCCCAAGGTCACATGGCTAGTTTTTGTGTTAAGTGTCTGGGGCTGGATTTGAACATCAGTCTTCCTGACTATAGGGCTAGTGCTCTATTCACTGCACCACCTAACCACTCCCATATAGCTGTTTTATATGTGTGCATATCTATACCTCTATCTTATTAAAGGAGTTTTAAAAGTGGTTTTGATTTTGATGGGAGAGATGAAAGTCAAACTCCAGAAAATCAAAAAGTTGAAAGAAAGTAAATTGATATGTTGTTTCTAAAATGGTTTGTGAGGTTGTAATATTGTCAAATTATGCAAATTATAACACTGTGCCTCTGAAAGGGAATGTGAATGAGAAGCTTCATCTTTGTGTACATCTGTCACCATGAATTCATTATAGCCATAGATTATGAATAATACTTTTCCACAATAGAATACATCTATTTTATTGCTTCTTTAATTTCCATTTCCCATATAATTTTCTATAGTAGCTGTGTATTTGTCAAGAGTAGACAACGTTTATTATAAATGTTAATTTATAGAAATACAAAATCAAGTTTTAAAAAGTGAAAATTTTAAAAATGATTTATATTTATTTTTAGTTGTCATTGTCATTTGATATTTGTTTACTGGGTGGGAAGTTTTTAGCTTTTTTATAAAAAAAGAAGAAAATGTTGTCAATTGAAGTTGTAAAATTATAACACTAACTTAACTGATTTGGTTATAATTTATTTTTGTTGGAAATTACATCTTATAATTAAATATATCCTTCAATAAAAATAGCATACCAATAGCATATTTATGAGTAATTTGCTAGTAGTAAACTAAAGCATAAGGTAAATAATGAGTTTGTGATTGTAATAGTAGTAGTAGTAGCAGCAGCAGTAGTGGTAATAGTAGTAGTAGTAGTAGTAGTAGTAGTAGTAGTAGTAGTAGTAGTAGCAGGTAATGATGATGAAGATGATTTTCCCCATGTACACTAGAAAGAAATAAAAATGTTTTTATCAGTTATATACTGGCATTCTTGAAATTCAAACTACTGAAATTTGAAGACAAGTAGATGAAATTTATATTTTGGAAATGAGTCTTCCTTTATGTAACTAAAAGTGCTTCTTGAAAGAAACTAATTCCATACTGGGGCAGCTAGATGGCACAGTGGGTAGAACACTGGACCTGGAGTCAGAAAGGACTGAATTCAAATGTGTGATCCTGGCCAAATTGCTTAACCTTGTTTGCTTCATTTCCCTCAATTCTAAAATAAGCTAGGAAAAGTACATGGCAACAGCTCCAATATCTTTGCCAATAAAACCCCAAATGAGATCACAAAGAGTTGGACCTGATTGAAAAATAACTGACCAACAACTGAAAAGTTCTATAGAGCAAATGTGGCTAAGTACCATTTAGAAGTCCTAAAAATTTAATATCAGATGTTTAAAAGCAGACTTTTTACTTATAGTTCCCACATTTTGATAGACTAAGGGACATATTCTCTCTGGAAAGTTTAATTTTGTTGATGCAAAGTATATGAAAAGCTCATCTAAGGCTAGCATGTCAAAGTCCTTAAAATCAGTTTTCCTGCTCTTGAGACATTGCAATTATTTTAATTTCTTAATGCTATCACTTCCATCTTCTGCCCTACATTTCCATTTTGATCATCTCTTCTTTCATAGACTATTGTGATGGCTTCCTAACTGGTCATACTTCCTTCAATCTATCTCTTCTCCTAACCGTCATTTAAAACATTAATTTTCTTCCTAATGTGGCACTCTTCCTATATCACTCTTCAGGTCAAAAAGTCCCTCTTTTCAGTGGCTTCTCTACTATTTAGCAAATAAAATGTGAATTATTAATCCTAGCATTCAAGATCTTCCCTTAACTCACATTCAATAAGCTTTCTTACCCAAACTCCCCTTAACCATATTCCTAGTAAAATATGATTTTAATTTTCTCATTCACTTCTCTCTTCTCCTTTCCTCATATAGAAGAAACTGGAAGGGTACTTTGTTCACACATGCTTGATTCCTGGCATTGAGTTTTCCTTGTCATTTCCTTTTATTGAAAACTCAGATTGTTTTTAAATTTCAACTCAGGAACCCCCTCCTCCCTCTATGAAACTTTTTTTTCCTGATTCTTTCTTCCACTACCCATCCCAGCTAAAATTTCTCCAAGACCATTACTTTGATGGTTTTTGTCATATCTATTTTTGTATCCCCAGCACCTAATACAATGTCTTTCACATAGTAGATGCTTAAGAAAGGTGCTCTGCACAGAGTAAACATTCAATAAATGGTTGTTGAATTATTGAATTGATTGCATCATTCAATATATCTCAAAATGAGGATCTTACAGGTAGTCATTTAAATGTTCAGTAACTTGTGAAGTTTTTTCTTAATTCTAGCATGAGGTTATTAAGAGCTTAAATTTTCTTCCTCTTAAGTTTTTTTTAAGTTGATTTATCAAAAGGAATAGGTGTGAAAAAAGATCTTTTGCCTTGATTATATATATATATATATGATATATACACACATATGTGATATATATGTAATATATGTGATGTGTGGATATATCTATATATTATATATAATATAAATATTTCACATGTATATAATATGCATGTAATATGTACATACATACATGTATGTATGTATATATTTATATATGGTTTGAAAATTGTTGACATGGGAGAAATTGTTAGGAAACTGGCAAAAATAATTGATTGGGTTCCCTAAATTGCAGTGGTCTTGAATAATTTTTAGATCATAAGCTCTTAAGAAAAGAAGAAAAAAAGAGATATTGTTGAATCAGAGTCTAGCTCTGGTTAAAAAATAGCTTGGTAATGCAATTTATTTGAAAACTTCAAGACCCTGTGTTTTTTGGTTTGTTTTTTCTATTGAAGAGTCTATTTGCAGAAGCACATCACAACCATCCTGTGCTTTACTTGTAACTTTTCCTATTTTATTATAACCAAAAACCACAATAACACAATTTGATTATGAGCCATGCTAAACTTACCTGATCTGCTTTTCATACAATAAATAGCTTTTTTCCAGGAACTAAGTTGTTTTCTGTTTTCCATTTAAATTGATTTTGAGAAACTTAGAGTCATCTTCATGTTACTCTAACAGCTAAGGAGCTCCCTCTTATGTGTTGGATGCCCAGAAGACTACCCGAGGTTAAAGATATTCATATGTCTACTTGTTCAGAAGCAAAGCTCATCAACTACATCTCTCTCTCCTCACACTATATATATTTCTTATTTTGCCAGAGGACACCGTTCATTTAAAACAAGATCATTTAATGGAATGGCATAGTAAAAAAATATACACCCCCCCCCAAATGTTGAGGAACACTATCTGACACATATACTATCAGAGGAAGCATTGGTTATGACTATTGAACATGCATGAAGGCATGCAAATGTAGGAAACAGATGACCGGGGAATACATGTAGAAGGCTTTTATGGAAAGGATATTTATGACTGGGTTACAGGTATGGGGAGCAATCATGTAGGGAACACGTATAGCCAGGCCACAAACATAACCAAGGAATCTCACACCTAAAATGCTGTTGATGCCTTTCATGAGGTCATAATAATTCTTTGCTGGAAACATGACTTCATTAGCAGTGCTGAGCATATAGACTCTTCTGGGTTTCATTTTGCTGGACATTTGCTATAGGCATGGTTTTGTGGAGATTTTGTTGTTACTAGTTCTGGGCTTCATATCTTCTGAACAACTTGCTGGCCATGTGGGCTCTCATAACCTAAGGCATTGTGACTAGAACTTCTCTTTCAGATAATCAATAATAATTCTTTTAAGCTATAACTAGAGGTTATCAGCCACCATAACATTTTTTAAAAAGTTATACAGAGTGATCTCAGGCTAATATTAGTTTTTCTTTTTAATTCCCTGGGGATGGTCTTCTGCCGTTTCAGACAACAATGTTACAGGAATAGAAATATCTTGTGAATCCTTATTAGCCCTTTGTGGGGAGTTTTTTGACCCAAAATTCCATTGCAGAAGACTTGGTTAAGTTTTCCAACCTTCCAAAGGATACCTATAATCAGTTTCATTTTCTTCTGTATCATTACCATCTGAGCTGTCAGAAGGTCTGATAACTTTATGAAATTTAAGCAATTCAAAAGAAGTATTTTCTTCCCAGAATCCATGTGGTTATCTGTCTAACCTTCCTTTGCTCCTGTTTCCCTGAAAATCACTTTTACTCTCAGAGATCATTTTTTGTTGTTGGTTGATCATTTCAGTCATATCTGACTCTTTGTGACCTTATTTGGGATTTTCTTGGTCATGTTTGTTTCCTTTTTTGTGACATCAGAAATGGAAATCCAACAAACCCTGCTTAAGTTAGATAAATCCCCTCCTTATAAAATATCTGAGTGTCTCTAATCAAGGTACTGTTATGATTCCTAAGGTGAACCAAGCAAACGCCTATGATCCTGAAACTGAGCAAGCTTGCCCTGAAGCATGGACCCAAGAGTGCCACACAATCACCAACTCTCATTTCCTACCAATGTAAAAGACCATCATTGCTGAACTGCCCTCATACTATCCTAGGTTATTGTCATTGTCTGTTCCTTTCTAGTCCCACTTTATGGATTGTTGTGGTTTATAGGTTTAAGCCCTTACTCAAAGTAAGATTTTGGGGGTAAGGGAAAGATGGCAGCTAGTTCTCTGCCTCACTCTCCTTCTCTTGTTGTCTTTTCCTGTTCTCCCCAGTTTTCAACTAAGTCCTGCAGATCTTCTCTTAAATCTGTAAAAAAGGAGGAACAGATCGCTTTCAGGGTTAAATCATTTAAAATTTTCTACTAAACCCCTTCAGTTTCAACAACAAACTGATAATTCCTTATAGAATATGGTATTTAATTTACTATATGATTTTCTTTATTCCCAAGACGGACCCACTAAAAAGTGACTTTTTGTAGCATATTTTCACAGCCCTGTATGGTGTCCTTCAAAATTCTAAGCAATTACATACCTGCCCACCTACAATTTCTATCATTTCTGTCCCTTATACAGGTCTGAACCCTGCGGATCTTTTATAAACTGGAGACTGAGCACTGCTTCCATTATCATTAACTCTTTTCCAATGTATGCCTAGGTGGTTGACAAATGTAAGGATGAGAAAGAGATAGATCACTGTTCCTTCTGTTCTTGTGATCCCTAGCAATTTATCTCAGAAGGCTGTAATTCATTTAAGCAAGTATTTATTAAGTTCTTATTGTGTGGCTTTCAGTTATAGACATGCAAAGTTAAATGCAGATTAAGATAAAAATCTGAATAGTTATACTACTTTTATGGCAATCCAATTCTCTGGCAATCATTTTTTTGGCAGCAAACAGAGGAAGTATTTATCCAGAAAATTCTACCCACATAAAAAATTCTATATCTGCCTCATGCAGATATAATCTTGGTGTGTAAATACATATTCCCACATATGAAAAACAAAAAGTGATTTGGAGAACGACAATGATAAAGTACTGTTTTTATATGCAGATGATGCTGTTGATTTTGAGTAGTATTGATAAGTCTTTGACAACATAGAGAAATAAGTATAGATAGCACATTTCTCAAAGCATTTTCAACTTTCAAATTCTATGAAATCTTACATAGTAACCACAAGCAACATGCATGTGTTAATCAAACAGAAGATGGCTTAAAGGAGTTATTTACATTACCATTCTTTATTAATACATTGGAAAACATTTTGCAAGTCAGAAAACTAAGGCATAGATTATGGTCATACCAGTCTTTAAAAGAATTAGAAATTTGAAGTCTTCATAAATCATAACTTGAAGAGTTTCATTTATTTGTAGCAAACACTGTTACTAATATAAATAAATCTATAATAGATCTATATAGCTAGACATTCAGCAAGTCACAACAAATCACATAATTTGGATCTTCAGGAACATATATAATGCTAGACAGATCTATGTTTAATAAATACTGATTTTTTAAAATGTTAGTATTTAATGCAATCATTATTATAAGACTTGGGTTTGAGTCTTTTTTCTGTCATTTACTGCTTATCCTGCAATGGATCTATTTATTTATCATTGGAAAGTCTCAGTTTCCTTGTATGTACAACGGGGTTACAACTGTGTGAGTGTGTGCATGTGTGAGTGCATGTGTGTGCTTGTGTGTGTGTGTGTGTGTGTACATAGTCCTGCTACATTAGAGGCAAAATTCTATATCTAGCCATAATCTACATCAGCGTTCTCATGAGGAAAACATTTATAAGCCATTTTGAGATATAAAAAGTGAGATATGTTTTCAAATAATCACACAAAGTATCAGTTGAAACTTATATCAGAAATTTTACATGTAAAAGCATCAATATATCAGACTATATGCTTCCATAAAGCAACAAAAATAGGAAGCCTGGAAAAATAAAAGAAACACAAATCTTACTATGTAGCTCAAATGCTTTTGATAAAGGACAGAATTTCCTGTATTACTTCAAAAATAATTTCATAGTAGACATACTTTAGTTCTCCTTGTTGAGCAAGGAAACAATAATTTTTAATAACAATTTGGGTTTTTTTGGTTAAATATTAATCAAAAGTCTTTCAATGTGTATTGAATAATCTACCTATTTGGGCAATGAGGCTTGTCCCACAGAAACTTGCTATAAATTCTCCCCCTGGCCCTTATTTTCTATTTTCCTTCTAATTTTGACTGGATTCATTATGTTTGTGCAAAAGTTTTAAAATTTCATGTAATAAAAATTAATCATTTTACTTCCCATAGTCTTCTATATCTCTTATTTTGTTATCAACTCTTCTTTTTTCCATAGAACTGAGAGATACATTTTTTCATGTTCCCCTAATTTACTAATGATATCATCCCTTATGTCTAAATCATTTATCCATTTTGATCTTACTTTGTCTTTTAGAGTGAGCTCTTGATCTATGTCTAGGTTTTGCTAAATCCCCAAAGCTTGGATGTTTGTATTAATCAAACACTAGATTACTATGGGCATTTACTATGTATTGGGTATCTATTTCATTGACACACCATTCTGTATTTATTAGCCAGTACCAGATCACTTTGATAATTATTGCTTTGTAATATAGCTTGGAATCCAGAACTGCTGAGCCACCTTCCTTCACTTTGTTATATATATTTTTATTGATTCTTTTGATACTTCGATCTTTTGTTCTTTCAAATGAATTATGTTACATTGTTTTCTAGGTATATAAAATAATTTTTTTCTAGTAAGTGTTAAGTGTCTGAGGCTGGATTTAAACTCAGGTCCTCCTGACTCCAGGTTGTAGCACCAATGTGATATTCACAGAGACAAAGCAGCTATGAATATGCTGGTGTAGTTGTGAATCACAAAATGTAAAAGGCTCTCTTTGTGGAAGACAGAACCAAAGCATTTATTCAAATACCAGAAAGCTGAATGGCAAAACCAGAAAGCCAAATTCATTACAGTAACCACAAAGCTAGTACACATAACCAACGCAATGAACACCCACATTCCCAAGTCTTCCTAAAACTTCCCTCCATCAGGCCTTCAAAACGAAACAGACTCCCTCAGATAGAACGCCCCTCTCTTACTCACCATAGGTCCTCAGCCTCCACACTGCTCGCTTGCAGGAGTTCTGGCTCTCTCGGCTTGTGCTCAACTTTTTATCTGGTCATTAGCTCCTCCTCCCTGTTCCACCCTTTCCTATTGCATCAGTAAGTTCCTCCCACTGTAGGATTCACAAGTGCTTCTTAACAAAGGCTGGATAAAATCAAGGGCAGACTATACTTGAAACAAGGTGTTAAGTACTTGTTTGCTTACCATTACAAGGGGCAGGGAAGATCTTCAAATGCCCATTACCCTTACACAGGGCTGATGATCTATTCACTGTGCCACCTAGCTGCCCTTCCACAGTAGGATCCAGGCTTGTTATTGACAAGGCACTAGCAAGTTTGAGGAATAGAGGCCTTCTGTCTCTGGCCTAAAGGATAGAAGAACATTCATGACTCCTTCAGATGCTACCCATCAAGCTTTCAGTTTTACAGCTTGTGTACACAAGTCAATATCAGAGGCTGCTTTAGGGTAGCTGTTAAGCTTCCTAAGCTTATCTCTCTGTCTCTCAGATTCAGTATCTGCTATTATTAATCTCCACCTTAGCTGTACCCTCTTATGGATGATTCCGCTTTCTTTATGAGTCTTGTCAAGTTTAACTCTAAGACATTTCTTTTACCAATACCTTTCTCCACACTTACATAGCCATTTAGCTATTTCAGTCCCTCATCATCCCTCACTCAAATCATTTCAATGGCCTCCTAATTGATCAACCTACTTCAGGTTTGTCCTTTTTTCCAGTCCATCCTTTGTGTAGTAGCCAAAGTGCTATTCTTAAATTACATGTTTAATCATTTCACCCAATTGTGGCACAGGAAAATAAAAGCATTAACTCTAAATCTTGCAGACATAGGTGCAGATCCCATTTCTGACATTATCCAAGTAACATTTTGGATGTTAACCACCTTTGACCTCAGTTTACTCATATGTAAAATGAAAGAGTTAGATTAGGGATTCTTAAAAACTTTTTCTAGCTACCCCTTCAGCACTTCTTAAACCATTGGTTGTGACCCCAATCAAAATCCTTTGTAACATGTCTTTATCCTTCCTTTTCAGTCTCATTAGAGGTTATTCCCCTTCATATACTTTATAGCAAACTGGCCTTTCTGTTTACAGTGACTGTCACACAACAGGTGCTTTAATAAATGCTTATTGGTTTGACTCACACATAGGCTATCCACAATGCCTGGCATTCACTCTCTCTTTACCTTTTCTTTTGAGAATTCTGGGTTTCCTTCAAATCTTATCTTAAATGCAACCTATTCTCCAAGACCTTACCTGATACTCCAGTTGCCGCTGTTTCTTCTCTTCACTTTGCATTCATTTTGTATGTGCGTACTATATGTACACACACATATATGCATATGTATACATATACACACATATATGTGTATGCATACATGTACATACATACTTATACATGTTCTTGTTGTCCCGTCTATTAGAATATAGACTACTTAATAGTAGGGGTTGTTTTGTTTTGTTTAGGCCTCTCTGTCACTAGAACCCAACAGTATCTTTCATATAGTCCGTTTCTTGATTTACTGATTCCCTGTTTAGTCTAGGTGTCAGTGTGTCTCATTTAATTATATCAATAGCCCAAGTCCTATATACTTAGTCATGTCCATCTTCCCTCACTGTTGTCAATCAAACTTTTAAGTAAAGTTTCATTATGTTAGTGGATTGTTTTACTTAACTAGGTAAAAAAGGAATAATAAAATGTAACCAGTAACCACCTCAGTTCTCCCCAGCCTTTATAAATATTGATTCCCATTTCAAAGCTTAAATAGATTATTATTCTTATTATATAAACCTAGTAAAGTACTTAGTATGTTCCTCTCATCTGTCAAAGGTACAGAAAGGGTGAGTTATCAGATCTTCACAAAACCATAGAATTGGCATTTAGGTCCAAATAAATCATTAGCATCCATTGGGTGGCTAGGTGGCACAGTGAATAGAGCAGCGGCCCTGGAGTCAGGAGGACCTGAGTTCAAATCCGGCCTCAGACACTTAACACAAAAACCTAGCCCTGTGACCTTGCGCAAGTCACTTAACCCCAACTGCCCTCCAAAAAAAAAAAAAAATTTTTAGCATCCTCTATAATTAATCAATTAACCAAACAACAAGCATTTATTAATTACCAAATTTATAGCAGGCACTGCACTAAATCCTGGAATTACAAATAACAAAAAAATGATTGTTAGTTGTCAGGAGCTTATAATATAAACGAGTGAAGGAATACCAGAAGGAATCATGCAATCCTGCCACGTTCCCTTCTGACTTTTCCTCAGTTTCCACAATTACATCATTTCTGCTGCTTTGACAGATTATCTACTATTGGAAGAACTTGAAATACTTTTGAATTATATTCTTTTCATGACTACCATTCCTATCCCTTTCATCACACATACACACACACACACATACACACACACACAGTCCTCTGCCTAAGCATCCATACATCAGACACAATGCCCAGGGAGAGGTTGGTGAGGGGGGGTGGAGAAACACCTTCAATCTCTCAGACCTTGAGTCCTTCTGTGGGAGGGAGAAGAAGGGTGATTGAGGGGAGGAAGTGAGGGAAGAATGGAAAACCATCAAGTGAGTTTTCAGCTACAAGTGGTTTACACACTTTTTTAGGTAACTAACCAGTTTCTCTAGGTATTATATGTATATTATTCCTATCAGCATTAATGAGAAATATAAAGCTGGGGAATTACCCTATTTTGGTAAAGATTGCTGAGTTGAACAATTAGACTGAAATTATATCTCTTGAATGGAGAATATAGAATAGATCTAGTATAATTGATACCATTTACATCTGAGTCCTTCTTAGTGCTAGTTTGTAGGACATGAAAGCTAATGTAATACTATATTTAAAAAAAATCCTCAAAATGAGTGAACAAAAAGCCCCTTATTATTTGCTACTGATTTCATTTCACCTCTCATTTATTTGTAGCAATGAGGTGTGAAAATTGTTCTTTTGTTGTCTAAAATTGATCAGTAAATGGGACTGCAGCACATTTTTATGAAATTTAGCATAAATGGGTGAGGTGCGCTTTACAATTAATTCCTGGGTTTAAATTAAAGGAATAGGCAGTACCCCAAATGAAGTTGTACCTCCTGTTCATGTGAGGTGTCCACTGAATGATTCATTCATTAGCTCTTCTATGTCTAGTTAACAATGATGCTCATTTTATAAGTTCACATTTTCTTTTGAAAAGTCTTCCAAAAGAGTAAATTTTTTGCACAAACTATATGCAGTGAAAATTGAATAATACAGTGAAACATATTTGTATATTTTTACCGTACCAACAGTTAGCAATAGTCATATTCAGAGAGCACTTTTTGAAGTCCAAACACATTCTGAAAGTTTGCATGCAAATGCTCTCTAGGCCAAATTCTCATGCAGTAAAGAACTGAATAATAATCATTTTTGAAGCCATTGGACTTAAATGACACTGATTCTCCTTTGTGACTAAACCACTCCATAGAAATAAGTGGTGAATAAAGAAAGAGGCTCATTAACAATCTTCAATCCCTTAAGAGTCCATTGGAATATATTGGCTTAGTTGATGTTATTAGAATGAATTTTCAATTTTGAATACCCTTCTAGGCTTCTTAGCTTCCTTTTGCTTCATGACTACAGATTCCTCCTTCATATTGAAACTGGAAATACAGACTTAAAAAGGACATTTTCTTGCTCAAGTCTCACCTCTGAAGCATGCTATAAAACTTCGGATATCACTTAATGTCTCAGGACCCTCAGCAATTAAATGTGCTATTGTTAACTGACAAAGTTAATGTATTGCCAAACTGATTCCTTCTTTTCTTCTTCTCCTTCTCCTCCTCCTCCTCCTTCTCCTTCTCCTTCTCCTTCTCCTTCTTCTCCTTCTCCTTCTCCTTCTTCTCCTTCTCCTTCTCCTTCTTTTCCTTCACCTCCTCCTCCTCTTCTTCTTCCTCCTTCTGACTCTCCTCTCCCCTCCCCCTCTCCCCTTCCCCTTTTTCTTCCTATCCTTCCCCTACTTATTCTATTTTCTCCTTTGACTTCATCCCTTTTCAAAAGTGTTTGCTTCTGACTACCCCTTCCCCCACTTTGCACTCCCTTCTATTGTTCCCCCCACCCACTCCCATCCTCTTTCCCCTTACTTCCCTGTAGGGTAAGATACCCAATTGAGTGTGTATGTTATTCCCTCCTTAAGTCAAATCTGATAAGAGTAAGGTTCACTTGTTCCCTTTCACTTCCCCCTCTTCCTCTCCGTTGTGAAACCTTTTTTCTTGCCTTTCTGTGTGAGATAATTTACCCCCATTTTATCTCTCCCTCAGAAATGAAAATAGTATGAAACCAGACAATATAACCCAAATAAGATCAAATCAATGAATTCATTAGAGTTAAAATGAAAGAAAAGTGTCCAAAGTGTTGTGAGGCAAAATACAGACTCTAGCTTGGCACATAAAGCCCTCTCTCTGTTAGTCATATCAGAGAACTTAAGGTCTAACATAGATGTGCAAATAGTATGGATTGAGTGTGCCAACACACCTGGCTCTTTATATGCTTCTGTAACCGAATCCTTTAATTTTCTCTAAGAGAAAACTTAATCTCAAGGAGGTTAGGAGTGGCAGAAAAAGATAGAAGAAAGATCTTAGCAGTCTTTTGTACATAAGAAACACAAGAAAATTTAAAGACACAAAATTGGAAAGAGATTCTGGAAAAAAAAAGATTTCTTCTGAATTGTGTGACTCTCTCCATCCTTTGTATTCTCCTCCCAAAAACCATCATTACAGATAAAGTAAAAAAAATCACAGTATCAAAATAGACAGGGGAACTATATTATGCTTACATGAACTATAGATAATGAATCAGTATCAGTAATAATCAGGTTCATCAAATGTCATGACATTTAGATTAATGAAGCAAAAATTAATTAAATTATTAAACTATATATTATGAGTACTACAACCATTATAGGAGACTTAAATATTCTTTTTTTCAGAGGAGGAAAAAGGAGAACAGAAAAGGCTGTTACCAAATTAAAATTTATGGCATTTTCTGAATGTATATATTAAGATACACCTATTTTTCAGCAGCAAATGGTTCTCAAAAGTTAGTATATGCTTTACCAAAACATGGCATTAAGTGTAATGAGAGAATTATTTATAAAAATGTAAAATATCCAGATGAACAAAATATGAAGTTTGTTCCATAATCAATTTACTCTCAGAAAATGAAACTGAATTGCAAGAAAAGAAAAGAAAAGGAAAAAAATGAAACTGTTGTCCACACATATGTGCAGATAAATTCTATACCTTTTTTTAAAGAAAAACTTATTTATTTGAAAAAAATACATAACAGAAAATGCCTTACCATTCTCCTTTTATGAGACAAATATGGTCTCAATGTCTAAACTAGTGAAGCATAAAGCAATGAAAAAGGACTATAGATCAATATTGTTCATGATTATGAATTCAAAACTTTAAAATAAAATCCTGGAAAATGTAATTTATTAAAAATCCTTCATTCTGCTCAAGGTGATTATATATCAGGTTAAATTATGATTCAACATGAGGAAAACTATTGATATAATTAATTTGCAAACAAAAACATCCTAAAACACATAATCAGTAAATCATCTAACAAAATACATCATTTAAAAATTGATTCAGAAGTATAAAACTAAAACCTAAAGCTAGTGTGTTACAAAAGTAAGTTATCAGAATAATTTCCAATGCATTTAATACTATTATTAATATTTTTATAATTAATATTATTGTTAATTTTTGATATTTAATTAATATTAATAATATTCTAATACATACACTCCCTTTCTGTAACTGATTTGTTAAATTCCTAGAAAGGCTAAAATAGCAATTAGGCAAGAGGAACTTCAGAAAAGAACAGGGGAAAAAATTCTTATTTGAGTAGCAGAGGTTGGTAAGAAACCTTTGACCCTTTAGGGGCTTCTGAGGGATTACTCCCCTTCTTATACATGTGCTAACTAGATAGTTTAATCTCTCTTTATATCCAGAAAGTCATAATAGGTTAAAAAATAATTTATAATCCTTTTGAAAGCTATTCACAACTCATCTACTGAGGGATAAATTTTGGTTGTAAGTATTCCTCTGTGTGTGTGTATATATACATACATGCATAATACATACATATACACACATCCATATGCATACATAATGACAAAAATTATATTAGTGGGATTTAGGTCTTTATTTTGTGATCATTCAAATTACTAACGAAAGCAGAAAGTCTTCTTGTAAGCAATCATACATGAGAACATACTTTTCAAAACCGGAGTTGGTACTTTGGTTCAATTTTAATTTTTAAGAGCGTAGATATGCCATATTATACCTTTACTAAAAATGATACATTAGATCTTGGTTCTGTGTCCAACTCTGAGACCTTAAAGCTTAAATTTATTCGTTTTTAAAATGGACTCTAAAGCCAATTCTAGATCTAATGTTATATCATATAAGATCATTTGAGATCTGTTTGATTTGAGTTTCACATTGATAATCATTACATATCATATCCTTGGCCAAAGTCTGATTAATCAAACAGACTGCATTGTTTTGCTTCACTTGAAAAACAGCTTTTCCTGTGCCAGCAACTCCAGAGACCAGATAAGGCTAGAAGTGGGACTTCTCCTTAACTTGGGACATATTCCATATGGGAGGGAAACAGACATTTTGAGACCATAAATTCCATTGGACCCTGTTTTGTCCATTGTCCTGTCCATTTGTACTTATGATTAAGAAACTTCCTGACTCACAATATGGATAGTAAAACATGGAGATCAAAAATTTGTCTGACACAGTCACCCTGAACTGGGATGTTTCTAAAATGTATTTAAACTTTCTAATTCTTTTGTTCGGCAGTCAGAACTTAGCTTCTAAGTCCTTGTACAAGTTCACTAGTTTTAAGGGAATAAAATGAAATAGCAGTATATTGTTAATTTGTTTGTCTCTTTTAATCAAACTTTTCAGGTCAACAATGTGTATTCTCTTACAGCCTTACATGCCCTTCTCTCCTCTGATACTGCCAAGCACTCTAGAGCAGGTCCTTATTACCTCAGGACTTGCTTACTGCAATAGCCTTCTGGTTGTTGTGCTTGCCTCAAGACTCTCCCTTCTCTAATCTACTCTCCATTTAGCCATTAGAGTGGTTTTTATAAAGTGCGTGTCTGATTATTATATGCCTCCTGCTCAATAAACTCCATTATCCTTTTATTGTCCCCAGGAGCAAATAAAGATTGCCCTGTTTAGTATAGCCCTGCACAACTTAGTCCCTTCATATGTTTTCTTCAACATGTGTTCTTTAGTTTGATAACACTGATCTCCTCTCTGTTCTACAAACAAGATGCTGTATCTCATGGCTCTGAGCACTTTATCTGGCCATGCCTGGAATACCTCAGTTCTTTCCTGTGACTTCTGACCTCTCTAGTTTCCTTTCATTCCCAACTAAAATCCTACCTTCTATAGGAAGTCTTTCCTAATCTCTCTCAATTCCACTTCTTTCCCTCTTTTAATTATTTCCTATTTATCTGTATACAGCTTTCTTTGAACATATTTGTTTCCATAACATCTTCTTCAAAAGATTGTAAGCACCTTGAGGACAGGGACTGACTTTTGCCTCTTTTTGCATCCCCAACACTTAGCACAGTGTCTGGCATATATTAAGTGCTTAATAATTGTTTATTAAATGAATCAATGGATACATGGACACAAATCATAGAAAACTTAGTTAATCAAACCCTTGGCCTAATCTCATTTGTGCTCATTCTATAAACCAGTGTTTCCCAGCCAAAATGTCAGAGCACACTCCAAAATCCTCATCCACATTCTTATGTCATTCAAAACCATTCCTCTGGTTTTGGCTGCAAAACTCATCAAAACGGGGCACATCAGACTGGGTGATTTTTGTCTTAAAAAAATTCTTCTATCTAATTCCTGGCCTCCAACTTCCTGACTCAGAACTGAGCTGAAGTTCACCTGTCACAACTTGACAGTGTAGCCTTTCATTGAAGGTGTATTTCTCTTTCAAAGGTGTCATTGCCAACTGCCATGTCTCTGACAAGTGTGTCCTGGAATGAGAAATGTTGAGTTCTGAAGTCCTGATAACTATTTTCAAAATTATATTGTATTGACATTTTTTATTTAATGTAAATATGTGTATGTATACACATATAAATATATGTATACACATGTTTAAATATACATATATTTACATATTTCATTTTTCTAGCAACTTCAGAAGATTTCCTCCGAAATGAATCTTCTCAGAGGCCATATAGTTTCACATTCTGAGCTCATTTCAAATTTACTCATTTCCAATGATAAATGAAAGCTTCAGGGCCTCCATTTAGATATTACCTTTCAATTGAAAACTGCTCACAAAGGAAAGGCTTTCTGATTGTTTTCTCAAATCATAAGTTAAGTCTCAAACCTAGAAAATAAATTGTTGTTTGCCTCTGGATGCAGAAAAAAGGATTTTCTTTGTTCAAGGATACCTGCCTAAGGGACAGAGGCAACATTCATTTGAAATCTGCTCTACCACATGCTTTCCAGAAGGGAATATCTCAATAAGACCTGATGTTTTTTTCTTCTGGGCCTAATTGGAGTTCTTTCCCTATGTTTCTTGATTTGTTGTAAAATACATAATTTTTTGCTCCTTCTTTTCTCTTTCATCTTCTTTTCCTCTTTTCCTCTTCCTTATTCTTTCAGCCAAATTCATATTTTCATGTATGTATATGCATTCATGCATTCATATACATGTGAATATGTAAGGAAGGAAGTCAATTGAGTCCATAAATCAATCACCCCAACCCACTTAGCCCCAAGATTTTGCTAGGTGAAAATACATAGCAATTCATTAGCTCTGAGCAAGGACTAAATATCTTTGATATTTAATTTAATTGGGTAAAGAAATATCTTCAAATTGATTGAGGGACTTGGTAATGATATCCTGTGGGTCTTAAACTAGGAAGCTAGTTTAGAAGCAGGCAATGAAATACCTTGCAACAGAAAAGAGCATCCTAGCTAACTTCTAAGAATAGACTAGGGGAGGAATAGGATTTCAGTCTGAGTTTTACTCTCATCCTCTCTTTGTTCAGTGGGAAGAGGACTTTATGAAATTCAAATCACCAAAATGATTTGGGACTTCTCTTCTAGGTCTTAATATTGAAGAGTATCAGTATCTTCATTTGCAGACAATCAAAATGTACTCAATAAAGAAAGGCAACTTTAAGAAACTACTAGAAGCCAATAGGAGAATATGGCCCATGCCTAAAGAATGGGAGAAAAAAGGCTTTTAGTATGCAGACCCTTTGCCACACATGCTTGAGTCCTCTTTACATTGGACCCTCTATGTATCTGTGAGAGCTTATGCCACAAAATTTGGGGGCAGATATGTTTTGTACCAAATTTTCTTACTATACTCTGCTATAGTGACTTCATAAGTGCCCTTTTGTGAAAGTTAATTAAGTCTGCCAGACTAGTTGATATTCACTGATAATCATGGAGGAATAAAGATGAGGGATTATTAGCTATTGCTAATGATATACAATCCACTTCCTCTGAGTTAAGCCTAGAACTCTGGTGAAGTATATTAGCTGAGCTCTGGAGGCCCATCCTGGTCAGTGAGTTTGAGGGCTGAGAGAGTAACCCCTATTTCTGTTGAGGGCAACACAATCTTCCCAGTTCCTCAAGCTCAAAAGCTTGAATCATCCTCGACTCCTTACCATTTCTCACCCTCCATACCCAATCTATTACCAAGGTCTATTGATTTCACCTTTGAAACGTGTCTCAAATAGTCTCCCTTCTCTCCTCAAATACTGTCACCCTCTTGATATAGGCCCGTATCACTCATGCCTGAACTATTGCAACAGTTTGTTGGTAGATGTGCCTGTTTCAAGTTGCTCCTTACTTTAATTCATCTTTCAGTCAACAAAGCGATTTTCCCAAAGAAAAGATCTGAATATATCACCTCCCCACACACCTAAATATACTCCAGTGGATCCCTCCTACCTCCAGGATCAGATATAAAATTCTTTTTGATATCCAAATACCATTATAATCTAATTGACTTCTACCTTTCTAGCTTTCTCATACCTTACTTACTCCCTGCCATGTATTCTTTGATCTTATTACGCCGGTCTCCTTGCTGTTCCATGAAAAAGACACTCCCATTTTCACCTCTGGACATTTCTCTTGCTGTCCCCCAAGTCTAGAATATTTTTTGTCCTCATCTCTACCTATTGATTTCACTTCAAGTCCCAATCAAAATTAAAATATCATCTTCTAAAGGAAACTTTTCCTAATTCCTCTTAATTATAATGCCTTCCCCTTTTAAAATTATTTCCTGTTTTTCCTGTATGTACCTTGTTTGTACACATTTCTTTGCTTATTATCCCCTCCATTTGACTGAGAGTTCTTTGAGCACAGGGATTGTCTTTTATCCTTTTTTTTTCTGTCTCCATCATTTAGCAGTTTCTGACACTTAGTGGGCAATAAAGCATTTCCAAAGTTAGTTCATTATCTGAACTTGGTAGTAGTATATGAGGAGCCTTCTTGTCTTCTATAAATTTCTCCAGTCATAAATTACAAAGCTTGAGTTGTGCAAAGGCAAATCTTCTACTATGTGGGAATATTGATGAAATAATTAATAAAAAATATGTAGCAGTAGGACCAAGTTCTTGACATATATACATACATACATACATACATATATACATATATATATATATATAATTTTCTTTTGTTATGGTTTCCCTCTTCAGCTTAAATGCCAAGCAGATATTTCAGATACGCAATTATCATAAAGTAACTGAAAATTCTGAGTTCTTCATATGTCAATACATCTACATTTCTTAAGTGCCTACTATGTGACAGGCAGGCATTAAAGGTTGAACTGGCAATTTTCCAACAGTGATTCATTTGCTGGGCTTGATAACTATTTTGATGTATTAGCAATTACTAGTGACATCATACAGCTGTACAATTAGAGTTGGAATGGAACTTTGATCAATCCAATTAAAATCTGTCCATTTACAGGAGGCGAAACAAAACATAGACATATTGTTATGTGACTTTCCCAAGGTAACACAGGTAACAAATAGAAGTAAGGATTTGAGCAAATATTTTCAGATTACAAATCCAACATTCTTTCCACTGTAATAATTCAAAATAACAACAATGGCAACATCACCTAATACATCTTTAATTGTACACAATTTAAAAAATTGAGAAATGAAAAAAAAGAAGATGAAGTCATCAATCCAATAAGTAAATGATTAGGCTGGGAAAAGAATGTTATGAAAAGCACAATCTATAATTACTGAACATCATCCAATTACTGGGCTACTATATGTTCCAGCACTTATCAGTGGGAACTTAGATTACTTTACAAGAATTGTGTGTTTTAATTTTTTCTTTTATGTATTGTCTTCAACAAAGATAGCATTTTATTACACATTGAATAAGTATCTCTGCGTAAATATACCTGGCAAGAGAACAATGAGCTCAGATGACAAATGTTACTAGGGTTGGAATTTAATAGAGATGTGATTACTAAGCCTGGTTATGGACAGAAAAAAATTTGTAAGAAATTGCTGAGGTGGTTGCTGAAGGACTGCAATAGGTATTTGAAAGTCATGGAGAATGGGAGCAGTGCCACAAAACTTCTTTTGAGCAAATGTTTTTTCCTGTTTTCAAAAAGAGAAAGAAGATCAATTTCAAAATTATACACTGATAATCTGTGTTTTAATTCCTAGCAAAATTAGAGAACATTCTTTTAAAAAAATTAATAAAGCGTCATCCTAACAGCTATCTCTTTCACTGCTCCTTTATCCAATCTATTTGTAAGACCTGTTGATGCTACTACCTTAATGCATCTCTCATATCTTTCCCCTTCTCTCCTCTCTCCTCTGGCATGGCCACCACATTGGCGCAGGCCCGCATCATCTCACATCTGAACTCATTTCTACTGTTTGGTCTCCTTGCCTCAAGTATCTTTCAACTCCAGCCAACATCCCCTTAGGTGTCAAACTGATCTTCCTAAAGCACAAATCTGGTCAGAGATGAAAAGGTGAAAAAGAAAAACAAAAGCAGGTACTGACCTTATCTCTCACAAATTAACCTCCAAACAACTTTAAAATAATACTTCAAAAATTAATTCTGGAGTGACAGAAACCATAAAAGGATGAGGTGAAACAATTTTCTAAAAGAAGATCCATGAAAAAGGTCTACTATATTGGGAAGAGGGTAGAACACAGTTAAGTGCAGGCTGCTCCCAGTCAGTCAGTAGTGAGGCCCAAGACCCAGCAAAAATCAGCATCAAGGCCCCAGGCCCCTGCATCAGACAGGCAGTAGTAGTTGGTCATAATGGCACAAGCCAGGAGCAGTCTTTGGGGGCAACTGAGTTGACCCCAGTGACTTCTGGAGTTTTCCACCAACATACAGTGAGGGGGTGGGTATATGTCAGATGAAGGAGATTATAGGGGTCCTTTTGCTACCATTGGGTGCAGGAATCTGTTGCATTGCCCATACATTGATCCAAGTCAAAATCCAGGGTTGTAGTCCTGAATTGCAGTCCTAGGTTGAGGAGGAGCACTACCACACCAGAGCTTGATATTGAAGGAGAATATGGACCTTGGTCACCGTTCCAGAATAGAAAAGAGTTCTTGTGGTCACTCAGGAGAGGCATGAAAGTAGTAAATACATCTTTCTTTATATCACATCACATTGGAAGAACTGAAAACATACAGACTCCCAGAACTAGCTCTGCATAAAAAACCCTAAAACTTGAGACAGTGCCCCCTGTACCATGGGAGTAGAGCCCAACTTTACCACAAAGTTAAAAATCAAGAAATAGGTTGAAAATAATTAGAAAACAACAACAAAAAGAACTTGACCATAAAAAGTTATTGTGACATGAAAAATCAAAACACACACTCAGGAAGACAACAAAGTCAAAATTGCCATATCCAAACCCTCAAAGAAAAATGTAAATTAGTCTCTCACACAAAAGAATTCCTATATCTCAACAGAGATTTTTAAAATTGAATAAGAAAGGTAAAAGAAAAATTGGGAAAATAAATGTGATTCGCAGAAAATCATGAAAAAAGAGTCAACTGCTTGGTAAAGCAGGGATGAAATAATACAGAATAAATAACATCTTTTTTTTTTTTTGCTTTTTTTTTTTTGGAGGGCAGTTGGGGTTAAGTGACTTGCCCAAGGTCACACGGCTAGTTTTTTGTGTTAAGTGTCTGAGGCCGGATTTGAACTCAGGTACTCCTGACTCCAGGGCCGGTGCTCTATTCACTGCGCCACCTAGCCGCCCCATAAATAACATCTTAAACAACAGAATAGACCAAATGGTAAAAGAGGCACAAACATCTACTAAAGAGAACACTTTTAAAAGTAATATTAGTTAAATGAAAAAGAGATACAAAAATCTTACAGAAGAAAACTATTTCTTCAAAATTAGAATTGGGAAAGTAGAAATGAATGTCTCTAATAGATGTCAAGAAAGAAATACAAAAAGAATGAAAAATGGAAGAGAATTTAAAATATCCCATTAGAACAAGAACTGACATGGAATAAAGATTGAGGAGAGGTAATTCAAGAATTATTGGATTACCTCAAAGCCCTTATTAAAAGAACAGCCTAAACATAACCTTTCATGAAACTTTCAAGGAAAACTGCCCTGATATTCTAGAGACAGAGAGTAAAAGAGAAATTGAAAGAATCTACTGACCACTTCCTAAAAGACATTTCCAGATGAAAACTCCCAGGAATATTATAACCAAATTCCAGAGTTCCTAGGTCAAGGAGAAAATAGTATGTGCAAGCAGAAAGAAACAATTCAAATATAATTGAACCATAGCCAGGATAATACAAGTTTTAGAGGCTTCAACATTAAAAGATTAAATGGTTTGAAATATGATATTCTAGAGTGCAAAGGAGCCAAAATTACAATCTATAATTATCTACCCAGCAAAAGTGAATATATTCCTTGGAGGAAAAAAAGGATATTTAATGAAATAGAGAATTTTTGAGCATTTCTGATGAAAAGAACAGAGCTGAATAGAAATTTTGACTTTCAAATATAAAACTAGAGAAAAGCATAAAAATGTAAATTGCTAAGAGAAATAAAAAAGTTTAAACTGCTTATATCCTTACATGGGAATATGATAATTGTGAGTCCTAAGAACTTTGTCATTATTAGGGCAGTTAGAAGGAGCAGACGTAGACATAGGGCAAGGGTATGAATTGAATTTGATGGGACAATAAATAAAAAAAAAGATGAAATGAAGAGGTCAGAAGGAGGGATGAATTTGGAAAAATGGAGAAAGAAGGGGCAGAATGGGGTAAATTATCTCACATAAAAGCAGCACGAAAGATATTTTTTGGAGGAGGGAAGGCAGGGCAATTGGAGATACATGGCTAATAAGTATTAAGTGTCTAAGGCTGAATTTAAACTTAGGTCCTCCTGACTACTGTGCCACCTAGCCACCACAGGCATCAGAGATTTTTACAGTGGAAGGCAACATGAGGAAATTAAGGGAAACACTTGAACCTTACTCTAATTGGAACTGTCTCTAAGAGGGAATACCATGTACACTCAGTTGGCTATAGATCTCTTGCTTGCCCTACATAAAAGTAGAAGGAAAAAGGGAGAAAGAAGAGATAAGGGGCTGATATAAGGGAAGGAATATTGGGGAAGGTAGTAGTAAGAAGCAAGATATTTTTGAGGATGGACAGAGTAAAAGGAGAGAGAGTAGGATAAATGGGGGGAGGACATAGGATGGAAGGAAATACATAATAATTGCTATGAAAACATTTTTACAGCAAGTTTCTCTAACACAGGCTTTATTTCTCAAAATTATAGAGAACTTTTGTTGTAGCACAAATGCAATATTTATAGCACCCATGATCACAATAAAGACCATGACTAAATGTCGCATGGTGTTCGATTGAAAGATATACCAGATTCACCAGGTAGAGGACAGAACTGGAGCATTTATTTAGACACTTTAAAACTGAATCCCCAAACCAGTGAGCCAATACCATCATAGTACCAAAGCCTTAATAACAGAGCCGTAATTCTGGAGCCATAATTCTGGAGCCACAATTACAGAGAGCCACAGCATCCTTCAGACTTCCTACAAACCAATACAAGATCAATATCTACTCACCACACTATCTGACTCCTTGCTTGAGCATCGTCTCTCCTCCACCATCTTGCTAGCTCTGACTACCAGCTTCCTATGGGTTTTGCTTCCCTTCAGCAAACTCCTCCCACAACAGGCTCCTTGTGACTATATTTTGCCTATTAGGGGATAGAGTTTATCTTCACAGCAAGGAAGCTTCCTGTGAGCTCTGCTGCACCCTTCAGGAAATTCCTTCCATCACAGGCTCCATGTGATTACATTCAGCTTAGGGCACAGTTTAGTTTCAAAACAGGGAAGGTCTTCAAATACCCCCCCCCCAGGTCTATTAAGAGGTAGGGAATATCTTCAGATTCCCATTCCCATTACATGTGTCTAGTTCATAATAACACAATTCATTCCACAATTGACAAATGGTCAAAGAATGTGAACAGGCGATTTTCAGACTAAAAAAACTCAAAGCTGTTCATAGTCATATGAAAGAAATCCTCTAAATCAGTATTGATTGGAGAAATTCAAATTAAAACAACTCAGAGGTACCATCCCATGCCTTTCATGACTAAAAAGGAAAATGGGTTTATAAGGGATGTGGGAAAAATTGAAACAATAATGCACTCTTGGTGGAGTTGTGAAGTGATTCAGCTACTCTGGAGATCAGCTTGTAGCCACACTCAAAGGGCTGTACACCTGTGCATGTACTTTGACTCAGTAATACCACTATTAGATATGTATCCCAAAGAGATAAAATAGGAAAAGGACCTATATACACTATGAGGGATACTCTACTTCTAAGGGATTCAGGCCCACAGAAGTATATGTAATGATCATCTAAATTAAATTCACCCATTTCCATTCCTTTTAAGTTCATTGATACCAAGATGTTGATGTTTAAATTTTCCATCTCCTGTTTGATCACATCTAACAACATGGTTCATAGAGCTTACATTCCAGGTTCCTATGCAATACTGATCTTTATGCCATCAGGTTTTCCTTCCATCACCAGATAAACCCGCAGATGAATTTCCTTTTGTCTTTGGCCCTGTAACTTCATTCTTTCTGGAGTTACTTGTAGTTGTCCTCCCCTCTCCCCCAGCAATGTGTCAAACATCTTCTGATCTGAAGAGCTCATTTTCTTAGGTTATATCTTTTATCATTTTAATATTATTCAGTTTTTGAAAGGATATTGGAGTGGTTTGCCATTTCCTTCTCCAGTGGTTCACCTTTTGTCAGAACTACTCTTTACTCTGACCTGTCTATCTTAGGTAAACCTGAATGACATAGTGCAATTTTAATCAGCTATGCAAGCCCTGTTCCATGATAAGGCAGTGATCCAGGAGGGATAAATTCTGTATATTTCTTTTTATTCATCTTTCAATTCAATTTGTCAAAATCAGAAGGAGGGAAATTAAAGTCTCCTGTTAATATCCTATTTTCTGCATCTTCTTCCAACTTTTCCCTTTAGAGTTATATATTTGGAACACAATAAATTTAATATTGATATTTGTCTATTATCTATAATTATTTCCTGCATAATATAATTTCTTTATTTTTCTTCAGTTTTGAATATTTTTGTTTTGTCTGATAACATGATTGTAATGCCTGCTTTTTGGGCTGATCTGATTCATAGCAAATTTTGTTCCAGTCATTCATTTTCATTTTGAATATGTCTTTGAATTATAGCTATTCTTCTAAGTATGAGACTATGAGGTTATATTTTCTTATCCAATATGTATCTCTCAATTTATTGGAATGATTATTCACATTAAAGGTATGAGAGTTAGTTTATATTTTCCTTGATTGGGATCTCTGTTACTGCTCTATTTCTACAATTGGGATTTTGCTTTAGTTCCACTTCCTCTTAAATAAAGTTTGTCCTTGCAATTTTCTTTGATTTATCTACCTTAAAGTAATCCTAATCCCACAGACTCTTTCCCATTCCTTTTAGACTCTTCTCTCTCCTGTTTCTGCTTTTGCTAGTTTGGCAAATTTATTTATCACTTTTTTCTTATTTTTATTTAAATGGCATTTATTTCACTAGCATTTGTATAGTGCCTAATTTGTGCCAAGCAAAGCAGTAAGCAATTTACAAATATTTTCTGATTTGATCCTCATAATAATCTTTGGAAGATATCTTCACTTTACATTTGAAGAAAATGCTACAAACTGAGAATAAGTGATTTGCCCAAGATCATAGCGGTTGTAAGTGTATGGTGTAGAATTTGAATTCAAGGCTTCATGATTGTAGGCACAGTACTCTAACCACTATGCCAGCCTAACTCCTTTAATCCTTTCTCTTTTTTCCCTGTTCTTTTTACTGCTCAAAGAAGTAGTTGTTTAAATTTCTTCCTCCTTTACTTAAATTCAGTTTCTTTTTTTGTTTCTTTATTTTTTTTCATTTGCTGTGCTGTTCTCTAAAAATAATTTCTTTATCATGTTCTCTTCAAAACTTCTGTCTTCTAAACTTTTATTTTTTGATGAGTGGGCTTTTTATTTCTTCTTTGTTTTTCTCATGGAATTAAACTTCTGAAATATCAATTTTGGTTTTCCACTTCTAAACAATTTCTACATTATTGTCTTGTAGATCTTACCTCCATTGTATCTTTCTATTCCCCTGTTGTGCTGCATTTTTAGATGTATCAAATCCAGTGGATAGACATGTTGCTTTATAGTAAGCATTGCCTTCTATTTTTGATTTTACAGTTTGATTCTATCGCCTGTCCTCCGTAGGATCATTTTCTTTCACACATGCCATGGAATTTCCTCCCTGGGCACAAGCTCTTTCACTCTTCTCCTTGCTGGTTGCTCCCAGTACCTTTGACTTGCCCTCTTCTTAGGAAATGCTGTTCATGGAGGCATCACACTCTTTCAAAGAAGGTACTTTTTATAAAACCTTCATAATATCCCAATTGTAAGATCCCAATATATGTCTCATTTATTTCTCCTCCAAACTGTTCATTAGTATGGTTCTCACCAGTGAGTTGAGATCTTTTTCTGTCGTCCCCCATTTCAATCCCTATGCTACCTCATTCTTTTAGAGCACCTCTTCTTTCTGTGACATTATGTGTGTTATTTTCCTTTCATTGTTTACATTAACTTGAATATGGTTCATCACACATTTCCCTCTTCTAACAATCCTTATTTCCTTTTTGACATTTTTACATTCTGGAGTTTAGTTGCACTGATTCACTTAGAAGGAATGAGCTGTTAGGTTTAGTTTATGGTATTTGAGTTATGTTGTGCTGTGGCATCTCCATTTTCATCTTTATCCCCTCTTTTTTAAGAAAGAAAATTCAATGCTATCTTTCTTATAATATGCTATAAGTATATTTCTGTCTATTTTCCCTTTTTAGTATTAATAATGATAATAATAATTACATTAGCATTTATATATCACTTTAAGATTTCCAAAACATAGTGCAAATATTATTTATTTCATTTTGTCTTCACAACCATTCTGTCAAGTAGGTGCCATTATTATCCCTATTTCATATATGGGTGTACTGAGGCAGATGGATTATATGAATTCCCCAATTCCCAAAGTCTCACTACTAATGTCTCAGGCAGAATTCAAACTCAGATCTTCCATATTTCTGGTCTAAAACTCTATCTGATCTAACAACTAGCTGCCTCCTAATCTCTAAAAATAGGATTGTTAAAAATGGCTACTTTCCTTGCTAGTTGTTTTTCTCTTTTAAGTTTCTGTCATTTGAGCTCAGTATTTGCAAATTTGAATAACCTATTTACATTTACTTTTTTCCAGTAATGCATCAATGTGTCCCTTTATTGAAGGACCATCTTTCCCCCCCCCCCCCCAGTAGTGATTAGGATCAGCTTCGCAGGATATGTGATCTTGAGCTGCTCATGGGTTGTGTGTTATTTGAATTTCCTTTATATTTAGTATTCTTTTTCCTGGTCAATTGCAGAATTTGTTGTTTATCATTGGAACTGTTAAATTTAATCACTATGTGTTTTGGAGTTTTTTTTCTTTTTGTTCATTATATTTAGCAGTTCTGGACAGTTGTCCTGTATTTGTATTATGTTCATGTTAAATTGTATGTCTGCATCTGTCTTTGGGATCAACATGTTTTATCGACACAGAGATCATTTGTGATTTTAATATTATTCCTTTTGCTTCTTTCCTTCCAGATTGTCCTTTACTTAAGTACATTTATATTCTAAATCAGTTGATCTCTCACTTCTTTGGGGATACTTGTCACCTTAGATTCAGGTTTTTCTATTACATTAATTGTTTCTGCCATGTAATACATCAATTACATAATTTGTTTACCTTTTATTCTGCTATGCAAGCAATAAATTCTGTTATTTGCTCCCTATTCATTTCTTTCAAGATTCTGATTTCTCTTGGAAATCTTTTGGAAATGACTATGCTTCTTGGCTGTCTTGGCAATTGACAGCATCCTCTTTTTCAACAGTGGTTTTTTCTTTCTCTTTTTTTTTAAATTTTTAAAATTTGTTTTCTTGTTACTTCATTCATTTTCATGACCTTTTTGAATTACAAATTTTCTCCCCATCTTTCCCCTGCCCCAACCCTAAAACAGCAATTCCACTGTAAAGCCCCTCCTCTGCTCTGCTCTCTTACTTTCTTGTAGGGCAGGTAGGGTCTCCCTATCCCAGGTCCCTGAATATCTTAATTCCTAGTGGCAGGTATTGCAGAAATTCTAGATTCTTTCAATTCCTCCCTTGTCCCCCACCACCACTGGAAGGACAATCAATTCAATACAGGCTGTGGATGTGTGATTATACAGGACATCTTCATAGTGGACATATTGTGACAGTGATCATCTGTCTTTCCTTCCTATCCCTCCCCCCTTGTTCTGTTCTCTACCCTGTCCCTGTCCCTTTACTGAAGTGTGTGCTTCCAGAACCTCTCCCCCAGACTCTGCCCTCCCCTTTGTCATCCCACCTCTCATCCCCATGCCCCCTACTCT
>CM053594.1:333261916-333282407 GCA_028646575.1 Pseudocheirus occidentalis
AGGGAAAGGGAAAGGGAAAGGGAAAGGGAAAGGGAAAGGGAAGGGAAAGGGAAAGAGAGAGGGAAAGAGAGAGGGAGAGAGCAGCAGCAGTGGCTGCAGCAGCAAATATAGCAGAAGAGGATGAAAACTTACAGTATAAGTTTCTGGTCTCAGAACCACTACAAGAAGCAAAATGAAATAAATATTAGCAAATAGGCTAAAGTAATTGATAAAACTACTCATTAAAATAAAATGGAGCTTATATCAGGAACTTAAACTTGATTCATTGTTACTTGTATAAACTGGGCTAGCTTTTTAAGGATACCTAGTTTGGATGACATGGAGACCTTTGCCTGGTGTACCACATGAGCAGGAATAGCTTCCTTGATTGGCTAGCTGCCTGATGGGGATGCTGAACCCATCGTTCTCTCTCCATTACTTTTTAAGGCCCTCTTTTTAAAAAATCTGCTGTGCCCAGCCTGGCCCCTCATGGACTTTTGATATAATACACCACATATTTGTATGAAAAACACTAAAAAGTCTAGGAATAATTTTTCCTTAAGATAAATTAAATTATTTATTTGAAATAATGTCCATAGTGGAGAAACATTAGAAATTTTCCTGTTAAGTATGGGAGAAAAATCCAGTCGGTTACTCCACTTAGTTTTCAACTTAGTTTTAGAAGACCATACAGCATTAAAAAAAAGTGAATAAGCATAGATAAGTAGGATAATTACATATGATCATTTTCAGATTATATGAATTTAACCAAAATGTCAGTCAAGATAAACAAGTTTCATCAACATAACTGAGAGAAATGATTATTAGTATCCGATAATTTCAGGAGTTCCAGAGTTGTCCCTTTCTTCTAAAGTCCTGCTTTTTAAAAGTTCAGTCTATTGAATGGCACTGCTGATAATGAGATTGAACTAACTTTCTTGTTCAAAATCACACCCTGATGGAGGAGTCCTAGCATTCTGCTCATACTTTGGGTGGGGTAGAATTTCTTTGATTAGATTGACCAAGACTGGATGTTGTCTGTGTATATAGAGACAGTTTCTCTCTCCAAGGATGACATGATGTCACTCTAAGCCTTTCAGTGTAATATTCTTTCGAAACCAGAGTTGATTGTTACTCCTTTTCCAAGAGAACATATAAAACCTCAGGCCACCATGATTGTCTTTGGTCTAAGAGAGATGGCCAAATGACCATCCTTTTAATAAAAGTGCATCCTTATTAATAAATAATTGAATTACCAAGAAATTATGTCTCTTGAACCTTTGCAATCACAATATAGCCAAGTTGTCTATCAATATCCATTTATGGAGCACTTACCATATCTGTTAGGAAGGATGTTAATGTGGCAGAAACAATATTTATACTCTACTTTCATGAGGGTTAGGCTAGATTTTCCTTAAAAAGTATTTAGACGTTTCTTAAGATTTGATTGGCTCAGAGGACTAAAAGCTGAAACTATTGATGCTATCTCTCCATCATTTGAATGGAAAGTGCTACTAGAAGTTAGAGGGGCTCCAGAATTTCCACATAAAGAAGACTTTCAGCATAGATATCTTCTCAAATTCCCATCTCGCTGCTACTTTGGCAGTTCTCTGATTTCTTCACCATGTCCCAGGGAGCTCATCATTGTGAAAACCTCATCATCCTGCAGCATCTAATTAGGCCTGTACTGATACTTCATCACAACCACGGGCCCCTCTGAATATCAAGTGGAGTGATGAACACCAAAACCTTCATTTAAAGAGGAGGTTCAGCTCCACAGCATCTCTTTATTTCTTACCCGACTCCACTACTTTAGGACTTCTCCATGACACCTCCAAGATAGCTATGATATGGTTATGTTTTGAGTTGCTCAAGACCCCAAAATACTAACACGCTGGGTCCTGCTGAATGAATTCAACTCAAGTGTCCTCTCAGCCAAAGAAAAGCGAAGTTTATTAAAAATTTGCCTGTACTGGACACAGAGCAAGTCTGTGCTAGAAAATTCTATGGTGATCTCACATACATGGGTTCAAGAAAGAGTCTTACATATAGAAAGGTTGTAGGAAGAACCTAAGAGTGATTTAGAGGAGTTTGGGGAGGGTCTTCAGGAGGAGTCAGATGAGGTAAATGAGTGATTAAGGGTGGGAAGTTGCTGGAGGCCACCTGGAGCTAGGCCACCCCAAGGGTGGACTGATATTTTGATAGGCTCAAAGGTGAGAAGTAGATAGAAAATGGAGGCCTAGGCTAGTAAAAGAGGTCTGGGCAGAGCCACAATGAAAAGCTTAAAGCCTCATGCAAATGCCTCATCAAGTGGGAAGAAGATTCAATCAAAGTTCAAAGGTATTCCCTCAGATTCAAGGGATGCTCAAGGGGGTTTCCAGAGCTAACACCTCATAATTTCCCTTTTTCTCTTTTACCTTTCTTTTGTTTGTTGTTTTCCCTCACTAAATTATAAATTCCTAGATTGTAAACTCTTTGGGGTAGAAACTGTCTTTTTTTTAATTTTTATATTTCTCAGAAATATGGGCAAATGAGCCAGTTGAATCTCATTTAACTCACTGAGTACAAACTAACATTACTGCATCAGTCAAAAAAATTCCATTCCCACACCCCATCACATGAACCTTGAACTGTAATTCTCTCTCTTTGGAGATTCTGATGAAAGACCTCTGAAGACCACAGAACTTAGATCCCAGGAGTGTTTCCCCAGCTGCAGAAGAAATAGTACCTGTTTGCATATGGGAAATAGAGCCTCAATACTGGGCTAAAGGAGTATCTGGATTTATGGATTTTTGTGTTATTTGTGTTTTTTCTTCATTGTGGAAAGGCAACGTTAAGCCCCAGGTACAGTAGCACCCACAGTGCTTCTGCTTAACACCAGAAAGCAGTGCCAGCATGGGCACTCAGCAACCTTTTTCAAGGGGAAAGAGTCAGGCTTGACATTAGAGTCCAACCACAGCATTGGCAAGACAGTGATCAGGATCACGTTGACACTGTCCTGGAATAGGGAAGATGAATTTAGGCCCTAGAAGCATCAGTTGACTCTGGCACAGTGGGCCATGGTCCCAGGGATAGTGAGTGGAGATGCAGGTCTCAGTTACAAGAGATAGCAGATCAGATCCCAGCATCATTGGAAACTCAGTGGCAAAAGGATAGTCACTGGCATGTGCAGCGGCAGATGTTATTCATGAAATGTGTAGTAGAAAAGAGCATAGAATGATCATGTTGTGAAAACAAAAAGCAACAGTTAGTTTCAAAACTGCACTGATATCCAGAGAATGTTAAAGACTGAAGAAAACAGAGAGAGAGGAAGAGAGAGAGAGAGACAGAGAGAGAGAGACAAAGAGAGAGAGAGAGAGAGAGAGAGAGAGAGAGAGAGAGAGAGAGAGAGAGGGAGGAAGGGAGAGAGGGAGGGAGGGAGGATAGAGACAGAGATAGAGACGCAGATAGAGATGGAGATAGAGAGGGGGGCTTTATGGGACTAAAAGGATAAATATGACACAAAATAAAAAACTTTGTATATATTGCAACTTGATAATAACAATAGTATTGATATAGTATTTTAAAGTCTGCAGATCACTTGCTTTTGATCTTACATTTGATCTTCACAATAAATCTGTGCTATAGGTTTTCATTTACATCATAAGAGGAAGGATCTATGCTGATTAAATTAAATATTTTTTCTTACCTGTGATTTCATTGCATCAAAAGCCAACAGATTCACTAATGCACTTTATCTCTGATTTTACAAATATAGGACTTGGACCTGTGATCTTAATAGTATAGAGAACTCCTTGGTGAAGAAATCCTATTTATTTTTACAGGCCAGCACCTTCTCTGCAATTTGTAGTCTGATTTTATGGAGGAAGCAGTAACTACAATTTATTTTTCTTTAAACGAGTCTAGTATTATTCTTTTTTCTTCAATACTGATCACATATTTTTGGTTTTAAATAAATAATTCTGAACCAATTAATGTTGAATTATTAAGGTTTTATTGTGTATAGAAGCGGACTTCTTACTGAGGATGCTTTAAATGAAGTTAGTGCAATATTAAAATGGACACATTCTCTTATCCCTGGTGTTCCTTCAAACCCTGTAGATTATACACCATCCATATCTACATATCCTTTGTGACCCTTTTCCTTCCATAAGTTTATCACCTCAGATATAATGATGATAAAATTTATATAATTCCTTCTATGTGTCAGGTACCCTGCTATACAGTTTATAAATATTATGCTGGATACTTCCTCACATTGTCTTTGCATTACTTTATTGCTAACAGAACACAAAGGTTGTTTGTACTTTGCTCTTTAGTATGTAACTGTATCTTTTTTGGTGGCATGCTTTATATTTCTTCTGAATTAAATTCTTCTTTGTTATTGTAATACATCCTAGAACTGGGCATGCTCAAAGAAACCCAGGATATGTAGTATTTTGCAGTCTGCTTCAGCACTAGGGTTGACATAAAGCTTGAATAGTATCAAGTTTTAAAATGATGCAATTTATTCTTTAAGTACTAAGGCTGAAAATGTCAGATATGTCTCTGCTGAGGAAGGCTGACTGGGAGGGGGCTGGAATACATTTGTCTTCCTGGAGATTATAAGAAATTTAACCTTTAACCTGGATTTATAATCTAGGGCTTCTTGAATGTGAAATTAAGAAAGTAAAGCATTGCTAGATATATAGACAGGAATCCAAGGTAGGGACGTTTATAATACCTAGATGGCATTATCAGTCATATACAAAAATGTGTCAGGGACATATTCATAAAATATATTATATGTAATGTATCACGCAAAAGACTAACCCAGTGCTTGCTTACTATAAATTTTATAATAAAACTCAAAGCTCAGCAAACCTGTCAAGCAGTATGAGAGAAAGCAAGGGTTGGGAGCTGAGGCTGAGATAAAAATCTTTTTCTGCGCAGCATTATTCACTATCAAATTTCTCTAGGTAGTTTTTCACAGCTACTGCCAAGTAATTACTCAGCAAGAAATAGCATTATTATTCCAGATATAAATTCTGTATGGGAGTCACTTAATATTGTGTGGTCATTGAGCTCTATATTATGAAATCATACAAAAATGGCAATAATAATAACCAGCAATTATCATTTTCCTTAAAATAAAATAGCACTTTTTACAGAGGAGATAAAAATTATTGAGCCAGTGGTAAAAAAAAATCCAGAAAGAAAACCATAACAGTAAAAGGAGATAAGGAGGATCTCTTGGAAATCTACATATGTTTCTATTAGCTATTACCCCACTGCTAGCTTGACTTGAAGACAGCCAAAGACAGACATTTAGCTCCTTCTTGCTCTGGGTGCCAATAATGATTATCCTGAGATATAATATTTATGTTTAAAAATAAGGAACACCTACCTTCCATTTTCTGGCCTTCATATCATAAAGTTTGAGGCAGGGAATGTTAATTGAAGCAATAGATGAAATGACCTATTCCTTTTCCCTTCCCTTTGGGAATCTTAGCAAGTTTGGAACAACTGGCTTGGAAATCAATCTATATATCATGAGCTACTGATTTTAAAGAGCTGCCTTAAATTGCTACCTCTTTAGACTCTGATTTCAGACAGTGGTTTTGAGGAGAGTCACCATAAAATGGTGAGGTTAGGGGTAGGGGTGCTCAAGACCCCAAAATATCAACATGCCAGGTCCTGCTGAATGATTTTGACTCAAGTCTTCTCTCAGCCAAAGAAAAGCAAAGTTTATTAAAAGTTTACCATATTGGGTAGACTCTTGAGGAGCCTCAGTATCTGTAAAGTTTGCAATGTACAAAGAGCAAGTCTGTTCTAGAAAATTCTATGGCAGTCTCACACACATGGAGTCAAGATGGGGATGCATCTACAGAAAGGTTGTTGGAAGAATCCAGGGATGGTCTAGAGGAGGAGTTTGGGGAAAGTCTTCAGGAGGAGTCAATGAGGTCAGACTCCAGTAATGAGCTTGGGGAGCATCATAAGAAGGAGTTATTGAGGTCAGACTCCAGTAAATGAGTGAAGTTGCTGGAGGCTACCTGGAGACACAAACAATGGTGGACTAGGCCAGCTCAAGGGTGTAACAGCTGATTTGGGTATAGATATTCTGATAGGCTCAAGAGTGGGAAGTAGATGGACAATGGAAGACTAGCCTAGTAAGAGTAAGAGATTTGGGCCTACCTCCAATGAAAGGCTTATGGCATCCTCATCCAGTGGGAAGATTCAATCAGTGTTCAAGGTGTTTTCCCAGAGTCTATACCTCAGAGATTCAAGGGGAGCTCAAGGGGGTTCCCAGAGCCTGTACCTCATCAGTTTGACACCAGATTTTTGTTCATGAGAACATATCCCAAAACGTAAACAAAGTTTTAAAAAGAGATGTATTTGGTCCTTTAGCAGAGGAGAGCAAACTAGAAAGGGTGTGACTCTCCACATTCTGGCAGGTTTGCATTACATAGGATTTTGACAAGTATCAAAATTCCCTATAGGAATTTCCCTATAGGAATAACACATACACAATTAAGCAATTTGGCAGAGAGGAAGAAATGGAGATCAGTAAGTGTAAATATACAATATAATTTGAGCAAAGTATAGCTGTTGCAATAACTTCATCAGAAGCAGTCCACCCAACCTACTGTCTAGTGATTAAACCTCTTTTCTCCTACTGAAATCAAAACATTGACTTTTGCTATCCCATTGGGGAATGGAGACTTTCCACATGCTAGGGTTATAGTGAGGTTAATGACTCCCTGATCTGCAGTAATCACTTTATTATCTTTGTGGATTTTATGCAGCTTTAAACCTAGCAGTGATTTAAAAATATGATTCAAAGACATAGGGAAAGTATAGTGACAAACCCTTAGTGAATATGAAGAGTGTGTTCTCTGTACAATCTCATTCATGAATGACCCACAGGGGAGAAACCAAGCTTCTCACTGTGTCATACTATTGCTTGCAGAGAAATAGCTGCCAGATCCAGGTTGTAAAACACACATTTGACAAATTCGGAACCAAAGAATCATAAATTTCAAAGAAAAAGACTTGATTACATAAAACAAACAAACAAAAAAACACTGACAAGATGTATTAGCAACACCATAGCATACCCAGGATGCCCAATTAGCACAGTTATCTTTGATCTGCTTTTCGTAAAGGAAAAAAAAAAACTTTTTAAAGGGATCAAGAATCTACTTTAATTACATTCACTAGTTCAGAGGAAAGGTCAGTGCCCTGAATATGGAGAAAATACAGCAGAGAAATTAGCACAAAGACTAACATACAGGGCTCCAACTGTATGAGTAAAATAATATCCCTATATACTTTACATATATCACTCTGAAAAGGTTACCCATAAAGAGGGTTATGGTTGCTCTGGAGACCCCAAAATACCTGGGCAGGCTGGATCCTGCTGAATAAATTCAACTCAAGTCTTCTCTCAGCCAAAGTACAGTAAAGTTTATTAAAAGTTCATTAAAAGTTCGCCATATGAGGTAGACTCTTAAGGAGCCTAGGTATCTGTGACGCTTGCATTGGGCAAGTGGACCAGAGCAAGTCTGACACAGAGTAAGTCTGTACTAGGTCATTCTATGGCACTCTCACAGAATAAGTCTGTGCTAGGGTGTTTTATGGTGCTCTCACACCAATGGAGGGAAGATGGGATATTATATACAGAAAGGTTGGGGAAGAATCTAGGGATGGTCTAGAGGAGGAGTTTGGGGAGCATCTTCAGGAGGAGTCAGATGAGGTCAGACTCCAGTAATGAGTGTTTAATGGTGGGAAGTTGCTGGAAGTTACCTGGAGACCACAGACAAGTTAAACGGTAGGAACTGGGGGATCAAGGGTGGGAAATTGTTGGAACAAAAGAGGGATAAAGACTTAGGCAGAGCCACAACTTAAGGCCCATGACCTCAGGCAAATTCCTCATCATGTAGGATGATTTAATCAGACTTCAAGGGGTTTCCCAGACCCTGTACCTCAAAGATTCAAGGAGAGCTCAAGGGGGCTCCCAGACCCTGCACCTCATCAACTGGATGGAAGGAGAACAGAAATCTGAGTAGCTGGGGGGCTCTGAACATAAGGCTAGTCAGAGTCTTGACCATGAAATCAAAAGATCATTCTCATGAGTCCACCCCCAAAGCCAAATGCCAGCCTCCCAGAATATGAAACACTCAGCTCCTGATTGGCTCAGAGTCAGTAGGTATGAAACTTATATGACTCAACACAGCTATGAACTATCAGGGTTCAAAGGAGATGAATCCTTCAGGTGTTTACAATTTAATCTGAGCCTAGGAAACTGAACTCCAACAAGAAGAAGAGAAAAACAAAAACAAAAATCCCACCTTTCTTGTGCCAACACATGGTTAAGGATACATCAACATTATAAGGCTATATCACCCAATAGGAAATAAATTATTGAAGAGGATGCCCATAGAGGGTTAGGGTTGCCTGATACCCCAAAATATCAACACTCTGGGTCCTGTGGAAAGAATTCCATTCAAGTCTTCTCAGCCAAAGGAAAACAAAATTTATTTAAAGTTCAGGTTCGCCTTATGGGGTAGACTCTTTTTTTTTTTTTTTGCTTTTTTTTTATTGGAGAGCAGTTGGGGTTAAGTGACTTGCCCAAGGTCACACGGCTAGTTTTTGTGGCTGGATTTGAACTCTGGTCGTCCAGGACCAGTGCTCTATTCACTGCACCACCTAGCCGCCCCTAGGGTAGACTCTTAAGGAACCAGTCTATGCTGGCACTCTCGCAGAGCAAGTCTGTGGTAAGTTATACTATGGTGCTCTCACACACAGAAGGAAGATGGGATTCTTATATACAGAGGAATCTAGGGGTGGTCTAGAGGAGCAGTTTGAGGAAGGCCTTCAGGAGGAGTCAATGAGGTCAGACTCCAGTAATGAGTTTGGGGAGGGTCTTCAGGAGGAGTTAATGAGGTCAGTGCAAGAGTAGATTGATATTTTTATAGGCTCCAGGGTGGGAAGGCAATGGACAATGGAAGGTCAGGCTAGTAACAGAGGTTTGGGCCCAGCCACAACAAAATACTTATGGCCTCTGCAAATGCTTCATCAAGTGGGAAGATTCAATCAGACTTCAAGGAGTTTCCCAGAGCCTGTACCTTAAAGATTCAAGGAGAGCTCAAGGGGGCTCTCAGAGCCTACACCTCATCATTATTATAACGTTCATTATTATAAAGAAAACTTTTCTAGTAGGTGGTCTCATTTCTTGTCTTGAATATTATTCTAAGGGGACTCAAAGAAAATACAAGATTTCTTTCAGTTTTAGAATTTAAATAAGATATGAGAAACAACATTTTATAATGGAAAGTGACCCAAGATGGGTTCCAGTCTTGCCTTTGACCCAGAGCAAGTAACTCTCAGTGCCTCAGGTAACTTAGTAAGCTGTACAAGAGCTGATCTACATTAGTATAACAAGGTTTCTCATTTGTTTTTTCTTGAGCAGTTCTCTGTGTCAACAAAATAAACAAGCAGACACTATTCATATCTTCTAAGTTTCTAAGATTTGTCTAGAAACACAGAGTAATAACCATTCAGTTAAATGTAGACACCAATTAGTTTCTTAAGAATCTTCATTCTTCCCTTCTAGATAAGATTTAAATTGAGTCTCTTAGGAAATAAATGACTTACTCCTTCTTTGTCTCCTCTTTTGTAATTACAGGAAATAGTCTTTCCAAAATTCAGAATATTTTCCAGCTCCTCCCAAACACTTTATAGAAACCCTTTTATAAGATTTCTTTATAATATGTGACTTAAAACCAGTTCTAGTAAGTCTTGGTGGTACACTCCTGTCTTAACTGGTGTTGAGGAATCTGATACTTGTAGATCTCTTGACTTCAGTAGTTTTCAATTGTATTGGGCTAAGACATTTAAGTGTCTGTTTATCTACACAAAAGACTTCAATTTAGAACTTTCAACACATGTGTGTATATGCATATATATGCATATACATAGATTCATGATGTATTATTTATGGTAAATATATACATATCTCTCCCCCAACCACTTTGACTTAGATAAATATTAACAGTTTCAAAATTAAGAATGATAAATCTTTGCTAACTGCAAAAAAATGAACAAAACAAATTTTGAGATCCCTGTTCTTTTATCGAAAGTTTCTGATTGAAGACTTGTCTTTAGACTACTTGAATCTATTAAATACCAAGTCTGTGTACATTCTGATTGCATTTCTTTGTATATGATTCCAAATTTTAGACATTTGATTTGTTTATTGTCATTTTATGGTGTTATGAAACATGTAAAAGAAAATTTACACTTATTTTATTGTTAACAGAAAACAAATGAAACAGCTTTGCTGCTAAGACTATTATGTTTTTTTTATAATACCTTTCAAATTCTTGACAAAATAAATATAAGAAACTCAGGAAATAATTCCTTAATACATTAGACTCTTAATAGTTGTTGATGGGTTGAACTAAAGCAAAACAATTTGTGAAGTTAATACTTATTGTTGTAGGTAATGATTGTTTTATTTTCATGACCTTGTTTATGGAGAAACCTTTTAAAAACATAAAAGATGGAGAAAACTATGGAAATATCTTCAAAGGAAGATTTTTCTCCCTTGTATTATGTTTCCACAACAATCAGATAAATACTTCCAAATTATTTCCATCCCTCAAAAAATAAGTGTTCTAAAAGTCTTAGGGCAGTTTTAATTTATTAAAACTCAAAAATATAGTAAGATATATTGATAATATATCTATATAATACAGCAGTGGTTCTCAACCTGTGGGTTATGTTCAATTTGTAACAATAAAAATATCTGCATGTCAGATATTTACATTATGATTCATAACAGTAGCAAAATTACAGTTATGAAGTAGCAACAAAAATAATTTCATGGTTGGGGGTCACCACAACATGAGGAAGTGTATTAAAGGGTCACAGCATTAAGGAAGGCTGAAAACTACTGTTACAGAGTCATTGGAATTGTGCTAGTAAATTACTTTTCAATTTTATCTATCTATCTATCTGTCTATCTATCTATCTATCTATCTATCTATCTATCTATCTATCTATCTATCTATCTGTTTATCTATCTATTTTGTATCTCATTCTCCATGCTCATTTCTTCATTGTAAGACTCAGTGCTAGATTATCTGGCTTACATTTCAGAATTATTACTTTGGGAACTATATGTGAAGAAGGGAAAGGCTGGAGACCATGCAGGAGGCCAATTTTTAGCCTCAAGGTTTGGCCTCCTAATTAATGCAATAGTCTAACTTAAGAGGTGGTAAGGATACAAATATAAAAAATGAGTAAGTTAGCAAGCATTTATGAAATGCCTACTATGTGTCAGGTGCTGTGCAAAGTGCTGGGGATATTAAAATAACAACAACAGCAGAAAACAATTTCTGCTTCTAAGGGCCTAACATTCTAAATACACAGGAGGTACAAATAAATGTTTTGTGATTGATGACTGATTGTGGAAGTAGAATGGGGAATGTTTTGTAGACCTATGGCTTCAATTTCGCTATATTAAATGGACAGTATCCTGCAAACACAAGGGATCTTCAACCCAACATGAAATTTGGACTTTCCATTTTTTACTTGGTTTTATTTTATTTTCACAAAGATCTGCATTCTTTCCTCTTACTTCCCTAAATCCTGATGAGAAAGCAAGAAAAATAAGACCTTTTTTACAAACAAGTGTTTGTTTACAAACAAGTACAACAAATTCCCACATTAGGTGGGAAAAAAAAAGAAGCTTGCTTTAATCTGCGCTTAGAAGCCAGCATCTCTCTAGCTTAAATGGCTGTGGGGACCATATGTCATTAGGAGTCTTCTGGAGATGGGTTCAGTCATTGTCTGGATCAAAGTTCTAAAGTCTTTCAAAGTTATTTATCTTTGCCCTGTTGTTACTATTATAGCAATTGTTTTTGTGTTGATCAGAGTTCTAAAGTCTTTCAAAGTTGTCTTGGAAATATTCTTATTATTATATCAATTGTTCTCCTGATTCTGTTCACTTCCCTCTGTATCAGTAAAGACAAGTCTTCTCAGTTTTCTCTGAAAAAAAAAGACTCAGTTCTATGACTGGGTCAATACAAACCTCCCTAAAGCTTCAGAAAAGCATAGAATAAGTTCCCATAATTTATCTTTTAAAAATTCCCTTTCTCCTTTTAAAATTTAACATGAAGATTCAGTCTCTTCAGAGAACTGTTATCCTCCAACATGGGAATTTGCCATCTGACCAAAATGAATAGAAAAGAAAGAATTTATTTACGCGTTTGATTCAACATCAAAGTCAATAAAGTTATAATTTTCCTGAGAAAGAAAATATTAGGTAGTTATCCAGAATTTTTAATATAACAGATTATATAGGACTACATTGCTAATTATCCTTTCCAAAGTCACCTTATAACATATAAGCAATAAACTATAGTGACCCAGCTTCTGTTTCATAGGAAACTCCTCCTAGAACCAGCTTCAGCTTAGATCATATATCATAGTAAAACTATCAATAGATTAATTTTCTTAGGGAATGTGTCATGACACTGAGAAACATGAAGCAATTGGTAAAAGGTTATGACTTTCACACCACTTTACCATATCATTTTTACGTCCTTAAAATATCTTGCATAGTCAGCAGGGTTTAGAAAGCATGGGTTGTTCTGATTCAAATTGTTTTAAAACCCAGTCCACAAAATTGCTCTTACTGCTCTGGGAAATTAGGAGGAAAGCAAAACTGCCTTGGTATTTAGGTAGATGAGTACATCTGTGAGAACATCATGGGTAGATGAATTAATGCATAGACACTCTTATATGAACGCTATCAGAATAAAGAGGAAGAACTAATAGATAATAGAATTATTTTCACACACATATTTATGCATACATATATATATTTGTATTTATATATATATACACACATATACACAAGGAAACACATGCATATTTGTATCTAACTGTAATCATCTCTAGGGCAGAAAGAAGGAAAGACAGGTTATGTGATAACTTTATTCTATATTTAAAACTAATAACAAGCTCTATATAATAGATTTGGATTTCTTGTGCAATCATCTTTTTTAATTCTACTATGTTATGGAAATGCTTCTTTTATGTCCTAAATTCAAATAAAATTAATTTTTAAAAAGAATGTGATAGGAAATATCCCAGAGAAAGTATCTATTTCTCTATCTCCCTATGTGTCTTCTCACCAGTTCCTACTTTCTCAGTCTCTCCTATTCAACCTATTCTTTATATCCAAAGGATTGAATATCCTGGAGGGGAATAAAAAACAATTGAAGTCATATTGCTATTGTCTCAGCAATTAGAGTTACTGGGAATTACTATTCAGGAAAATTAACGACTATATTCATTATAACATATCTCAAATCTATATGGAAATTTTAGACATTCAAAAAAAATTTTTAAGCCTATTAGCAGCAAAAGAATCTCAATGTTTATGCACAAAAGATCATTCACTTAACTTTCATATCCCATTCACTTTTATTTTAAATTTAATTTTAATGAGAACAGTTATTTGTTTTTTCCAGCTTACAGTAGATTAGATAAGTAATATTAAATAAGGACTAGATGTTACAGGGAAGTAAAATGTGACAGTTGACTATGGCAATAAAAGAGGAAAATTAAAATCTGTAAAACAGCATAAATAGGGACTCAAAGAGCAAAGAGGTATAGGGCCAGAGAGTGCAAGAATAATCATGTGCATTTCAATTGTCTCCTAGAAGCCATAATTCGATTACTTGACGTTATAGTCATTTATCTTCATAATGTCAACCTTGAGGGATAATCAGAAGGTTAATTTATGTCTAATTCATTGCTTAAGATGGTAAGGACAAGTGTTGTGCCTTAAAAAAAAAATCTTGACCAAAATGCTTGAATAGAGGAGACCTTTTGTGACCTAAAGTTTAAATAAAGTTCAATTACATAGGAAAATCATTTATGAGATTTTCCCAGATGTAATCTATGCTACATTTCCTATTGATGTGGGGTCATTGAGTCATTAAAAAATTAGGAAATGAAATAGATAATAAGTATGAATTCTATTTTTCTCTTTCCCTTCTTCCCACAATCCTCCTAAAGGGGTGGAGGAAGTAACCACAAAAACAAGATGAATGGAGATAAAATGCTATGTTTTGTCATTTAATTAAACAGAAAAATAATGGCAAAATTATGCTTCTTGAGACTAAAAAAATAACTAAACTTCCTAGAACTGTCATGCCCATTTATGTGTTACTGCCTATGGGATTGAAGGTGGGGGCAATAAATAGAGGTTGATCCTTATACTAATGGAAAAGGTCAAAATGTTCATTTTCCTATTTGTGACTAACTGTTCTATTCAGCTTTGGTTACCTTGACTACTATATGCTCTACCTATTTGGTTCCAAGAATCTTGATTTTCTAGGTACTATGACTCATCTTGATAATTCCTTTCTACTGTAGGCTTCATGTTGATTCCTCAGTTCATTGCAGCTCCTGGCAATGCATATAAGACACTTTTGCCCTTTTGGTGGGACTTCTAGAGCCACAGAGTGGGAGCTTGTGGAAGTGAAATGCAAAAATTGGTTTAAGAGTGTAGAACTTTTTGGCAACTCCTCATGCATGCTCATTTTAGTAGTCCATAGTTTTCCCTGTTCAGACTTTCATAATATTAATTGCTGAAAATCTTGATCATGATTTATTCTGTGACTGTTAGCCACAGCAGTATTGGGAGTGTACATTAGCATTTTTATTGGCTTCCTAGTGCAGTGAACAATAGAATAACTGGTGGATTTAAAAATCCTGGGTGATCACAGCTTTTCATATTTCTACTTCCTGCCTTCCTGGATGTCTACTTACCTCTCCCTGAAGGCTCATAGTTGCATCATAATAATCCCATTAGGGATGGATTTTCCATTAACGAATTGGTTAAATTCCTCCTACAAAAGGGAAGTAACTGGCAAAAGGTGGTTTGCTATTGCTATTGTTTCATGGATTCCATTATCTTAGGATATGCTTGGACAGCTTCCTACATTGACCATGTCCAAAAATGTTCTTTTTTCCCTGTATATTAAAGTCCATAACCTTTCTTTTAGGAAATGAGTTGAATTCATCATTGGGCTTCTAGAATCATGGGTGATCATTGCACTTAACTCTTACAAAATTATTTATTTTTGAAATGCTATTATATGTCCCCTGACTCCTCTGCTACCTACAAACATGGCTATATTTCATTCATTTAAAAAAATCATCTGTTAATCCTATCTTCTCAGGCTATCTTCCAATATCTTTCTTCCATTTTAGCCTGACCCACAGAAAAGGTTCTCTATACTCATTACCCTCACTTGATCACTTCCTGCTTACATCTTAGGTTCTTGAAATCTGAATTCCAGTCCTCCTACTTGACTGCAATTGTTCCCTCCAATGAGGCAGCATAAACTAGAATGCTTGAAGTCCAGATGACTTAGGTTCAAATCCCACTTGTGACATTTATCTACTATATGATCCAAAGTAGACCATTTATTCTCTGTGCACTTCATGACTCCTGATTTACTAAAATTAAATATAGATTGGGATCTGCAATGGTAGTTTGGCTGGGCTTTTTTGTACAATGAATAAATCATAGATTTTTCATCTGTATCTATCTCTTTCTACATGTATATATATATATATATATACATATATACACACACACACATCTATCTATCTATCTATCTATTCTGCTTTATAATTCAATATAATTCAATTATAAAAAGCCAAACTTCCAATTCTTATGATGTCACCCCCTCCCCCCTCTCCAATAAAATCCAGTGGTATCATATAACTTCAAGGATCAAATGCTGTTGGTAGTGGCAGTGGTGGTTGTCATCCTGCTGTTTTTTGAAGAATACAAATGACATTGCAGGATGATAACTTGACTTGCTCATGAATTGGGTTTAAGTGAGGTACAATTGTATGAAGTTGTCAGCCATACTCTCTTCTAGAATTATCAAAGTCCAGTGGGAAGACAAAAGTTAAGATGACTGGTGATGGTCTGGGATGCAGTAGATGATCTTGGTGTCTTCAGTGTCTCTCCAAACTCCAAGCACTCCACAGTACCTGCTTTAACCACCTTCATGATAATTGGTAGAGATTGTTCTCATCTGCCTATTTTGCCAGACGAATTCTTCACTTGCTTGGGGTTCATATCCTCCTAACTCACTGAGGAGCTTAAGGTCTATTAGTTTCCTTCAACCTGGTTTAGCCCATCTGCTTTCACTGGGATGGGGTCACCGTACATGTTGGAGCTTTTTGGAGCCACAGGTGAGAGTTGGGTGAAGGTAGAGACCAAAACTGACAAGTAGCCCTGAAAAGGGCTTAGAAAGCCCTTACACCAGAGGCGTTAGTCCTCTTTGTACACCCCACGCAACCCAGGATCAAACAAAATTCATTCAAAGTCCTTCAGAAGTAACTACCTACCTGGTTTCCAGTCGTCTTCTGTCTCACATTCTCTATCCCACCATATCCTTGATCCAGTGACACTGACTCCTTGCTCTTCATAGAACAAGACACTTCATCTCTTGGCCAAGAGTATTTTCTCTGGCTGACCCCAATGCCTGTAATTCTTGTGCATCCCCTTTTGATTATTTCTTAATTACCCTATGTACACATGCACACATACATACACGTATATATGTATGTACACACATATATATAGCTTGTTTGTACATTCCTCTTTGCATGTTGTCTCCCCCATTAGATTGTAATCTCCTCAGGTACAGTGCTTATCATTTGCTTTTCTTTGTAAACTTAAGGCTTAGCCCAGTGCCTGGCCAAAGGTACTTAATAATTTACTTTTTGGTTTGTAAGCTTCAACTATTGGGATAGAATAATTTATTCTATAGGAACAAACTATAGATAATTGAAAGCACACTTATATTATAGACAGAAATGTGTCAGAGATAATTTTCACTAATTTATACTTTTTCTAATTTAATTATTCTTCTTCCCAGAGAGATACATGTCCAAAATGGTATAGTCCCCTCATACCTTCAAGATTTCAGTATAATATGAAACATTTGGGAGTGACATTTATAGGAATCTTGAACAAGGAAAATGTCACAATATGATAAAACATATTTATATCTCAGGGTCAACATTTTACTTTTTCTAATTGAAGAATAGTCAAAAAATATTGTAGGAATACCTTTGGAAAATAAGTGTCCTAGAACTACTCAGTATCTTTTCAATTCACTTCAAGTTCTCCCCACTACAGCTGGCCACAAGTGAGCAACCTGAAGTAATCAGAGACTTCTTCCTTCTGTTCAAGACCCTAATGCTTACTCAGGAAATGGAGAAAAAGCATATTTCTCTAGGGTGAATTATTATTCAGTTTTAGGTGGATCAGTCAAGAGTGTCCATTACCCTTGTCCTGGTCTGATTTTTGCCCTAACTACTTAATGGAAGGAGTTCTCCTGGGGCTAATTAGAGAGAGAGAGGAGGAAAGACTGTTTAAACATGAATAGTTAAAGACTGATAAGCATTTCTCTTTCAGATTAGGGTAAAGGCTTCAAGTTAGAATAATTTTAAAATGCTTTCCTATTATTTCTAAAATGGGAAGAATATATTTTATTAAAATCTTTCCAAAATATTTTTTTCCATTCTACATAAAGAGAGGTTACTGAATAAAAATAGTTAACATTTTTTTAATTGCACTCTACATCATCTCATTTGGCCTTCATAACAACCTTCATCATGGTCATTTAGAGATGAGGAAATTAAGTGCCAGAAAGGTTAAGTAACCGACCCATGGTCACATAGCTATATACATTTGAGGTGAAATTGGGGCTCAGATTTTCTTTAAAGGAAGTCCCATCTTGCAATCACTAACCTTCACTCTCTTTTCTCTTGATGACTTGGAGATAGAGGACCTGGACTCCAATCCTGGATGTCAGTTTGGTATAGTGGAATGAGCACTGGCTTTAAAGTCCAAGAACTTAGATTCAAACACCCTTTTGATCCCCACTGTGTGACCTTGGATACATTACTTATTATCCTTGGGTCTGATTCCTCATCTGTGAAATGAGGGGACTGAACTTGATGACTTTTGAAGTCCTTGTAGCTGAGAATCTATTATGCTGTAATTAATTTCTTTCATATAATTTTTGTATCTTGATTAGTTTTTGCTGTGAATACAGGTAGTTTTGTTTTAGTTGAGCTTTTACCATTTGAGTATAGTGACAGCTAGTGATGTTTGTTATTAGTTATCTGACATCTGTCAGCTAGTGACATCTCTGATGTGTTTTACACTATACCCCTCAATAAATATTTTTCATCAAGCTTGAATTGATTCCTGTAGAAATCAGGTGTTCTCACAGTGATCTGTCTATTGAAATATGTAAAGAATTGAAGGCTTTAAAATATTGTTTAAAGAGCTATTTAAGAATACCTTGCCTATGTAATCTCTCACTTTGGCTCAGCTACATTTAAAATCATACATGAGAGTTGAATTTACGTCAAATGCCTCAATGAGTATGTAGGACAGGTCTGCACAACCTGTGGCCAACAGGCATACCTGCTGCCAACAGCAGCCCAGGAGCATGTCAGAGGATTTTGGGCAGCCAGAAAAAAATGTAGAGAATTTGCTCGAAATCCTTTGCTGTGCTGCAAGCTGTAAGCTGTGCAGGACTGTTGCAGGATAACAAATATGAAGAGAATACATAATAAAAAGTTAGGAGAAGTGCAAAATGGCTACAAACCCACCTTGTCAATTGAGGGTGATACATTCCAGAATGATTTACTGTGCTATTCAAACATCAATATGAAATTTTAATTCATATTTGTATGTCTAGATTGCATTTTCTATCAGAATGACATGACATCACCACATAATATTAATTTCATGACACTCTACCAAATGTGCAATTTCCTTGACCTTTCACATATGAGAATTTTATGGTAGAACTCTATTATTTTGCTCTCACTTTTTTGAAACAGTTCTGAATCAATACTTTTGAGCTCTATTCTACTGTGACACAAAACAGGAAGTTAAAAAATACATGCATAATTGGAATATACCTATATGAGGAGAAAGGTGTGGTATTGGGGCAGCTAGGTGGCACAGTGAATAAAGTGCTGGGCCTGTATGCAGGAAGTTCAAATTGGTTCTCAGGCACTTAATATATATGTGACCCTGGGCAAGTCACTGAACCTTGTTTGCCTCAGTTTCCTCATCTGTAAAGTGAGTTGGAGAAGGAAATGGCAAAGTATTTGAGATACTCTGACAAGAAAATCCCCAAAGCAGTTATGAAGAGTAAGACACAAATGAAAATAACTAAAAACCAACATCAAAAGGTTTGGTATTTGGAGCTTCACGATACAGGGATGATGCTACTTGGCAAGTTAAGTTAGTCCTAAACTCAAACAGCATCTCTTTCTCAAAATGAAGGATTTAGAAATTTTAAATATCTGTATCAAGGAGTGGGAAAAGGTCATCATTTACTCTCTTCAACAAAATAAAACAAAGGGGCATAAAGCCCATATTTTCCACTGAAATGGAATAGGTATTTTGAATTATTTTCTTTTCTAAGCAAATATGGTTCAGATATACCTTATTAAACACTATCAGTGGACATAGGAAATCTCAGAGAAAAATTAACTTACAGTTTCCATGGACATCCAATAAAAATAATCAGAGGTATCTTCTGGGTGAAAAAGAACTCAGTACAATGAAATGACACATATCATAGAATATGTCAGTGTGGTTCGTAGTTAATTTGTAAAGGTTTACATTATAATATTCTTTCCCATAAATAGATTTTAATTTTTAAGGAATTTTCTCTAAATTGATATTAATTTATATAATAGAACAATGCCTGAACTTCAACATTTGTAGCCTATGAAGAACATTGCTTAAACAGCTATAATGAACTGTTAGAGATTAAAAAAATTTTTCTTCTGATTCCTACTATATTTATTTCATAATGTAATTAATTTTATGTTGCATTGAATTTTAGAATTGTCAGTATCTAAATCTAATCCAAACTAAAGGCATAGTTGAATAGCCCCAGGTTATTTCTATATTTATTTCATAATGTAATTAATTTTATGTTGCATTGAATTTTAGAATTGTCAGTATCTAAATCCAATCCAAACTAAAGGCATAGTTGAATAGCCCCAGGTTATTTCTTTGCTAACCAGTTTAAGCAGCTACTGCTATTTTGTTTACCTTTAAAACAAAACACAGTTTAGCCTGAATCCCTCCTCAAGGGACTGCTCTCGTGTTCTTCTCTATCCCTGTCAAAAATAAGGGTAGTTTGGTGTCCCTAGGGAGATGGCTAACTGGAGTGAGCTGGATTGGTGTGGTCCTGATTTTCTTTTTTTTTTTTTTTTAGTATTTTCAATCCCTTCTTAAGAAGTTTATTCTTTTTTTTTAATTTAGTTTTTATTTGTTTTCTTGTTTACATTATTCATTTTCATTACATTTTTTGAATTACACATTTTCTCCCCATCTTGCTCCTGCCCCAACCCCATAACAGCAATCCCACTGTAAAGCCCCTCCCCT
>CM053594.1:333282907-333305678 GCA_028646575.1 Pseudocheirus occidentalis
AATGATGTAAGCAAGAAAACAAATAAAGAAATATATCATGAAAAAAATTGGCTTAATAACTTTTACTCTAATTATGAAATCTTAATCTACTGGAAAATAAATTGACATATTATTGGAAGAATTTAATCTTATCATTATTGATATTCTCATAACAAATGAAACCAAAAAACTTAAGGAAATTGTAGCTTAATAGATGGATGGTCCTCCTTTGTCTATCAACTAATAGATATAATGGATATAATGATTTAGCCCAAATGCTAAAAGAAAGAATTCAAATACATTTGGTAATCTTACTTATCAGTCCACAAAATGCCAATGAACAAAGATATTACTATAAAAATAAGTGTAGCTTATGTACTAGAATCTTTCATAAATGATGAAGAGGTAGAGATGTACTTTAAAGAACCTCATAAGATCTTACAAACCAAATAAATATATTTAGTAATAATTGCTGATTCCAACATGAAGATGGGAATAGTAGAAAATGACAGAAAATATATTGTAAAAATATTGTCCACGGTCAAGAAACGAAAAAGACCAAAGTTTACATGCTTCCAGAAGCCTCCTGAATCTATAACATGAATACATTATTCCACAAGAGAATACTGAGCTACTAGCCATGGCAATTATCAAGCAATATCACAAAAAAAATTGCTTAAGTTTTACTAGACAAGACATTATTTGTTATGAGTGTATGAGTCATTTCTGAATCAGTTGTCAGTGTGCAATTATGCTGTTAATTAATTAGAATAAAATTCAAAATTAACACCTATCTAGGCAAAAGAAAAAAAAAGAAATGACACTGCTGGCAGTTATGTCAATTCTAACTTGACATATAAATAAGCTATTTATGATAAAACAGGGAACATAGATAAAGGACAAAAATCAGCATAAACTATCCGTATTCCCTATTGAACTATAACCTGTATGAAACAATCATTAAAATGAAAGTTGGAAAAAAATAGCAGAAAAAACCTCAACCAAAAATGCTTGTTCTATTTGCCTGGGAGAGAGACATTGAACTTCAGCAATGAAATTATTGCAAATGAAGTTATAAATTCATTGTCAAAATATTATACATGAGTATGGTGAAAGATTGAGTAATATTACCCCATAGTAAGCATGAAAAGTAGGAAAGGATAATTGGTTTGTATAAAACTTTGGAGTGAGACTCAACTAAGCTGATTTTATCCTTAGAATACCAATGGAAGAAATTTGGAGTATAATAAAAATGAGAAAAAAGAGAAATTTACAAATTTATATGTGTCTATTTCAATTATCCATGACTGCAGAACTACTACACGTGAAATCTAACATCTCAACATGCAATATGATATAAACAATATAGCACTTAAGATCATGTACAATATCTGTGTTCAATGAATACAGATAGAAGAAATCTATGCTAGAGGCTACACAATTTCATGGGCATTGATAGACTGATTTTTTATAATATATGAAAAAGAGAAGGATACCAAATGATTTAAAAAATTCAGGTGATAGAAGGGACCTATGAAGGTGACTGAGAGAACATCAATAAATACCAATCAAGTATTTCAAAGGATCGGAGTCTTCATTTTTGTGGGTTCTTCATCCATCCAATGGTGTAAATCATAACCCATCTCTACTTTCACATCCTGTGAAACTATTTCCCACAGAGTGTCTACATGATGTTTCAAGGTCCTTCCTCTATATCTCTTGATACTTCATTATATTAATAGAATATTAAGGTTGTTCTTTGGATATCCCTTCTGAACAGTGCATGATATACCCCACTACTTTTGATTACATATCATTTATGATGCCAATATTTATCTCACTTTCAATGTATAATTCTACATTAGAATTTATTGCAGACTATTCACAGTCCATTGCTTTTTGGATGACTCACAATTATAATCATTCAGAGATTTTTGTGCTCCATGACTTATACCTGTAAGACATAACCAGAAGAATATTTTTTAAAAGAACAAGCTTCTGTTTCAGAGAAAATTTGGATTTTACCAATAAGATTACATAATTTCCTGAAGACAATATACCCTGTTTTCCTCCTCTTATTCAATTCTGGGACCAGATCATTGTTCAACTACAATCTTTTTTCAAGATGCCTCATTGTAGGGTTAAGTTGTCCCTAAGTTCTTCAGCCTACACTAGTTGAGTACAGTCTTCAATAGGTTCTATCACAGTGGAAGAGCTTTAAGTACAGCAGGTTATATCTGCTGAAGCCTTTTTCTAAATATAGACAGACTAATCACCAGCAGGCTGCCAAGTCAGTGGTGAATTCCTTCACCATGACAATACAAGAAGCAGCTTTCTCATCTACAAAATCTTTGTGAGAATGATTTATAGTATGTTCATTATACTGTGTAATCCAAGCCTTAAAAGCTGTTCACAGTAGCATTCTTTTGGGAATCTGCTTCTGCATGCCATTATAGCATGTAAATAGTTCAACTTTGATAACTTCCTTAAGATTCCTTTTCCATGCTTACCTTCTCAGGCTTCTTGTGTTTGAATGTCAAATTTTCTATTCAGTTCTATTTTTTCTTGAAGAATGCTTGAAAGTCCTCCACCTCATAGAATGACCATATTTTCCCCTGAAACATTATATTCAATTTTGCTGGGTAGGTAATTCTTGGTTTTAAACCTAACTCCCTTGATTTACGGAATATCATATTCCAGGCCCTTTGATCCCTTAATGCAGAAGCAGTTATATCCTGTGTTATCCTAATTGTGTTTCCACAGTATTCAAATTGTTTCTTCTTGGTAGCTTTTAATATTTGCTCCTTGCTCTGGGAACTCCAGAACCTGGTTATAAGATTCCAAAGCATTTTGTTTTTGGAAACTTTTTCAAGAGGTAATTGATGAATTCTTTCAAGTTCTATTTTGCCCTCTGGTTCTAAAATATCATGGCAATTTTCCCTGAAAATTTCTTGAAGGATGATTTCTAGATTCTTTTTTTGATCAAAGCTTTCCTGTAGTCCAATAATTTTTAAATTGTCTCTCCTGGATCTATTTTCCAGGTCAGAGATTTTTCAAGAAGATATTTTACATTGTCTTCTATTTTTTTCATTTGTTTGGATATGTTTAATAGTATCTTGATTTCTCATAAAGTTATTTGCTTCCATTTGCTCCACTCTAATTCTGAAGGAATTATTCTTCTCAGTAAGCTTTTGAGATTCTTTTTCCATCTGGCAAATTCGATTTTTTAAGGCATTCTTCTCCTCATTGGCTTTTTGGGCCTCTTTTACCGTTTGAGTTAGTCTATTTTTTTTAAGGTGTTATTTACTTCAGTTAGGTTGTTGACTCTCTTTTCATGATTTTCTTGCATCATTCTCATTTCTCTCCCCCATTTTCCCTCCACTTCTCTTATTTAGTTTTCAAAATCCTTCTTAAGCTCCTCTATGGCTTGTAACCAGTCTACACTTTCCTTGGAAGCTTTTGGTGTGTGAGTTCTGACTGTGTTGTCTTGCTCCCATTCCATGCTTTGATCCTTTTTGTCCCCAAAAAAGGAATCTAAAGTTGGATTGCTGAGCTTTCTTGGCTTCCTTTGTTAGCTCATGTTGCCAGTCAGTTACTTGACTTTAGGGCTCAGCAGAACTCTGTTTTCAGAGGGAAGAGCTCTGTCCCAAATCTCTCGGGTTTTCAGAGATGCCGTTGCTATTAGGAGGCTACAGTGTTTGCAGCCCCCACCAGCTTTGGCTCACTGAAAATGCACCTCAGGACCACCACCCAACACCATGATACTGATCCAGGCAGCTCAAGGCAAGAGCACAGACTCCGAATGACCACTTGGCCCCCCTGCAACCTGCAGGCCATGCACTCTGAAGCAGTCACGTGGAGGCAGCTGCAGGGCCACCACTAGTCAGCTGGACCCTCTCCCCCAAATTTAGCCAAGTTCTACTGACTTTTTCCCTTTGTCCTTGGCTCTTATGGGTAGGTAATTCTGGAAACCACTACAGTTGCTGGTGATCTGCTCTCCTGAGAACTCCAGCCAGGCTTCTCCTGGATGGCCTGGGGCTAAAACTGCATGGGGCTGGGCTCTGCTCCCATTTCACCATAATGAGCCCTTTCTGTCTGTCTGCTGGGCTGCCTTCACCAGGGGCCTTGTTTCTCTGTCATTTTATGAGTTCTGGAGTTCCAAAATTTGTTTAGATTCATACCTTATAGGTATTTGAGGTAGTTATGGTGGGATCCATGGAGTTCTCCTGATTCTATGCTGCTATCTTGACTCTGCCCCCTAAATCAAAGTGTTTTTATGATGCCCTGAAAATTATTTTTATCCCAAATACCTACGGTGCACCTCAACTACTCAGTGCTCATGGAGACATACTGATTAGTCATAAGGAGAAGATCCTGGAGAGATGTGCTGAACACTTCCATAGTGTTCTCAAAAGATAGTCATGAAGCATAGTTGAAAGTACTGACTGTTTTCATCAGGTTAAAATCAACCCTGAACTTAAAACTGAAGAAGTTGTGAATATCAGTAGGCTCCTCTCAGGTGGCAAAGTGCCTGATGCTGATTCTATTTCAGCTGAAAGTTATAATGCTGGGTGTATATTCCTTATACAAAAGCTGACTGAAATCTTCAGGGTTATAAGACAAGAGGAGATTATCCTTTAGGTGTTCAAGAAAGTCTCCACTGTCCATCTTTATAAAGGAAAAGGAAATTGGTTGTTCTCTGACAATCTGAGTAGAGGGGGTGTGGTCCTCTCTCTTAGTCATAACTAGCAAAATTCTTGCCAAAGTCCTTAATATGCTAATCCTTCACATATAAGATGATCATCTACCTAAGAGCCAGTGTGGTTTCACAAAAGGCCATGGAATGGCTGATATGGTGTTTGCCGTCTGAGAAATGCAGGTCAAATTCCAGGAGCAGACCACAGGTTTGTACTTAACATCTGTCAGCATGACCAAGGCTTTTGATACTGTTAATCATGAGGGCTTGTGGAAAATTATGTCAAAATGTGGTTACCCAGAGAAGTGCATCAGTATCATATGTCAGTTTCATGATGGCATGGTTATATACATTCTAGACAATGGATGGTACTCTCACATTTTCCCAGTTACCAATGCAGTGAAGCAAGGCTGTGTGCTAGCTCCCATGCTTTTTTTCAGTGATAATAAAAAAGGCATCAAGGTCTGTTACCTCAGTGATGGTAAATTATTTAACATGAAAAGGCTATATGCCAAGACTGAAGTTGGGGGAGGATTGGTCCATGACTTCTTGTTCACAGATGACTATGTATTCAATGCAGCCTCTGTGGCTGAGATGCAAAAAATATGGATCTATTCTCTGATGGTGTGCTAATATTGGCCAACAGTTAACACCAAGAGAGCACAGATTCTCTACCAGCCAGTGCCATACTACGATATGTAGAACCATCAGTTATAGCAAAGAGAGAAATATTGAATATTTTAGATAATTTCCTTACCTTGGCATTATACTTTCCAGAGATGCCTACCAATTGAAGATCTACAGAGTCATTGTGCTGACATCATGGTTGTAAACCTGTGAAACCTGGACAGTATGTCAGCCCCATGCCAGGAAAATCACTTCCATTTGAATTGTCTTAGGAAGATTCTGAAGATTGCATGGCAAAATAACATACTTGACATTGAGATGTTTTCTCAAGCTATGCTACCAACTATTAAATCTCTGCTTCAGAGAGTACAACTCTGATGGGTTAACCTTATTGTTCAAATGGCAAATATATGTTTGCTTTTTATGGAGAACTCACTTTTATGAAGACAATTATGCATGTGGAGGCCACAAGTGATACAAGGAACTCTCAAGGTCTGTCTGAAGAACGTTGTAATTAATTGTATAACATGGGAGACACTGACAAAGGACCACCCAGGATGGCATGGCTGCATCAAAGAAGGTCCCATGCTCTATGATCAAAGAAGAACTGCAGTAACTCAAAAGAAATGTGAGATGCAAAAATTTAGAGATATTTCAACTCCAAATGTGGACTATTTATGTGGAATATTTTTGCCTAAGCAGGCACAGTTGGACACATTGTACCTTATATTCATCAAAGTGATGTCGTTTTCGTCTTCCTTAAGAATGAAGGACGATAACCACCAACCAGTTCCTTCCCCTCATGGTGTCTCAGCTTTCTCATTTTGATCATTAGACTAAATATTCTTCAAGGTACTTTTTAAACGCTAATATATTATGCATATGTGTAAGTGTGCTGGATGGATGTAGCATTTCTTTTATGGAGGAGAGTTGAGAAAACAGACTTGGAGTAAGAAAAGTTATCACTGCAGAAACCATGAAATTTCTGGTCTTAGTTTTATTACTTGTAAGGCAGAAAGGTTTTAGAAATAAAATCTCATGATATAGTTAGACATTTTGGATCTACTTAGAGGTTTGGTATTCTGCTTTAGGATACAAGTCACCAAATTTTGCAATTTGAACAAACTCATTATGGCAACAGTTCATAAAAATCTTTTATTATTTCCTATAGCAATTAAATAAGTTCCCCCACAATTCCCTTAAAGCAATTATGGAAAAAAGTCCTTGTTACCAAGAAACTTTTTCAGTATCATAGGTAATGCCACTGTGTATTGCATTTTATTTTCTCTAAGGAGCTCCATGAAATAACATGTACTAGAGAAAAAATTTTACTTTTCAAAGCTTTAGGTGAGACTGCATATTATATGCAAGAAAATAATAGTTATTTTGTTTCTAAATTTTGCATATGTGTTTCTACAACAGAAAAAATATCTTCATGAGTATCATAATGATTATGAGTTGTTACGTGCAGTATTTATGGGTAGCATAGCATAATGAAAAAAGAGAGTTGAATTATTAATCAGAAGACTTGCTATTTTCTAGATGCATCACCTTCGGGCAAATGACATTTCCTCTTGTAAGGAGAAAAAGGGGTCCCTGCAGATAAGGAAAGACCGAAAGAATAGAGAGCCCCTGTGTGGCAAGGAGGAGGACTGCTGATATCTGGTTTAAATGGTGGGAGAAAAGATATTGCTAGCCTATCTTCTACCTACTTTTCTCAGCTGACACTGTAATTCCATACCAGTAGGGGGAGCAGGAAGTTGGAGCCAGAGGCTACCATTCTGATTTACTCAGGATGAGGGGGTATCAAGCTAGAAGTCTAACTGTTCCCTTAAATATAGTTCATCTCAGGGATATTATTGGGTTCCATCTAAATTTTGATTGCTTTGTCATTTTGGGAAGAGAGAAAGTAGTCTCCAAACCCTATATCCAAGACTTGAGCCTTTACACGCCCCCCCATACCAGTTCCACAGTGAACATAAATAGTAAATAGCAAAAAACCAGTTTGTCCAAATAGTAGTGAATCAGATATCATAGAAGCCATATATAAGAGAATACATGCCAGACATCAAATGAAGCAGCTCTTCTATTAGGATCAAGATAACTCAGTTCAACTAAGAGAAAAAGTCTTAAATCTCACCCAAAAGGAGACTCCCTGTATAAAACTGGGGGGAGGAAGATGATGGAGACTGACCATTCCTCTCATGTTTTCCCAGAATCTTTTTTCCCCAAAACCTGAAGTGGGGTTTTCTTCCATTTTTCTGTCCCCGAAGTGGAAGCCAGAAGTTCCCAAAGTGACTGATTACTTGAAGAATCCAGAAGACTGGTGGCTCCAAAAGTTGTAAAGGGCTCTGGACCCAAAGTGTTCTGAAGGGGAACTCCTACTTGAAGAGTTCCCAAAGGGGGTGGTAGTCTTAAAAGACACCAAAGGGTTAAATCTGGGGCTTTCTGGCCTCTTGTCAAGGCTTTCCCATCATTTAAGGAGAGCCTTCATCTTTACCAATGAAGAGAGAATCTCATTCCAATAGGTTTTGGGACAGAATTACTCTCAGGAACCTTTGTTTCTGTCATTTACAAATCAATGGCATTTAAACTGGATAGCTTCCAAGTTGCCTTTTATCTCTTTCATTCTATGAATCTGAATTTCATTCATCCCTTTGCATCAACAAATCCATATTGTCTGTACCTTCCTAACTTGTGTCCCTTAAGTCTCAGAATCTCTACTATTTTGATGAGAACATTATTTGACAATTGCCCCCTTTCCCCTTTCCACTGCCATTCTCCTTGATGACTTCAGGATTCATGTTGATGACCCGTCTAATACCTGACCTCACAGCTCTTCAACTTCTTCCATTCTTAAGACCTTCAATACTCTTTTATTTTATTCCTCATCAGCCCAGTCATGTTTTGGAACTCATTGTCACTTGTATTAAAGACTCATGATTTTTCTTAGAATTCAAACCCTTAGCTTCCTCTTAACAACCACGAAGTCCTAATCTTCCATAGCTCCTATTTCTCTTTGTTTTATATTGCTCCTGACCAAACATGTACCATATGCCAGGGTTAGTCATTGAAATAATGTTGCTGTTAAAATATATCATGGGGGACAGAGTCAAGATGGTGGTGAAGAAGCAGGAGAACTCTCCAGCTCCCCCTCCATAACCACTTCAAATATCTATGAAATATGATTCTAAACAAATTTTAGAGCTTTAGAACTCATAAAATGACAAAGAAACAAAGCTCCCTGGCAGGTGGATGGAAAGGGCTCATCACAGAGCACTGGGAGCCAAAACCAGCCTAGCCTGAAACTGTGGCTGTAGCCAAAGGATGGCCAGGATAAGCCACAACTGCAGCATTTGAGAGAGCAGATAACCAGCAGCTGTGGAAGTTTCCAGAATTATCAGCCTACAAGAAACAAGGACAAACTGAAACATCAGTGGAGCTTGGCTAAATTTGGGGGGGAAAGCGGGTCTAAACATCAGCCCCCAGGGCAAGAAAGTAGCAGAAGCAGCAACCCTGAAGCTACTGCCACATGGTTGCTTCCAAACTCCTGGCCTGCAGACTGTAGGGGGGGGGCAAGCAATTGTTCAGAGTCTAAGCGCTCTCACTTTAACCTGCCTGGATCAGGATTGTAGTCTTGGGTGGTGGTACTAAGGAGTATGACCAGTGAGCCAAAGCTGGTGGGGGCTGCAGAGACAGCAGCCTCCTAATAGTTCCAACAGCTGTGAAAAAATCAGCCATTTGGGACAAAACTCTCCCCCTGGGAAGCAGAGATCTACTGTGGCTCAAAAATCAAGTTAATTGACTGGCAACATGAGCAGGCAAAGGAAGCAAACCAAGCTCAGCAATCCAACTTTATATTCCTTTTTTGGGAACCAAAAGGATCAGAGCATGGAATAGGTGGAAGACGAAACAGTCAGAAGTCCCACACCAAAAGCTTCCAAGAAAAATGTAAACTGGTTACAAGCTGTAGAGGAGATTAAGAAGGATTTTGAAAACCAAATGAGAGAAGTAGAGGAAAAATGGGGAAGAGAAATGAGAATGAAGCAAGAAAATCATGAAAAGAGAGTCATCAACCTGACTGAAGAAAATAACCTTAAAAAATAGACTAACTCAAATGGCAAAAGAGGCCCAAAAAGCCAATGAGGAGAAGAATGCCCTAAAAACTGAATGTGCCAGATGGAAAAAGAATTTCAAAAGCTCACAGAAGAGAAAATTTCCTTCAAAATTAGAGTGGACTAAATGGAAGCAAATGACTTTCTGAGAAATCAAGACACTGTTAAACAGATCCAAACAAATGAAAAACATAGAAGGCAATGTGAAATATCTCATTGAAAAAAACCACTGACCTATAAAATAGATCCAGGAGAGACAATTTAAAAAGTATTGGAATACCTGAAAGTCACGCTCACAAAAAAGAACCTAGAAATCATCCTTCAGGAAATTCTCAGGGAAAATTGCCCTGATATTTTAGAACCAGAGGGCAAAATAGAACTTAAAAGAATTCACCAATCAACTCTTGGAAAAGATCCCCAAAAGAAAGCTTTTAGGAATGCTATAGCCAGTTTCTGGAGTTCCCAGATCAAGGAGCAAATATTACAAGCTGCCAAGAAGAAACCATTTGAATACTGTGGAAACACAATTGGGATAACACAGGATCTAGCTGCTTCTACATTAAGGGATCAAAGGGCCTGGAATATGATATTCTGGAAATCAAGGGAGCTAGGATTAAAACCAAGAATCACCTACCCAGAAAAACTGAGTAGAATGTTTCAGGGGAAAATATGGTTATTCAATGAGGTGGAGGACTTTCAAGTATTTTTTTAATTTTTTGTTTACAGCATCTTTCAAGTATTCTTGCTGAAAAAAAACAGAACTGAATAGAAAATTTGACATTCAAATACAAGAAACATAAGAATTTAAACATGGAAAATAAATCTTAAGGAACTTATCAAAGTTGAATTATTTACAAGCCAACATGGAAAAATGATCATTGTAACTTATGAAACATTTTCTCTGTATGAGCATAGGTGAAGGGAATATAAATGTATATGTATATGTATATGTATATGTATGTGTATGTGTATGTGTATGTATATGTATATGTATATGTATATGTATATATGTATGTATACGTACACATATGTCTATATAGGAGGGTGTGTATATATCTATATGCCTATGAATACATATCTGAGTGTGTGTATATACGTCTACATAGACAGAGGGCACAGGATCATTTGAATAGGAAGTAATAATATTTTAAAAGGTGAAATTGAGAGGTGGGAGAGGAATAGAATGATAGGAGACAGGGAAAAACAGAATGGGGTTAATCATCTCATGTAGAAGAGGCAAGGGATAAAAGTTACAATGGAGGGGAAGAAAAGGAAGGCAAAAGGGAATGGGTCAACCTTACTCTTATTGAATTTGGCTTAGGGAAGGAATGACATACACTCTAAATTGGATATCTTGCCCAACAGGACAGTAGAGGGTATGGGGATGAGAAGGGGAATGATGGAGGGGAGGACAGGGTGCGGGGCAATGGTTGCTAGAAGCACACACTTCTGTAAAGAAACAGGGACAAAGTAGAGAATAGAACAAGGGCGTGAAGCAGGATAGGAAGGAGGGAAATATAGTCAGTCTTTCACAATACGTCCATTGTGAAGATGTTCTGTGTAACTACACTTGTACAGCCTGTATTGAATTGCTTGTCTTTCCAATGGGGATGGGTGAAGAGGGAGGAAGGAAAAGAATCTACAATTTAAAGTTATGTAATCAAATGTTTAAAATATATCTACATATATTTATATATCATTATTATTATTCTTATTAATTACACAGACTGAGAATTAAAATATACAGGCACTGGGGTAGGGAGATCCATCTTTCCCCACCAGAAAGTCAGAGGGGTGATGGGGGAGGACATAGGAGAGAACAGATTGGGGGAGGGGCAAACATGGGATTGATGTTTTGGGCATATAGGTAGAAGAAGAAAGATGAGGAGAAAATGTGTAACTCACAATCTCATGGAAATTAATTATATAAGCTAAAAATAAGCAAAAAATAATTTAAAATATTTTTTAAATAGCTAGCATTTACAAAGTACTTTAAGATTTGCAAAGCTTTTTACAAATATCTCATTTTATCCTCACCACCACCCTAACATATTCTATTATTTTCCCTGATTAATAGATAAGGGAACTGAGGCAGAGACATCTTAAGTGACTTGCTCAAGGTCACACAGCCACTAAATATGTGAGACTGGTTTTGAGCTTAGGTGTTCCCGAATGCAAGTGTAACTCACTATCCACAAACCCATCTTGCTGTGACTAGAAATCTCAGCACATCTTTCTTTTTTTTTTCTCTGCTTCCACTGTCAGGATATCTAAAGAAAGGTACAAAAATGCATTGCATTCATGAATTACAAACTTAGATGATGGAAGTTCTTGTCCTTCATGGTAAAAGAGGTTGAAAATGACATCACTACATTGCGGTCAAGGTACACGCTATCTGACTGTGACTTAACAAATCACTATGAACTTGAAGGTTCTACCACAGATTTTATAAAAATTTCCCACATGGGCATTTAGAGTGCAGATGTCTCTAAATGTGGACATCTCCCATTTCATTTGAACTACTTCAGTTCTGCTTTGCTCATAGAGCATAGCCCCTTCTTTGATGTAGGAATGTCATGTTGGGGGTGGTCCTCTGTCAATGTCTCCCATGCCTCACAATTGATTCTCTCAACCTGATGGAACTGGCCTTTAATCTCTGGGTAGTTGAAACTGAAATAAGCAAGCTTGGAGAGTCAGCAAGCCGAAGTTTAATTTTAAAGTGAGAGAAATGACTTACAAACAAGGACTATGCTTGTAAATGTGCTAGAGTCTCACCTAGTTGGGGAGTGGGAACCAAGGTAGTGTGGGGAGATCTCAATCCTAATACTGGTGGCTACATAGTAAGCTGTGGTACTGATAATGGGCGGGGGTGTAATAACAACAATGTGACAGTTTCATTCATAGCAGGGCTTTGTAAACAGAAACAGTTCTGAGATTTTGCTGTGGCTGAGTTCTGACAGAGTGAGCACAAAGGATTGTTGTTATGCTGGTCTCAGGGCACAGGGTGTTTGCTGGGCCTTAGCTCTGGAAAACAGTTTGTTTCCTAGTATCTTGAGAATTCAAAAGTTCTTCCTAAAGATCTTAAGAGTATCCTTGTATTGCTTCTTCTGACTTCTGTGTGAGTACTTGCCTTCTGTGAGTTCTCAATAAAATAGGTTTTTAGGCAAATGAGCTTTTGGCATTTGAACAATGCAGCCAGCCCATCAGAGTTTCAGTCTCTGCAGGAAGAGTCTGAATGCTTGGCAGTTTAGCTCAAGAAAGGACCTCAGTATTTGGTACCTAATCTTGCCAGGTGATCTTTAGAATCTTCCTATGACAATTCAAATGAGAGTGATCCAGTTTCCTGGCATGGCACTGGTATACAATGTAGGTTTCACAGTCATATAACAATGAAGTCAGTACAATGGTTCTATAGAACTTCAGTTTGGTAGGTAGCCTCATATCTCTTCTTTCCCACACTTTCCTTCAGAACCTCCACAGTTATACGTATAGCCCGGCAAAGTATATTGCCAATGTAAATGAAATTATCCACAAAATTCAATATTTCTCCCTTTGCTATAATTGATGGTTCTATGTATTGATAGTATGGTGCTGGCTGGTAGAGAATCTATGTTCTCTTGGTGTTATCTTTTAAGCCAGAATTAGCACGAGCATCAGAGAACCGATTCATGCTTTAAAAAAATGTTTTATCACAAGCTCAGAAGCCGCATTGAGAGCATTTGTAAATAAGAAGCCATGTACCAACCCTCCCTTCACTTTAGTTTTGGCTTGTAGCCTGTTCATGTTAAATAATTTACCATCATTGAAGTAGCTGACCTTGATGCCATTTTCATCATCACTTGAAAAAACAAAAGCATGGGAAGCAAGCGCACAGCCCTATTTCACTGAACTGGTGACTGGGAAAGTGTGAGAGCACCATCCGTTTTCTAGAATATGTACAAAAATGCCATCATGAAAATGACATATGATACTGAAGAACTTCGAACCAAAATGTCAATCAAAATTTGACATAAGTTTCTATAAACCTTTGTGATTGAGAGTATCAAAAGACCTTGGTCGGCTTAACAAATGTTAGGTACAGAACTCTGTTCTGATCCTGGCATTTGTCCTGTAATTGTTGGCAGCAAGCACCATATCAACTATTCCATGGCTCTTTCTGAAGCCACACTGGTGCCCAGGTAGATGCCCATTACCCAAGTGAAAGATTAGGCTATTAAAGAAGAATCTGTCAAAAACCTTGCCAGCAAAGAGAGAGATCCCCCTCTACCGTTATTTCCTTTTCCTTTATAGAGATGAAAAATGGAGGCCTCCTTGACCTCCCAGACTGGTGGTTCTCAACCTTCCTAATGCTGTGACCGTTTAATATTTATTAGTGGGTGTATTTGCATGTAGGTGGACCTGCCTGGAGACAGATAGAGGAGTGTTGTCTCAGTTCCTAAGACCATTGGAAATATGTGTTTTCTGATGATCTTAGGCAACACCTGTGAGCCCTGTGAAAGGGTCATTCGACCCAAAGGGGTCACGACCCACAGGTTGAGAACCACTGTCCTGGACATAGAGAATTACTTCCTCTTTCCCTATAACCCAGAAGATTTCTGTCAGCTTTTGAATAAGCAGGAGACTCTTTGCCAACTATATCTCAGGTGAAATTGAATCAGTACCAGGTGCTTTGTCACAAGATGTATTTTGAATCATACATAAATTGGATTTAAGTGAGACAGAGTTGCATGAAGTAGTTAGCTTCACACTCTCTTCCAGGATCATCAAAATTGAGGAGCAAGACAAAGCCAAGATGATTGGTGAATTAGATATCTAACCAAGTCCTAAGCATTTTACATACCCTGCTTTATCTGCCTTCATGGCCATTGGAACAAATTGTTCTCATCTACCCATTCCACACTGAGGAGAGCAAACTAACCCTAATTTCACAAGGAGAGACAGGGACTTAAGAATTGTCTTTTGGGGAGGGGCTCAACCTCATCTGGTTTTTGTTTACAGACAACAAATAGAGGCTCCAGGTTTAAAATCTTTAGCAAACAAATGTTTCAGGGACTAGTTAAAATGGAAATACAAAATCATTCACTTTCAACCCCTTTAAGTCAATTCAGACTAGGAGAGACTGCATTTTTGAGCTTAACTGAGAAATTAGGCTTGACAAAATAGGAAATAAGGTCCATTACAGAGTAGAATAAAGTATAAAATGATATAGCATAATTTTAATTTTCTTACATGTACTTTATTAACTCATTATTCCAGTATCTACAGGGGTACTTCCAAATATTTTCATCCCTCCTCAAACCTATGATGGCTCCCCCTCCCTGTGCTAAGGTTCTTTTAGCTAAGAACCTTGTTTTTTATTTTACAGGAAAAACAAATGATGCCATTGACCAAAAGTTCCGTCTTTGTAATATTTCTTCTCACAAAACCCACATGTTTCTGTCACTATTTCCTTTCCCTCCTTCATCTCATATAAAGAGAGAGTCTTTCTATTTGCCAAAGCTAACTCTTTTACGTTTATGAATGATCTCATTCTATCCCATCTTCTCCAACAGATTGTCTCCTCTATCATGCTTTCTCTTATTTTCATTCTCTATTGACTACTTCTGTCCTACCTACAAATATGTCCATATGCCCCTCATTAAAAGAAAAAAAAACCCTCACTTGATCCATCCATTCCTGCTGGCTTGTGTCCCATCTCCCTCCTGCTTTTTTTGGATAAACATCTTAAGAACGTTGTCTACAGCAAAGGCCTTCACTTCCTCTTCATTCCTCCACTCTCCTAACTCTCTGCAATCTCACTTCTGACATAAATCATCATTCAGCCATAACTTTTCTCTCCAAAATTACTAATGATCTCTTACTTGCTGAATCCAATGTACTTTTCCCCCCAATCTTTATCCTTATTCAGTATTCTGCAGCCTTTGCCACTATTGATCACCTTTTTATTCTTGATACTCTCCTCTCTCTAGGTTTTTGAGACACTGTTCCCTCCAGGGTCCCCCCCCCCCACCTATCTGACTGCTTTTTCTCACTTTTCCCTTGCTGGATCTTCATCCAAGTCATGCCTGCTAACCATGGTGCTTCACTGGAGGCTGTCCTGGGCCCTCTTCTTTTCTCCTTTGATATTATTTTACGTGGTGTTCTTTCCCATCAGTTCCTGTGGATTCAGTTATCATCTCTATGCTGATGATTCTGAAAGAGATGGTTAAAAATATAAGCAAAAATTTTTCAAGAGACACATTTGGGGAAAAAACATTCTGCCTGACTAATGAAGAGATGCAAATTAAATAACTTTGAGATACCGCCTCACACCTATCAAACTGGTAGAAACGAGTTTAAATGATGCTGGTGGAGTTGCAAAATAATAAATTAATTCCTGGTAGAATTACTAACTTTAGCCTTTAGAATTTCATATCTTATATCTTCGGCCAAAAGCTACTTCACAACTATATATTAATTTATACTTGAAGATAACTAATGATTCCAGGGGGCGGAAGTGAGGAGGAAAAGCATTCCAGGTAACAGGTCCAATCTATATAAAAACAGAAGAGCTAAAAATCCAAGACCAAGAGCAAGTAGGACAGTTTGATTAGAATATTTACAGAGGAATAATGTGATATCAGTCTGGATCCTGAATGAAGCCAGATCATGAATGACTTTAAAATGATTTTAAAAAAATCTATTTTATCCCAGCATACTGAGGAGCTACTAAAACTCCCTTCCCCCAGAATCCCACTCCTGATCTAGACTAACCCTCAGTTAGAGAAACCGAGATCCATGGAGGTGTTAAAAACTTGCTCTAAGTCACACAAGTAGTAAAGCTCAGAGGTGGAACTGGAAGGTAGGTCTCCTAACTCCAGAGATATTGCTTCCCACCTAACCACCCTCTTTTCACATTGGGGGGATATTTTTTCCAGCAGTACAATGTGGGATCCTGAAATGCAGCTGCTTACTTTGCAAAGTAAAGCCTTGGATTGTGTCTCAGGAGGGATTGAGAAGACCAGAGACAAGAGATGTGTTCAGCTTGTAGTTTATTCCAACGTGGCCACTAGCAGTAAGCAAGCTAGCTCCTATATCACTCTAAAGTAAGCATCATTCAAGCATGACCTCCTTGTACACAGGAGTGCAGACCAATGGAGGAGAGCCAAACCAGTTACATCAGCAGCTGCCCAACAAGTGAGGGGTCTTGTGTGAGACATCCTTGAGAACAGCAACTAAACTGTGGCTCTCAGAGCCTTCTTATCTCTAAGGAGTACACAGAGCAGCCTTGGAACTCAGATACCCAGAGGCAGCAACTAGATTTCCATGGGAGAGAAAGTGCTTTTGATTCACATTGTCCCATGCAGCTCCCCCTTTCTGTTTTGGATAAATGCTAGGTGAGTATCAGCCTGAATCATTGCTAAGCTATTATAAAGCATTTTAAACATTAAGCCAAGCAGAGATGGGCCACAAAACAATAAGATGCTCACCACTATTGCTAATGTCATCCAACTATGGGGCTGCAGCCACATGGAGAAGTAGAGTTATCAAACCATTTTAGTATATCCTCTGCTGTTTTGTCTGGTTTAAGCTCAGTTTGTGCTGCTCAATTAATTCCATGAGCTAAATTTCACAAATCATTAATATCTGAAGTTATAGTACTATTTAGGAACAAACCATTCAGGGGGTTCCTAATGGCAGTCCAATTACATTTTGCAGTAGCATTGTCCCATTGCAAAGTGGTAACACATATCATCTGATACCTGTTGTCACAATGAAGTGCAGTTTGTACCCTTGAGTCTGTTTCATCCCTGAGGGCCACAGTGGCTTTGATGAGATATTTCAGTATCTTATAAAATTCCTCATCAATATGAGCTTGTTTTTCAAAGCCCAGTGACACATTCTTTGCCAGGTTCTCCACAAATTGGGCCTGTACAAGTTGGTTTTATATGGCAGATACAGACATAGCAAGAGAAATAGAGGAGGCTATAAGATTAAAGCATTATGACTCCAATGATCACATGGGAAATACATCTCTTAGCCTTCCTCACAGTTATTCCCTGCTTCTTCTGAATAATACTGTTTAACACATGATCTGCTCAATTCCCAAACCATCCTTCACTCTTTACTGGGAAGAGCGCATATTGTGACCTAGTTGGCTGGAAATTGAATTCATTCCTGATTACTCTACCATCATTTTCTTGAAAAACCGGTTCAGCAACCTATTCCCCCCAAGCTACCACCCTTGGCCAGGGTGGCTCCAATATCATAGCCCATCATTGTTGCTCTGCATGAGCAGGTGGCGAGATGGTGAGCATGGCAAATGCAGCAACCAGCAGCAACATCCCTTGTTGCTTCCTCTGGCGTGATCTTCATCGTCATTGGGACAGGCAGCACTTCCTTCTCTTTCAAGTCACCGACAACGCTGATAGTTTTTGGAGGAACCCACTGGTGATCTTGACCTGTGGAAATACAAGCATACCCTGGCCACCAGGTTAAAAGTCTGATGCTCAACAGACCGAGCTAGCCGGGTGTCCAGGTGTTTTCCACATAACCTGCCTTTGTTTTTCATAGTGGTACCACCGTCCCATTTCGAGCTTATGTTTCTGATTCCCTCCAAGCTGTTTCATAGCCGGGGTCAAATTGGTTGCATCAAATTTCAGATAATTTAGAGTGTACAATATTTTATCAATATTTAATTGTCTGATAGGTCTGTCTCCCCGTTTCCGTTTGTGGAGATATTCTTTCATAGCGTGACTGGCCCGTTCCACCATCACTTGCCCAGTAGGGTTATAGGGGGTGCCAAAAATGTATATAATGCCATGTTCAGTCATGAAAGTGGACATAGTAGAAGTATAGGCTGGACCATTATCCATTTTAATGGCTTGCGGTTCTCCTAAAGAAGAGAAACAATGGCAAAGGTGATTGAAAACATATTTTGCTGCTTCTCTAGTTTGTAAGGTAGCCATTAAGAAGCCAAAAAATGTGTCTATGGAGACATGAAGACGTAGTGAAGTGTAATTACATAGGTTTAAAGCTAATGCTGTCTGCCAATTAAGTCACAAATTGAATAGTTTAAATTTCATTCAGTAAGGAAATAGAATACATGGTTGTTGATATTAAGAGGGAAACTATGGCAAATAATCCCATGACTAAAAGTCCAGAAATCTGAATTCTCTGTATCTGCAAGGTGCATCATGGACTTCCATGCTAGCATTCTCACAGCAACATCTGATAAAAGAAAATAAACAAAGCCTCTCCCCCCAGTAGTTAAGGGTCAGGTCCTACTCAGGTCTTGGGGAATTCTCCACAGGGAGTGTGTACCCTTTTAAACTGTTTTTCTGTTGATGTATACCCATTATTAGTGACGTTTAAAAAAATCCAAAGTGTATAAGGTAGTAGTTAATTGCTGCACTGGTCCAAGTCCCTCCTTTTTGTATTTGTTGATGGGTTTCACTTGTATAAAAAGTGGGGGTAGGAGACAGAATGTAAAGTTTGAGCAATAGCCATGTCATTTTGCCTAGAATGAAAAGGAGCAGCATTACCTAAGTATGGCATGGTAAATAGGAACTAAAATAAATACAGTTTTAAAGACTGGACTTGGGACCTTCACTTTGTCTGTCAAGTATAGCTTGACCAGTGGGACTGTAAGGATCATGGCTGTAATGAATTTTATAAAAAATGATCACAGAAAGATTGAAATGATTTTCTAGTGTAGGTGAGAGCTTTAGCAGTTTTCAATAGTTTTAGAACATCCATAGAAGAAAAAGATTATAACATCTGGTTAATTATATTTTTTTCTTTATTATTGTTTTCTCAGTCTGAAGGGAAGCTGGAAGAGTACTTTAGAGAACACACTGAAGGTAGCTCCTAATGATCTGTCTAGCTTGTATCTTCTTAAAAAGGTTAAAAAGGATCTGTATTCTGAGCGTGTTTAAGTTCAGCAGTATCAAACATATTAGCATATGTCCAGTGAATATTTACTATCTGATTCAATATTAAAGGGAAAAGAATCATTTAACAGTAAAAGTCATATCTAGAAGCCTTGTATTATGAGCAGAAGTGAATAATAACAACTCTACAATTATCAGAATCAATGTAGTAGGCTATATTTCCAGTTTTTAAGAACTATAATCATCAAACCTTTGTGAAGAAAAATTAAACATTTATAACTGGATAGCTCTGTGAATACTTTAGAGCAAAACAAACTTTTTTTAATCAAGACGATTAAGACTAAATTGGTATAAAAATTTTCTTAAGTAACAGAAATTCCTAAAGTATGATAAAAAACTGAAATTTCTAGATAATTGTGGAATTCTTAGATATTAAAAGGTGTTTTTAGCTATAAAAGATATAGTAAATCAATCTGATCACAGTACTCCAAAAGCTATTGATATTAGAATCTTCTTAGGGTGACCCTTGAGTAATTTTAAAAATATGCTTTCACCAAATCATGGCTCACAGCCAATTACAATTAGAAAATATTTCATTCTCATGGAGTTATAATAAACAAACTAGGTTTTTCTTATGAAAAGAATTTCCTTTAACATTTTTCTTTCTTGAAGTCAAACTTAGAAATCTTAAAACTCTTTTTAAATATTTTGCAAATTTCTTAGCAAGTTTCAAACAAAACAAATTCCCTTCTCAGGCTGAATGACCTTGCTTCTAGATAGTCCCCATGGGCTTTCGGCAATTCTACAACACAAGAATAACTGAGAAGGACTTTAGGGAGGGGCTGGTGGTAATGTCCCTGTCTTTCCAAAATCTTGTACATGCAGGAGGAATGGTCTGAATGGGCAGAATTAATCCAAATAAAGTTTTCACCTAATTTCTTCCTTTACACATACAGTAATCAATGAACAACTTTAGGTTTTACCACTAAAACACTAAAGTAACTTCAATAATAATTTTCATAAGTGATAGCCAAATGGTTTTAGCTATAACTTCCTTTTTTAACTATAGGTAAAAATGTAAATACCTGACTTTCTACAGGGCCATTATAAAACATAAGTAACCTAACTGTTTTTAAAGAAGTTCTTTATCTTTGGTTCCAGCAAACCTCAACTCAAAACTTTGCTGATAAAACACTATTTATGTCTTACAATGATCCCTCAATTTTCACTACACTTGAATTTTACTATAGTTTAGAAAAACCACAATGATGTTAATTTCATTTCCAAATCATCACTTGCAAAAGCTATTAATAAAAATTGGGCTTTTCTCCTCTCCTCACAGCTGTAGAGCCTGATTGTGGATTTAGTGATTTGAATGGAGAGGTTTATCTGTTTGTCTAAAAATGTGTGGGCTTCAGGGTGCCTCAGAGCTATTGCTAGTTGGGTCCTTGATAGATTTATTATGCTTTCCCCCTATAGTCAGATTGGCAGGCTAACTTAAATTTCCTATTACTTCTACAACGCTCTCTCTTTTAATCTGATCTAGGATGGCAGACCTTAATAAATTTATGTAAAAATGTTTTCAGCTAATTTTACCTTGTACTTCAGTGATGTTTATTCCTAAAAATTTCTTAGAGAGTGAAATGATCTCAATCCACCACTTAAAGGGAGTGGAACTCTGGAAAAATCTCAGATGCACCTTGTTCCACTTCCCCAAAACTGGGGAGCTTGAAACCTTCACCTTTTACATGCTTCTTTATCAGATCTTAGCAAAATTCCTATTTGTCTAAATGCCAGTTGGTATAATAAATTCTGACTTATCTTATCACCAAGTTAGGAATCATGCTAATTCACTTCATCACATTCCTTTCAAATAACCAGAATAAGTTGAAATTGAATTTTAGTAGCATTTCAATAAGCAAACCTTTTCTCTAATAGATGAGGCATGAAATGCTTAAATGCTTGTTTGCCTATCTCTTGGATCTGCAGGGAAAAGATTCTCTCTTGTTCTTATTTCCTTTTCCTCACTCAGCTTGGCCATAGTGGAATGAAGGGAAGGAGATCTTCAAATGTTTAAAAATCTTAAAACTTCTGTTCACACTTTTCAAAAGCAAATAATTTGCTATCTTAAACTTTCTACCCATGCTCCTCTCATTGCTATGTGCTTAAACTTTATTTCTTTACAATTCTAACCTGGCACTTCTACACTTTTGCCATAATCATCATATAAAAATACTTATACCCTCTTGTACTGCCTCATCTCCCACCAGCCATTTGTGAATTCTGGCAGGCAATAAGGGGGTGGGGGAAGGGTAAAAGGATATGAGATAACAGCATTTCCATGCAGTCCAACTGCATATTAAATCTTACAGAATGAAGAATACTCTCACTCATTCTCACAAAGACACATAAACAAAGCAGAGAGATACAGAAAATAACAGAATGGATGCAAAATCTCATTTAGAATTTGAAGGAGATCTCTTGAAGAAATCAAACAGTTGCTGGTTCTCCAGATATTAATGGAAGCCCAGCAAGATTTACTTGAAAATATTAGAGACCATTGCATCACACTTTCATTGTGTGGCACTTTCATTTCTGATGTTGAACATGTAATATATTTATCCCATAGAAAAAAGGCAGAAATTGGGAAATACTGGAGTCTCTCTTCCATTAGTCCCTCACTCCTCTCTCTCCTGGCATCCTTTACTTGTGATGTAAGTTATGGTAGATTATAGTAGATTGAAACCTTCAATTGTGGTAAATTGTGAAGTCTATGCCCTGGACGTCACCAGGACAGGTATTACCAAAAGAAGTCATTTGCTCTCCTAGGACCTTCTACTTGGTAAGTTCATAACATCCTACTTCAGGGAGCCATGGTGAAACCTTATGGGCTAAATCAATGAATTTCCTAAGGTTGTTGACTCTCTTTTCATGACTTTCTTGCATCATTCTCATTTCTCTTCCCAATTTTTCCTCCACTTCTCTTATTTGGTTTTCAAAGTCCTTTTTCAGTTGATGTATACCTTCTAGGCATTCTTCAATTGTCTTGGGATCATTTGGTGTGGGAGTTCTGAGTTCTGGGCTCTCTTCCTCCCGTTCCATCCTTTGACCCTTTTTGTCCCCAAAAAAGGATTCTAGAGTTTTATTGCTGTTTTTATTTTGCTTCCTTTTCCCTACGTTGGCCAGTCAATTAATTGGTTGTTTTTTTTTTAGCTCTGTGAAACTCTACTTCCAAGAGGGGAAGCTCTGTTCCAAATTGCTGGGGTTTTCCCAACTGCCGGAGCTATTAGGGGTCTGTTACAAGTCCCCCAAGCTTTGGCTTGCTGAAAGTGCACCCCAGGACCACCACCCAAGACCACAATCTGGATCCAGGCTGCTCAATGCAAGAGCACTTGGCCCTGATTAAGTGATTCAGCTCCCTTGCAGATTCCGCAGGCCAGGGGCTGTGAAGTAGCCTGGTGGGGGGCCGCCTCCATTTCCAG
>CM053594.1:333306178-333325733 GCA_028646575.1 Pseudocheirus occidentalis
TGGGGTAGGGAGACCCTCCCTGCCCTACCAGAAAGTGAGAGGGGCATTGGAGAAGGATGTAGAAGAGAGCAGATTGTGGGAGGAACTTTGCGTTCGGATCACTGTTTTGGGCTTGCGGGTGGGGGAAAGAAGGGGAGAGAATCTGTAACTCAAAACCTTGTGGAAATGAATGATGTAATCAAGAAAATAAATTAAAATTACAAAAAAGAACTTGTGCTAGCAGCCATCTTGGATATGCTAGGATGCTTGCTGATACAGGGGACCAACTAGAGAAATTATTATTTAGATTATTAAATAATTATTAATTATTAATATTATTCAGATTCTGAATTGTATGCTGATATCTAGAGAAACTAGGAGCCAGAAGATGCCCAAGCAAAACACGATACCAACTAGAATCACTTGAAAATGACTTCACCCAGAAACTACACATGGCCATTGAAGCCAAGGCAAGGACTAGGACACAAGCATTAAGTATCATTGGGGTAAAGAAAAGCATACTCCCCACCAAATTTTAGGTATGATTTCTCTAAATAACGATCTGTAGCAGGTTGTTAAACTATTTCAACAGATTTGGACTCGTTTGTTTTAATGAGCTAATTATTCATATCATTTCCCCCCCCCCATCACTGAATGGGGTCATTACAAACGTAGCTTATACAGAATATCCTTTAGCCTTGCCATTTGTCCAATGTGTGTCTTTTTTACATTAAAAAAAAGAGCTATTTCTGAAAAAAGCATTCTATAAAATTTGAGAGATTATCTGAAGACATTGTTTTTTCCTTAAATATGTTGTTCGTTATGGAGTCATTTGCAGTCATGTCCAGCTATTTATGACCCCTGTTGGGCCTTTCTTGGGGAAGAGTTTTTTATAAAAGTGAGAGAAACAGTATTAAGTGACTGGCCCAGAGTCATACAACTAGTAAGTGTATGCCCCATTTGAACTCAGGAAAACGGGTCTACTTGACCTCAGGCCCTATACCTTATCCACTGTGGCAGCTACCTGCCCATTTGGGAATTTATTCTGAATCAAATCAGTGTTAACTTTGGAGGATATACATGGTTTAAGAAAAGAAAGTGGGTAAGGCTTACGTTGAGCACTTCAAGCATGACATAACCATTTTTAAACTGTCTTAGACAAGGTAGAACCTTAATCTTTCATAAGGAGAAAAAGAAAATGTCCTTAGCCACTGTCTTTAAATCATATAGCTTGTTTTCGATAGACAGTTATGGCTTTTCTAAGAGATGCTAGTGCAGTTGGGGAAGAGTGTCATTCTCTTTGCAATGGTCATAGCTAATTCTCCCTAGAATGAGAACAAGCTACTAAAGAGTACCTTAAATTGGATGGGAAGAGTGCTTCCGTGTCTCTATAATTGAACTCATAGAACATCAAAGCCAGAAGTACACTTAGATGTCAACCACATCCAGAAATTTTTAATCTCAAATTTAAGCATGACTCTCTAAACTTCATATAGGGCAATTAACAATTTTAGACAAAGCTGAGTCTAGCAAAGCAATGAATTGATCCAAGAATTCCACAATTATAATCTGTATAATTGATCTCTTTGATACATTTTCAAGAAAAAAAATTCAAAGCATAGAATGTTTTTTGATAAACATAACCAAACTGATAAGGGAAAAGTGAAATTTATTACAGTCTACTGGAGATATTTTAAAAATGTTAACAATGGAATTTAGTCATTTGTTGCATTCAAATAATATAAAACTCGAGTTGTACCAATGATACAACTTATAGCAAATGTATCACGGAAGCCTTTATATTTTCTCTCCTTTAGTCACCCCAATTTTAAACAAAGAATGAGTCTAATCCGTGACTTTTTTGCTACAAAAGTGGAAGAAACCAATGTGGAGGTTACTTCTATTATATTCACTGGCTACTGGTAGAATTCTTCCATGATTTACTTTCATTATCAAGACTATATTGCAATATTTGTTTATTTGAGGGAAAAGAATTTGTCAGGCCAGTGGTTTGACAAATCAGGCTATAGTACCAAAATTAAAGGAATCTCCACAGTAAAAATACACATTTTAATCATTCTTTCGGAGTTCCTTGATTTGTAAAATAGTGAATCTCAAATACACAAAGAACATTTGCTGAATGCATTTTATCCTGCAAAACTTTCACTTTTTCCATGTTAACTACAGTTTCTGCAAAAGCAATTCAAGCAGAGCTCATGAATTTTCAAACACCGTTCTATTTTCCTAGCTTCCATCAATCTTCTAGTTAAATTCAAGAACATAGCATTACTCAAGAAAAGATTTATTTTTGAGTTTTTCATGTTTGACTTTCATAGGACTCTAGCCTAAAATGACTCCATTGTTCCCTCATTCTCACCTGAGGCTGATTTTCATATAAATTACATAGCATATTATAATCCATCCTGTACATAAATGATTTTTTCCCCTTCTACTGAGATCTTCATCTGATGTGAGAGGTGTAAGAATGAAAGGAGGTAGGGGAGAGTACAAATCTAGTTGTAAGAAAAAAATATTTCAGGTCAATTCAAAACTGTGAAATTAGAAGCCTTTTGAGTTGGCTGTGTGCTAAAATTGAAGCACAAAGCTAACTCCTGGGATAACTCTAACTTATTGGACTATGACCCATGGGAGCCTGCTACCCACTTTCCAGCTGCTTCTGTATTGTAAAGTTAATCATTTCATGAGGATGAACAGTTTGCAAATGTTTAAAAATAATTTCTTCAATTTGTTCAGTGATTTGCTGTTTTTCCTCTTCTGAAGGACACGTTTCTCTTCTTTGTAATTTATAAAATATATGTATTTGTATATGTGTACCAACTTCTATCAACCTCTTTATATTATCTTGCATATATTTTCATGTATATTTGTATATGTTATATACCCTTCTCCCTCCCCTAGCCCAAGAGGCAGAATATTAGAAATAGAAATTACCATTAAGGAAAATAAGATTATTTCCATGTGAGGGAAAGCTTGACTCTAAGCAGTCTTATGGATCTGTTCATCTCTTATTATATGGGCTCATTTTAACCGAATAAGATTTAAAATGATCAGTGTTAAGATTGTGTTTTCCTATATTTGACTCTTTATCATTGCTTTATTTTCCCCCCTTCCCTTCTTATTTTAAGTCAATGTTTTGACTCAGTTAATGGTTTTGCTTAAATTGCTTAATTTGCTTAAATTGCGTTGGTGCTTCTCTATTTCCAAATGCTTTTTCCATGTCCCCAGTTCAACTGCCTTTTTCCTGAATTGGGAGCTATACATAATTATTGAGGTTTCTTTTATTTGTTTCTTTTTTATATTTCTTAGCTTCTTTTCCCTTCTATTTTCCCATTTTAGTTTACTAGTTAGTTCAAAATCAATCTTTTCCTATTCCTCTCCAACTTCTTATATTTATTTATCTTTTGTTGCACCTTTTTTGTAAGAAGTTTTACTCTGCTTTGTTCTCTTAATTATTTCCCCTTCTAGTCAATTCCAAACCCCCCCATTCATATACTATAACTTTAGTTAATTATTCTTTGGTTATGTCAGTTTACTTCATATGGTGAAAGTTTCCTAGGTATAGGGTTTTAGTCCCCTATTCTAACAAGTTTCTGTTTTATTTCTTTTAGAAGTCTTTTCCCATCCTCTTTTCCTCTTATGTGCCTCATCTTAGAAGTATCCATCCTTGAAAGCAACAGTCTTGGGCAGAAGCAATGCTGCAGTTTAAAAATTCCTCTGTGCCCCACATAATATAGCCCAGTATTATTCCCTGCCCTCAGCACAATGAGTTTCCTCATCAAACATTGTGCTACTTTATCTCTGGTTTTACATCTCTCGTAATTATTGATGCTAGACACTCCTAGAAGATCACCCATTCCTTTTGGTCAACGATGCTTCCCATGGAGGCACAGCACTTTCTGAAAGGAAGAGGTCTCCCAATGTAGCAGTGCCACCCAAATCAATGCCATCACAAAGTTCAATGAGTGGGGCAGCTAGGTGGCACAGTGAATAGAGCACCTGCCCTGGAGTCAGGAGGACCTGAGTTCAAATCTGGTTTCAGACACTTAACTCAAAAACTAGTTGTGTGACCTTGGGCAAGTCACTTAACCCCAACTGCCCTCGAAACAACAACAACAACAACAACAACAAAATCCTATGAGCCAGGGTCAACATACAACTCTTCATGCATTGGATTACTCTTCAAAGTTCCATCCTCCCTACTATTGTGGTAAGGACCTCGCATAATAATCTCTTAAATCAGGAAGCACTTATTAAAGACTCATTATCTTTAAGGAACTGCTAGACCAGGGGTTACCTGCTCTTATGACATTTTTCTGGAGGCCTCCCTATTCTGAATAAGAGACTATAGAAATAACTATTCCTTGGTCATGTACCCATTGACTTGGAAGGGTTACATTTCCAACTACTATTCTCTCTGCTTATGTGGCCTCTTTTTCTGCAATCCAGTTGCATAAGATGTATGGTTGATTAATGTGTTTAGTACATGGTGCTTCAATCCTGCTTCTCCTTCTTCTTCAGTTCTCCTGTTTATTTAGTTCCACTTATATCTGTATCCTATTGAATGCATTTTCATCTTTTGATAATTATTAAATGTCTCCTCTTCCCTTCCCTCTTTTCCCCTCCCCTCTCCTTTGCACTCTCTTCTCCTCCCCTCTCCCCTCCTAGCCTCTCACATCCTCTATTCTCTACTCCCCTACATGCCTCTTTCTGTCTTTCTTACTTATCTGTGACTACTTTCAAGTGATTCTTTTTTTATTCAGAAGTTCTGGACAATTTTCTTTTATTATTTCCAATGGCACAGCTTTACTTTCTTTTTAGTGGTGGGGAGGTGGGGTCACATGCTTTTCAGACACCTATGGCGCCTGAGTTATCACTTTGCATCATTTTGCTAAGATCATTTACTTTAGGAGTAGCTAGGTGGCACAATGGGTAGAGCACCAGTCCTGTAGTGAGGAGGTCCTGAGTTCAAATACAGCCTTTGACACTTAATATTTACTAGCTGTGTGACCTTGGGCAAGCCACTTAAGCCCAATTGACCAGTCTTCCTCCCTCCAAAAATTTCTCCTATATATTTTGTTTATCTGTTAAAGTAACTCTAGAGATTCTAGGTGTCTAAGCTCTTTTTCTTGTTTTGGGCTATTGATTCAACTTTAATTTGTATTATATATTTTTAAAGAATTTAAAAAATTTAATTATTTACTATTTATCCTTCTTTTTGGTTTTGGGATTCTATCTGTTTGTTTGTCTGCTTGTATCCTGAGCTTTTATTGAGGTTCTTTCCTCTTGAAATTTTGGTGTTTTGGTTGCTTTCTCTGTTTATATTTTCCTGTGACTCAATTTCTGGTTCTTCTCAATTTCTTGCTAGGTACTCCCTGGAGACTAGATTGCAAGGGTACCCCAGCCTCCTTGTATTGGTGATAAAGTTGCCTGGTCTGGGTCTCTGCTTTATCTTCTCAAGACACACAGCCCTACCCTATTATAATATCCATCAGATCCATGCAGACACCCACCCTGGCATCCAGTCATTTTATTCCTCCTTTGTTTTACAACCTTTTCTTCTTGTGCCCGGGGTTAGTCATTGTCTATTGATTTTTGCAGAGTGAGGGAAGGACAGAAAGTAGATTTTTTGCTTAATCTCTGCAGTAGTAAGAGGAATAACAGGATGGTGCATTGCACAAACTTAGCTGCTCTAGGTGTGCAGAGACTGATGAGGGAGGATTATTGAGCAATCAACTTAAGGAGTAGAGTCCTCTGATTTTTTATTAAGTTAAGCATTTTACCTTGTGTGACTTTTGTCTTCTTTCTCCTGCTGATTTAGATGTAATTATTCAGTATCTGATCCATAAATCATTTTTATTGGAGGACTAGATTACTGGAGTGGTTTAGATGAAGTAACAGATCCATCATCTTTCTGGTGACTTCATATGCAAGTGTAATTTTATTGTCAATATTGCAGCCTTTACTGTATGTATATACACACATACACACTTTGAAGTTTTTTTTCTTCTAGCCATCTGTCTTTTAAATTGACTGCAATTAAGTTTATCTCTTTTTTTCTGACTCAATGTATGTGGTATAAATAAAAGATTGTTATGTGGAAGACATATTAAACTTAACTTTGGTCCCAGAATTCAGAACAAGTAACAATGGGTAGAAGATTCTAAGAGACAGTCTTAATTTTTAGGCTTAATACAAGTAGAAAATAAAACAAAACAAATAATAAACCTTTATAAAAATTAGAGCTGTCCCAAAGTGGAATAGATAGCCCCAGAAAGATGTAGGTTCTACCTCACTGGAGATTATCAAGCAACATTGGGATGGCTATTGGTTGGTTGTGCTGTTCAAGGCAATCTATTAAGGTTGCATGTTTGACTAGTTGATTTATGCAGCTTCTTTCAGGTCTGAATTTTTTGATTGTTCAATGAAGAATGTTCATAATTAGCTATGTTTCATTTGTGACAAAGTTCTCAGCTGAAGAGCCCACTATCAAACTCTTTGATGAAAAAATTAAGATTGTAAGAAAGTTCATGATGTTCAAGTCTGATTCCAACTCTGTACTTGTATTGCTAATTTTTCTCAAATTGTGTTCTGTTTTATCCTAGAAGTTTTTTTAATGGCATCTCTCTAACCAACTTCTTTTAAGAGACAGTTATCCAAAGAAAAACTACTGTAGTTTATCCTGGACAATGAATTATCATCTTAGCCTTAGGATTTGCTGCAAGAGATTTTGTTACAATTTGCAATACTTTTAAAATCTTTTTGGGGGTGCTTTGAATCACACTACTTTGGCAAGTATTTTAGAAGAATAGACAAAGTATATCATTATAATATGGTTCGCTGAAGAGTATGTATTTATTATTCACAACATTGCCAAGAGTGTAAAATTTAACAACATGCTTAGTCTAATTATGGTATCAGGGTGGAGATCTAAGGAATTAAATGTTTCCATGGCAATTTTTGATAGGGTGCCTGAGTTGCTAAGAAAATATATTACAATTCCAAGACCAACTCTTATTATGAAGCTAATTTAATTTTCTTCATCAGCCTAGATAGTCTGAAATTTAAACTTCTTTTTCAAGTCCTTGCACAGTTCATCCTGTAAGAAAACTGTTACACTGAAAAAAATTCTCTCTTCAGCAAGGCAACCTAGTGACAGGTGCAGTGTTGCAGAGATACAGATCTTTGTGAAGACCCTGAAAGGCAAGATCATCATGCTTGAGGTTGTACCCAGTGATACTATAGAGAATGTCAAGGCCAACATCCATGACAAGGAATGTATCCCAACAATATCTGATTTTTGCTGATTTTGCTGGAAAACAGTTAAAAGATACCCAAACTCTCAGACTACCACATCCAGAAAGAGTCCACTTTGCACTTGGTGCTGCGTATTCGAGGTGGCATCATTGAGCCTTCCCTTCCCCAGCTTGCTCAGAAGTACAACTGTGACAAGATGATCTGGTTCAAGTGTTACACCTGCCTGCACCCCATGCTGTAAACTGCTGTAAGAAGTGCAGCCACACCAACAATCTGTGCCTCAAGAAGAAGGTCAAATAAAGACCAACCTTTGGACCCAGTTTTGGTTTGGCTCCCTTGACTGAAGTGCTCTTGAGTAGTGTGTTGTAACAAGTCCTTCTTCTTGGTTTTCATAGGACTGTCATATCAATAAAATTCCCTTTTAGTTGAGAAGCAGGAAAAAAAGTTCCAAATAAAGAAGAAAAAAGTTCCACAGTCTCTACTCTGAGTAACTTACAATGGCTTGATAAATCACAAAAATTTGCCATAATTATATAAATGGCTACAAAAATGATTCTTGATGTCAACTAAAAATATAATAACTTAGCAATAAAATAATAAAACTTCATCAGTTAAAAAGGCATGTTTTTTGAGAGGTAATTAAATGATTTAATTGGGGGAAAAAAGGAAAACAAAATTTTTAAATGGATATCAAAAAGGAGAGAAAAAATCTTAAGCAAATTGAGTGACAGTGGAATTAAATAAAAGGAAGTAATAGGTGACAGGGAAGGGTGCTATACATAGTTGGTGTGGAGTGGCATAGGGAGTTAGGTTGAAGAAAATGAGAAAGAAATGGTTGGAGGAGGTTTGAATTCAAAGTGGGACTAAGGGGTAGAGGTCAGACCTGAGTGAGAATAGGTTTGTAGAGAAAATGAGGAGTCTTAAAACAAGCTAGATCATTCTATTTCATTTTTATGCTTGGGCATCTAACAAGACAAAGGTCAGTCTTCAGAACTGGTAAGGATCACAGTAAATTTAAGTGTACTAGAAAGGCCACTGGACTCAATTCTAACCTCTAATTTTTGTTCAATGTAAGAGTTGGCTCCACCACACCTCTGAACCTGACCCTGAAGTCTTGGTTGAAATAGTGCAGAAATGGGAAAAGTCCTTAAGGCACTAAATGTCATTGAGTACCATGATGAATTTAGGTTTCTCAACCTGGTCAGCTTATTATTCTTCAGCCAGTTTTTGGCAGCTGTCACCAGGTTCATTCAGAGAGGATCTACCTTCATTCCCTTTACTATGGTGCCAACTCTGATTTTTATCAGCATAATAGGGTAGAGGCTGTGGGTTAAGGTGGGGGGAAAGCATGCTCTACTAGGGAGAATTTCACATGTTGAATTGACAGATTAATATATACAAGGGAACACAGAGGCAGGACTACACAAGCATGCTCTTACTTCAAGTTCATTTTTTCATTGTTCTTTTAAACTGATTTATTTATTTACTTTTAGTTTACAAGATTCAGTTCCACAGTCCTTTGAGTTTCAAATTTTCTCCCCTTTCTCTTCCCCCCACTCCACCCCATGGCAGCAAACAATCAAGTATAGGACCTGTAAATACTTTCACATTGAACATAAGTCTGATTGTATAGAAGGATTGTAACCAATGGAGTGAACAATGGGGAAAAAAAAGAAAGAAAACCTAACATGGAAAAGAACGGTAGCATGTAGATTACTTCAGTCTCCATTTAAACTCTGTTCTTACTAGATCTTTCTCTGAATGCAGACATCTCCTTCCATCTTTCAAGTTCAATTTTACATTAAATGAAGCACTTGAAACTTACTAAATAGGTGACAAAAAAGAAGTTTTCTTTTCCCTAAAATAGCAAGATAGGAAGCAAGCATATATTGTTCCTTTTCTTTAGCTTTTACAGACTAAATCTCCCTTTCCTGTTTGTGGGAAAGTTTCTGATGAACAGGTCCTTAGGACGAAGTATGGTCAATGTAGGAGAGTCAGGCACTCGTTGAGTTTGAGAAGTTCTGACAACACCTTCATGGAACTTTTTAATTCTCTTAGGTGACTAGTCAACTCTGTCAGGGAAGTAGAAGTCAATCAGATCTGCTTTGTTGTCTTTTAGGGAAAACTAATCCCTATAGAAAGAACATTGAGGAGATTTGTACCTAAACCATGTTGTAGGGGACTAATTGAAGACATGAGCCTAATTCATGTTGAAGGGAAATGTTGGTAGATATACCATCACAAAATTCCTCTTGTGGGCTCTAAATTATATAAGTATCACATTTTAAATGACTGTTTTAAGGGTCAAAGTGATTGCTTTAAGTGGTATAAAGGTTAATTTTGTCTTTTTAAGGGACTTGTTTGAATATTTTAGGGACAAAAAGGGTGAGCCTCTGTTAATGTTCTTCTAGAAGAAAGACATTGACAAGATAAACAGGAGCTAATAGAGCATTTCCCAATTGATAAATGGTCAAAGAATATGAAGAGACAGTTTTCCAAAGAAGAATTCAATATAATTTATATTCATTTGAAAAAAAATGCTCCAAATCATTAAAAATTAAACCAACCTTGAAATATTATTTTAACCTATTGGAATGACTAAAATGATTGGACAAAAAAAGTGGAAAATGTTGGAGGGGATGCAGAAAAATTGGGGCACTGATTCATTATTAGTGAAATTATGAACTGATACAACCATTTTGGAGAGCAGTCTGGAATTCTGCTAAAAGAGTTATGAAACTACTTATACCATTTGATGCAAATTGATTCTATAAACATTTGAGGAATGCATTGTTGGTGGAGTAGTGAACTGATCCAACACTTCTGGAGAGCAATTTGGAACTATGCCCAAAGGAGCTATGCCCTAAAACGGTGCATACACTTTGACCCAGCAATGCTACTTCTAAATATTCCAAAGAGATTATAAAAAAGAGAAAAGGACCCACATATGCAAAAATATTTATAGCAAGGCTTTTTGTGATGGCAAAGAATTAGCAACTGAGGGGATGCTCATTAGTTGTGGGAATGACTGAAAAAGTCATGGCATATGTATGCAATGGAGTACTGCTGTGCTATGAGAAATGATGAGCAAGGTTGACTTCAGAAAAACCTAGAAAGATGTGAATGAATTGATGCTGAGTGAACTAAGAAGATCCAGGAAAATATTGTAAACAGTTACAGCCACAACGTTCAATGACTAATTTTGGTACTCATTTCTTTTTCTTTCTTTTTTTTGGAGGGGGAGAGACAGGGCAATTGGAGTTAAGCCCAAGGTCACATGCCTAGTAAGTGTTAAGTGTCTGAGTTCAGATTTGGACTCAGGTCCTCCTGACTCCAGGGCTTGTGGGTGCTCTATTCACTGCACCACCTAGCTGCCCCTAGACATTTCTTCTTAGATAATACAGGGATCCAAGACAACCACAAAGACTCATAATAGAGAATGCTGTAGACATCCAGAAAAATAACTATGGAGTCTCAATGCATGTTATAGCATATTATTTGCTCTCTTTTTTCATTTGTTTCTTCTTTCTTGTGTTTTTTCCCATTGGTTTTAATTCTTCTTTACAACATGACTAATGTGAAAATAGAGCATCTGTATCAAATTACATGCCATCATAGGGTGGTGGAGGGGAGAAAAATTGAAACTCAAAATCTTATTAAAGAGTAAGGTTGAAAACTAAAAATTAAAAAAAATTAAAACAACATCAACAATAAAAATAACAAAAGTAGCATCAATTTTTAATATTAGTGTATATGTTAAACTTGTGTCAGAGTCCATGTCATTTTGGGGAGGGTTAAGGTAAGGGAGGGAGAGAAAATTTAAAACTCAAAAGCTTACAGAAGTGAATGTTGAAAACTAAAAGTAAATATATAAAATTTTAAAAAATAGTAACAATGATAGAGAATACTATTTCGGTTATGGTGTTTGGGAATTACTATACAAGAATAAGCAAGGTTTATATAATGCAATATGTTTTATGTACAAATATTTTCTTGCCACATTTAATGATCATAAGTCATTTGCCACCTATATTAGGATGCAAAAATTTGAAAAAATGGTTTCCCCAAAATACACCTATCAATAGAATCTCAGTATCCTTGATATGAAAGACAGTTTAATATAGTTCAGGGAACCCCCAGGATCTCCAGGACTCCTTTAGACAGTCCACAAGAACAAAACTATTTTCAAAACAATATGAAGATTTTCATTTCTAACATAATTAATTTCATTTCTAACATAATTTTCATTTCTAACATAATTAATTCATTTCTAACATAGTATGAATGATAGATTATCACTCACATAAATATAAGCTTTTTGAGACTCTCAGTATTTTTTAAGAGTACAAACCAGTCCTAAGACTAAAAAGGTTAATAACCACTGCAATTTTATATACAGTGCTAGATTTCTCATCACAAAGACCTGAGGAGGATGGGGGGGGGGGAAGACAGAGCCAAGATGGCGGCATAGAAGCAGGAAAACTCCATGAGCTCCCATCATAACCACCTAAAATACCTATAAAATATGACTAAACAAATTTTAGAGCTATAGAAACCACTAAGAGACAGGGGCGAACAAATCTCTTACTGAAGGCAGCCCAGCAGGTGGACAGGAAGGGTCCATCTTAGCATGCAGGGAGTCAAGCCCAGCCCTGTGTGAGCCCGTGGTTTTAGCCCCAGAGTGGCCACAACAAGCAGTGGCTAGATCAGACTTTGGGGGAGTTGATTACTGTGGCAGTTTCCAGAATTATCAACTCATAAATGCCAAAGACAAAGTAAAAGGTTAATGAAGAACTCTGTTGGCATTAGGGGGGACAGAGCATGGTTTGGCACCTATGCCTGGAGCAAGGGGTGGCAGAGGCGTGGTGGCTGTGCAGCCAAAGGCATGTGGCTGCTTCAGAGCTAGTGGCCTGCAGATCATAAGGGGGCCAAGTGAGCATAAATTGCTCTTCAGAGCATAAATTGCTCTTGCCTTAACTTGCCTGGATCTGGATCGCTGTCTTTGGTGGAGGTCTTAGGGTGTGTGACCAGTGAGCCTGAGCAGGTAGGGGACTGTAGAGAGGGCACCCAACTAATAGTTCTAGCAGCTGTGGAAAACACAGCAGTTTGGGACAAAGCTCTCTTCTCTGGGAGCAGAGTCAAGTAATTGAGTGGCAACATGAGCAAGCAAAGAAAGCAAAGTAAGCACAGGCATCAAACCCTAGATTCCTTTTTGGGGGACAAAAATGATCAAAGCATGGAATAGGAGGAATACAACAGTTAGAACTCCTGTACTAAAAGCTTCCAAGAAAAGTATGAACTGATTATAGGTCATGGAGGAGCTCAAAAAGGTTTTCTAAAATCAAGTAAGAGAAATGGAGGAATAAATTGGGAAGAGAAACGAGAATGATGCAAGAAAATCATGAAAAAAGAGTCAATAACCTGGCAGAAGAAAATAACACCTTAAAAATAGACTAATTCAAATGGCAAAGGAGGCCCAAAAAGCCAATGAGGAGAAGACTCCCCTAAAAAGCTGAATTCACCAGATGGAAAAAGAATTTCAGAAGCTCACTGGAGAGAATAATTCTTTCAGAATTTGATTGGAGCAAATGGAACCTAATGACTTTGTGAGAAATTGAGATACTATTGAACAGATCCAAACAAATGAAAAAAAATAGAAGGCAATGTGAAATATCTCATTGAAAAAACCACTAATGGGTGGCTAGGTGGTACAGTGAATAGAGCACTGGCCCTGGAGTCAGGAGGGCCTGAGTTCAAATCTGCCTTCAGACACTTAACACAAAACTAGGCATGTGACCCTAGACACGTCACTTAACCCTAACTGTGCCCTACCTTACCCCCTCCAAAAAAGAAAAAAACAATTACCTGGAAAATACATCCAGAAGAGATAATTTAAAAATTACTGGACTACATGAAAGCCATGTTAAAAAAAGAACCTAGACACTATCATTCAATAAATTCCCAAGTAAAATTGTCCTGATATTTTAGAATCAGAGGGCAAAATAGAAATTGAAAGACTTCACCAATGACCTCTTGAAAAAGATTCCAAAAAGAAAACTCATAGGGATATTATAGCCAGATTCTGGAGTTCCCAGATCAAGGAGAAAATAATACAAATAGCCAAGAAGAAACAATTTGAATATTGTGGAAACACAATCAGGATAACACAAGATCTAGCAGCTTCTGCATAAAAGGATTGAAGGGCTTGGAACATGATATTCCAAAGGTCAAAGGAGATCGGATTAAAATCAAGAATCACCTACCCAGCAAAACTGAGTATAATGTTTCAGGGGATAATATGGTCATTCAGTGAGGTGGAGGACTTTCAAGCATTCTTGCTGAAAAAAACAGAACTGAATAGAAAATTTGACATTTAAATACATGAAGCATAAGAAGCATGAGAAGGCAAACATGGAAAAGAAATCATAAGGAACTTATCAAAGTTGAACTATTTACATGCCAACATGGAAAAATGAGAATTGTAACTTATGAAACTTTTCTCAGAATGAGGATAGGTGAAGGGAATACAAATGTATATGTGTGTATGCATATCTATCTATATCTATCTATCTATCTATCTATCTATATACACACACACACACATACAGTTACATCTATATAGGAGGGTATATATATGCATATAAATTCATATCTGAATGTGTATACATGTGTACATGCACAGAGGGCACAGGATCAATTAAATAGGAAGGGATGATATTTTAAAAGGTGAAATTGAGAGGTAGGAGAGGAATAGTATGAAAGGAGACAGGGAAAAACAGAATGGGGTTAATCATCTCATGTAGAAGAGGCAAGGGATAACTGTTACAATGGAGGGGAGGACAGGAAAGCAAAAGGGAATGGATCAACCTTACTGTCATTGAATTTGGTTTAGGGAGGGAATGACATACTCTCTAAATTGGGTATCTTGCCCCACAGGAAAGTAAGGGTGATTGGGATGTGAGGGGGGATGATGGAGGGGAGGGCAGGGTCAGGAGAAGGGTTGTTGGAAGCAAACACTTCTGTGGAGGGGCAGGGACAGGGTAGAGGATAGAACAAGATGGGGGGGAGGAACAGAAAGGAAGAAGGTGTAGGTGGTCCTTCATAATGTGTCCATTGTGGATACATTCTGTGTAACTACACATGTATGTACAGCCTGTGTTGAATTGAATGTCTTTCCAGTGAGGGTGGGTGACAAGGGAGGAAGGGAAAAAATCTAGAATTTAAAGTTCTATAATCAAATGTCAAATACATACATACTCATACACACATATAATTATATGCAACTAGGAATTAAGATGTGCAGGCACTGGGGTAGAGAGATCCATCTTGCCACATTAGAAACTTAGAGGGGGAATGAGAGAGGATGAGAGAGCAGATTGGGGGAGAGAGTATTAAGTGGGATCACTGTTTTGGGGTGGGGTAGGGGAAAGATGGGAAGAAAATTTGTGACTCAAAACCTTGTGGAAATGAATGTTGTAAACTAAAAATAAACATAAAGAAATTTTAAAAAAAGAAAGAAAGACATGGGACTTAATCCCACTTCAGACATTTACACATTGTACATATGACTACAGGCAAGTGATTTCAACTATCTGAGCTTCAGTTCCTTCTTCTTTATAGAAAAGAGGGAATGGATAATGGGGATGAATTCTAAGAGCATGATCAAAGGGCTCAGACTGTAGTCAACCTACAAAAGACCACTGTAGAAGAATTCAATCTCTCTTACCTGATGGTACACAAAATAATAACAGTTTTGAGTTTCCTAATGTGTGGAGAGGTAGGAATAATCTGCCTAATCTCTCCACTTGGGCCAATCCATGTCTGTGAAAACATGACTCTCTTTTTCTTTGCTCTTTTCTATTGGTTCTTTTCTGCTCTTAAGTAAATGGATATTGAATTATAATGGAGCAGGTCAGAGTAGCCAAGGGAATTTCAGTGATAGGAGTCCATGGCAGACTGCCACAACTACTATAACAGCATTAGGTGAGGAGCCAGCATAGCCCTGATTACTGCTCTGTCTGACCCAGTTCAGCACTAAATCTATCCAGAAGCAGTGAGGCAGTTTCCTACAGGCAAGGGAGCAACTCAGCAAACAGTTATGATTTATCTGGAAGTGAACTTAATGGTGGTTATTTTTGTAGTCATCACTGTGAATTTGACCCCAGTCTCTCTGAGGATCAGGGTGGTAGAGGGGAGCATCTGCCCTAGTTTGGGCAGATATCTTTGTAATTATGTTTATTTTACATCTTCTTAGTAATTAATACTTTTTAAAAAAAATCTAATTTATGTCATTTGCTTTTGGATGATTTAAAGAGATACCAGCTGATTTATTTATAATGAAGATGTACTAACTGGCACAAATAAATGATATTGGAATAGTAATGACTGGCAATTGACAGGAGAGGAAGCATACCAGATGGGAACTTGGGCTGATCACCAGAGAAAAATAACCCTTTCCTCTCAGATAATGAGGTACTCATTGAATCTGCAATTGAGGGCGTATAAGAGCTATGTGTAAAATGAAAGCTTTGTACTCAGTGACCACTAAGCACCCTTTAAGTTCTAATTCTCTGATCATATATCATTCAAACCATTCTACTGAAAAAAGAACAAAAAGACCTTTATAAAAAGTATGATTATGAGAGAGAAAAAGAGAGCTAGAGACAGAGAGACAGAGACAGAGAGACAGAGAGGGAGAGAGAGGGACAGAGAGAGAGAGAGAGAGAGAGAGAGAGAGAGAGAGAGAGAGAGAGAGAGAGAGAGAATATAGATGATTATACTGACTCAGAAATCAATAACCCATTTGACATTGTAAGTAACCAAGGACTCAGCTTGTCCCAGATTAGTATAACTACTCCTCTCTTCCTCCCTCACCCCCTTTGACACAAGAAAAAGCCCAAAGGATGGACATCTTAAAGTAGCTTGGGTTAGAACCCATTGGACAAAATTCATACTCAAGTGTTTATACAACTCAGTAAAGTAGCATACTAATTCCTGATTAGTTGATACTAATTGACACATCTGCACAAGTATAAAGTGAGCTAAACACACTTGTTATGTAAGTGGGATTTGTGCACTTGCTCACAATTACATTTTAAGGAATCCTTGGTAACAACAACAATGTATCTCTGATAATATAAGTGGTATTGTTCCATTTATATCTCACCTACAAAAGTCTGTTCATAAACCTTATCCAAATTTCCCTTTTATCTTATGCATTCTAACATGATTAACTTTAGCATAAATAATGTTACTCTTAGTTCTTTGGAGAAGACATTTATTTGCCACAAATATTTTTACTGTGTTTCTGAAGAATTTACAATAGTAAATGTAATAGGAATGGGAATTTGAAGATCTTCCCTGACCTTTAATGGACCTAGGGGGGAGTTTGAAGACCTCCCCTTCTTTGAAAGTAAACTCTGACCCCTAATAGGCTGAATGTAATGACATGGAACCTGTGGTGGGAGGAGTTTTGCTTAAGGGAAGCAGAACCCACAGGAAGCTGGTTCAGAGCTCTCCAGATGGTGGGGGACAGAGGAGCTCAGGCAAAAAAATAAAGAGTTTTGTGAGTAAATCCTGATCTAGTATTGGTTTGTGGGATGGCATGGCTCTCAGTGTTGTTATGGCTTATGAATATCTTTGGTATCATGATGGAATAGCATTATTGGTTTGGGGATTGGGTTTTCTGATGTCTAAATAAATCCTTCAGTTTTATCCTCTATCTGGAGAATGTGGCATCTTTTGGGATCAAATGTCATGTGATATTTATAGTCACAGTCTTTATCATGATCATAGTTGCTGTAAATATTGCATCAGTGCTACATTTGATGATGAGGATGGGATCATAAAATATCAGACCTCTAGTTGGGGGCAGAAGGGATTTAGAAAAAGATCCTACGATGGGAGGATTTACCTTATGCTTCCCTAACAAGAGAGTAGTCTAAAAGGACAAGGCTCTGTGAAAACTGGGAACAGTGGCTACAACAGGGAGAAGCTAAAGATTTAGAAACATGTTTGCAAAGAATACCAGTAAAACCTGGGAGAGAGCTGGAGACAGTGAGTAGAAGAGACTGAGTTTTGCTAACAGGCTACCTTATTGTGTATAAAAGAAGAGACAAGCTGTTACAAAAGTTGGCTAAGTATCAGAATTTGAGACCTCCTTTAGAAGAGCAATCTGGAGAGTCCCAGGTATCCCCTTACCAGTTTCTCATAGAAATCTCATGGTGAAGACAGCTCTACCTGCTTATAAGCCCATACTTCATGGGTGCATGATCTAGGTATAGAAGCTGATACTGTAAGTAATCTTATAGAGGAAGGAATAGTTTATCTGTAAGAATTATGGAGAAGGAATGATTTTATGACCAAACAAGAGTTAGAGAGCATTATCAAATGCAAAATGGATAACTTTGTTTACATTAAACTGAAAATTTTTTGTTCAAATAAAGACAAGGTAACCAAGATTAGGAGGGAAGTAGAAATTGGGAAAGAATTTTTACAACCAATGTCTCTAAAAAAGGCCTCGTTTCTAAAATATACAGAGAACTGAGTCAAATATATAAAAATGCAAGTCATTCACCAATTGATAAATGGTCAAAGGATATGAACAGGCAGTTTTAGGAGGAAGAAATTAAATATATCTAGAAGCATATGAAAAAATGCTCTAAATCACTATTGATTAGAGAAATGCAAATCAAAATATATCTGAGGTTCCACATCTCACTGGTCAGATTGACTAAGATGATAAAACAGGAAGAGCAGCCTGGAGGTATGCCCAAAGGGCTATGAAAAAGTGCATACCCTTTGAGCCAGCAATATTTTTTCTAGGGCTGTATCCCAAAGAGATTATAGAAGTGGGAAAAGGACTCATATGTACAAAAATATTTATAGCAGCTCTTTTTGTGGTGGCAAAGAAATGGAAATCAAGGGGATGCTCATCTATTTGGGAATGGCTAAACAAGATTGCTATATGAATGTAATAGAATACTATTGTGCTAAAAGAAATGAGGAACAGACAGACTTCATAATAATCTGGAGAGACTTATATAAGGTGATGCTGAGTGAGAACAGATCCAGGAGAACTTTATACACAATTACAGATACATCACATATGTGATGGCTGATTTTGATAGACTGGGCTCCTCTTGTCAATGCAAGGTTATAAGATAACTCAAAAACATCATGATGTAAAGGAATATGCACATCCAGAGAATGAACTATAGATTCTGAATGAAGATTGAAGCAAACTACTTGTTCTCTCTCTTTTGTGTTTTGTTTTTTCCCTTCTTTTTCATTGTTTACTCCATTGGTTATAATACTTCTTTACAACTTGATTAATGTTTAATGTGAAGGTATTTGTAGAACCTATATTTGATTGCATGCTACCATAGAAGGGAGGGGGAAAGAAAGGGAGTGGGAGAAAAATTTAAACTCATCAGATTGTGAAACTGAATGTTGTCTACTAAAAGTAAATAAATAAATTTTTTAAAATCCATAAAAATATACCTGACTGCAAAAGAAATTATTTTTAATGGTCACCATTTTAAAAACAAAAGTTCAGTGGTCCCAGGTTAAAAATCCCTATTATAACTACTATACTGAAAGACCTCTGCAGAAATTATTTAAAATGGCTGTAGGCTCCTTCTGTTTGCTCAGATGATTCATCATATGACCGGATTAGAAAAAGTTCTCACTTTGTATTTAGCCAAACTCTTTCCTTTAGCTATTATTATCCTAATTATCCCATCTAAAACTACCAAATATCATTAATTATGGATGGGCATTCAAAATACATTGTATAGAATTCTCTCTGCTTATGTAGATGACAATGTTTTTTGATGGCCTGGAAAACAGATTTGAAAAGTCTACCTGAGAGTCAATACACAATATGTTTGACCCATTATTTTGGTAAAAGATTTCCAAAATACTGCCCAAGAAAACCATGGCCTTGAGGGCAGGAAAGGAATTCTTTGGGGAATCTGAGTTCCTACTGTTACACTTGAATCAGGAGGAAGTATCCACTTGGATTTGACTTTTCAAGCAAAAAAAAAAAGTTGGGAGGACCTGTGTTCAAATTTGACCTCCGATATTTTCTCACTGTGTGACTCTTGGGAAATAACTTAATCCTGATTGCCCCCAAAAAAAGTATACTTAAAAAAAGAATAAAAAACCTGAGTTGCTTGATTTTATGCTTAACAAATGATTGTTCTAACTCCTAACAAAGAAGTATGATGGTTGGAAAAGATATATAGCAATGGGAATTGGAGAACTGGGTATAACATCTGCCATATGCCTCCTGCATGAT
>CM053594.1:333326233-333354896 GCA_028646575.1 Pseudocheirus occidentalis
GCTTTTTAAGGCTCTCTTCTCCTCATTGGCTTTTTGGGCTTCTTTTGCCGTTTGCTTTAATCTGTTTTTTAAAGTGTTGTTTTCTTCAGTCTGCTTGTTGACTCTCTTTTTATGATTTTCTCACATCATTCTCATTTCTCGTCCCAATTTTTTCCTCCATTTCTCTTATTTGTCTTTCAAAAATCTTTTTCAATTGATCTATAGCTTGTAGGCAATCTTCAAGTGTCTTGGAAGCATTTGCTGTGCGAGTTCTGTGTTGTCTTCCTCCCTTTCCATGCTTTGATCCTTTTTGTCCACAAAAAAGGATTGTAGAGTTTTATTGCTGTTCTTATCTTGCTTCCTTTTCCTCATGGTGGCCAGTCAATTAATTGCTTGTTTTTTTTTTTTTATCTGTAGTGCTCTGCTTCCAGGAAGGACAGCTCTGTACCCAATTTCTGGGGTTTTCACAGCTGCTGGAGGCATTAAGGGGGTGCTGCCACCCCCACCAACATTGGCTTGCTGAATGTGTACCCCAGGACCACCACCCAAGACCATGATCCAGATCCAGGCTGCTCAATGCAAGAGCCCTTGGCCCTGATCAATTGTCTTGGCCCCCCCTGCAGGATCTGCAGGTCAGGTGCTCTGAAGCAGCCCATTGGGGGCAGTTGCTGGTTGTAGCAGATCCTGCCCTTGCCCCCACTGCTTCCTTGTCCTGTGGGCAGATTGACCAAACTGCTTTTCCTTCCCCAAATTTAGCTTGAAAGCTTCACTTTCACCGACCTTTCTCTAATCCTTATTCTTTCTGGCTTGATAGATGTGGAGATTGTTTGAGGTGCTATACATCTGCTCTCTGTAGACTCCTGCTGTGGCTCCTCCTGGCCACCCTGGGGCCTGGCCACGGTTTCTGTTTTGGGCTGGGCTGGCCTCGGCTCCCTGCCTGCCACAATGAGCCCCTCCCGCCGAGCTACCTTCAGCGAGAGATGTGTTTTCTGTTTTTTGTGAGTTTGGGAGCCCTAGAATTTGCTTAGAGTCTTATTTTACAAATATTTGGGGTGTCTCTGTGGGAGCTGCGAGGCTTTGCTGCTTCTATGCCGCCATCTTGGCTCCACCCCAATTACTTATATGTTGATCGATGAAAGTCATTGGTACTTTTTACCTGACTTGAATTCATGTCTTTGTTATATTCTACAATTTTTTCAAGCACAGTACATTAATCCATGGTTTCTGTACTAATGAACAATTGTTAATAGCATGAATTTTAGTGTATTTATGTGGCACGCATGAAACAATCTCTCGAAAAGATGACAGATATGTAGAAAAGGTGAGGAATGCTATCTTGATCTTACAGTTGAAAATAATAGAGTTCTCCTAATATTAGGAATTTATGCAGACTTTGAGGATAAGAACATTTTAAAAATTCGGGCAGGAAAGTAAAAGGAGTGAAAGAATGTACAATTAAGAACACTTAATACAGGTGAGTGAGAAAGGTGAAAACTTCTGAGTCTATACCCTAAAATAGACTAAGGTTTCTTGTGGGAACAAGCTTGAGTCTCCTTTAGCAGAAATCAAATGGTTTGCAAGAGCTCAAAACTCAGAGCAGTAGTGAGTCGCCCCCCTCCTCAGTGCCAACTCAGCACAAGATATGCCAAATAAGGACAGAAGTGCTTTCTCAAAAGTACATAGGATGGTCTACTCTTTGCTTGTTCCAGGTACTTCAGGTAGATTGCCACACTTAGATTGTGCACCTGACTTCCAGCCAATGGAAGAAAAGGGTCAGCAGGATGGGAGGGGTGAATTCCACATTAGGGCTATATAATTTCATCATTTTCCTTTTTGCATCATTTCTCCTCCCAGACTATTTGTCAGAAGCAGGGGGGGTGTACCCTTTCTCATGAGATCATAATAAAACACTCCTTTCTGCTTTCTACTTTGAGAAGCCTCTGTGTGTTATTTGGGTAAGGATTTCTGTTGCATATAGTTTTGGGGTGCATATACAGGTAGCTCAGGAAATTTCTAATCCAGGATGATAATTGTAACCATGGAGATGCATCTGAGGGACTGATAGTAGGATGTTAGTTCTGGGAATTTCAGACTTGTCCAACCTCTGACAATGAGGAACTGCTTAAAGAAGTAGGAATCGTCAGCCATCTCCCCCCTTCTAATCAAAGGAAAAATTCCTAAAGAAATTTTGAATATTATAATTATACCCAAGATCTCCACTTTATCCATGAATGAGGCAGAGGCCTTACACGCTGTGGTATATGATTACCAAAAATTTGGCATTTTCTCTGAACAGGAATCATGACTCCAAAACAATACTGGGAGACCTGGGTTGGACAAGGAAGAGTGAGCCTGGAACACTTGAAGGCCCCTGAGACAAACAAAGTGATGAGACTGTCAGACAGCCTTGGGGAGACAGCTGCAAAGGCAACCAATACTTTCATAGAGAAAAGGTCAGATGCTACTTGACAATAGGGTATACAAACTCAGATTTTTGAGGGGGCAGATCTAAAGACTTCTATGCTGATTTTGTCTCTAATACTATGCAGAAAAAAAGTATTGAGTTACTCCTCTGTGTGCAGAGACTGATACAGAAAGGTGTTTTGGACACTAAGAATCCCCCCAAAAATTACATTTCAGAGACTGTTCAAGGGTTTGGTACCATGACCTTCGTGTAGCTGTTGTTATCATGAGCTATACAGACACATTAAAATTGAGAATATGGATTACAATGCTATCCTGAACAAGAGATCTCAAATTAATGTTATTTTCTCATCTTTTCATGACAGTGGTTTGGCAAAAATAACTTTTAAGCCTATGACAGGGCTTGAACTTTGCGGTTTGAGTGACAAAGACTTTCCATAGCTGGGATGCATCCAAGTGAGCTTAAAATTTTCCTAAGAAATTTGTTGGGAGAAAAAGAAAGGGATGCTGTGAAGAAGAGCTAAGATTGTAGAGTGAAAAGAGAGTTTTGCCAAGCTGTTCCAATATTTCCCTCTAAACAACTTTTTTAAAGGGCATCAAATCAAATCCAAAACTGTACAAACAAATAAAAATCTAGGATAAGTATTATTCCCACCGTCTAGGACATGTTGGAAAGAGGGCTGTGGCACTTTGATAGGGGTTGACTGGACGCACAATGGTCTGGAAGTGGTAACAGCTATGGCCTTGGAAAGGCAGCAACAGTAGCAACAATGGTAAGACGAGTGTTCAGCATACAGATATGGTAAGAATACAGAACAGCTGGTCAGAAAAAAAAAGTATGGGGTAGCCTTATTCTAGCACTCAGAACAAGACTCACTGTCATTTGGCAACTCTTTGATTATTATCAAGCTCCAAATAACAAATCGAGTGCCGTAAGGAGTACTTGCAGTTGCAACAGGAGCAAGGCACCCATATGAATATGCTTCACAGTTCCAGGCTGGAGAAGAGATGTGGTTACTAAGAAGCAAGGGCCCTTTCTGGGTAAATACCAAAGCACAGAAAAAGAGATTACTGACTGCCCCTCTTCCTGGATCATACCACCTTGGAAGAACCAAAAACTTAATGGACTTCAAAGAAATAGTTGTAGGAATAGTAGGACACAAAAGTCTGAAGCTCAGGACAGTAACCACCACCCCCTGTCCCAGAGGCAAGCAGAGCCAGCTCTGACTTAAAGAAAAAAAATCAAGAAATGAGTTGAAAAATGAGGAAACAGCAAAAAAAGCACGTGATCATAAGAAGCTATTATGGTAACTGGGAAGCTCAAGAGAAAAACTAAGAAGAAAATGACCCGAGAACATCTACAGAGTCTAAAAGAAAAATGCAGTTTGGACAAAAGCCAAAGAAAAATTCCTAGAAGAGTTAAAGAAAAAATTTTTAAAAAGGAAGAAAAATTTTTTTAAGAAAAATAAGAGTGGTAGAGGAAAAATATGTAAAAGAAATAAAAGCAATGTAAGAAAATTTCGAGAAGAATGAACAGTTTAGAAAAAAGAAACATAGAAGAAATGAATAAAATAAGTCCTTAAAGTCAGAATCGGTCAGCTAGTAAGAGAACAACACATCACTGAAGAATATAATTTTATAAAAATTAGAATTGGGCAAGTAGAAGCTGGTGAATCCATGAGAAATTAGGAAACAATAATAAAAAGTAAAAAGAATGAAAAAGACAAGTATGAAATATCTTATCAGAAAAAACAAATGACCCAGAAAACAAATTGAGGAGTGATAATTAAGAACTATCTGAGTACATAAAAGGCATGATTTTTTAAAAAAGAACCTAGACGTTATATTTCAAGAAATAATAAACTAAAATAATTCAGATTTCTTAAGATCAGAGGGAAAAATACAAATTGAAATTATCCATTCATCACCTCCTAAAAGAGATCCCAAAATGAAAACAACCAAGGAGTATTGTAACCAAATTACAAAGCACAGAAGTCAAGGAGAAAATATTGGAAGTAGTCAGAAAGAAACCATTCAAATATAATGGAGCCACAGTAAGGATCACACAAATTTAGCAGCTACCATGTTAAAGGAACAGAGGGCTTGGAATATGATATTCCAGAAGGTAAAGAAACTGGGAGTACAATCAAGAATAATGTACCTAGAAAAACAAATCACTATCCTTCTGGAGAAAAAATGGATAATTAACGAAATATAAGACTTCCAAGCATTCCTTATGAAAAGACTAGAGCTGAAGAGAAATTTTGACCATCAAACAAAGACTCGAGAGAAGCACCAAAAGGTAAGCATGAGTGATAAATCAAAAGAAATTGAATAAGGTGAAACTCTTTATGTTCCCAAATGGGAAGATTATGTTGTTTGTCTTTCATTTCTTAAGAGAATCAATGAAAGTATACTGTGAGGGTGATATCTTGACTACAGCATGAATTGGATTTAAGTGAGGCAGAGTAACACAAAGTCATCAGCCTCTCTGTTCCAGAGGCATTAACATCCATTCTGACAACAAAAGTCAGGACAACTGGCCATGTCCTGGGATACAGTGTATGATATCGACATCTTCAGTGTCTGACCAAATTAGAAGTGCTCCATAGCACTTGCTTCAGCCATTTTGCAGCTAGATGGCGATGTGGAGTGAATGCCAGTCTTGGCATCTTCAAATCTAGCCTCTGACACTTACTAGCTATATGACCCTCAGCAAATCATTTAACCCTGCGTGACTCAATTTCTTCTTCCAAAAGTCATGCACTATCTTTCCTTCTGCATCAGTCTTGGCTTGAAATCTTTTCAATTAAATAGTTTGACATCAGTGTGGTAGCTGACTTTGTAAACAGAAGAATGTTGGTAATGAGAATGTCATGAGAGGCACGTCTTCATTTGTAAGTAACTAATTCTATTGCTTTTTCCAACTCAATTCCTCCCAACAATTTCCTGTTATATGTGATAGTTTTTCCTACTCTGGTATTAACATCACCCAGAATTACAAGCTTGTTCTCTTTAATGCCATGATGATGAGGGTCTCCAAGTGCCGATATTTTTTTTCTTTTACCTCACCAGGGTTTGTCATGGTAGGAACATATGCACTGATAATACATGGCCCTTTCCTACAAGTGGCAAGCACATTGTCATGAACCTGTTCTTCATCCCTTTTTGTGGGTATACAAGCTTTTTTACTACATTAGATCTGATTGTAAAGCCTACACCAGATTTCTGCTCTCCTCATTATAGCAGCGACTGGAGAAAAACTGTGTCCAGCTCAGACTTCAGTAAGTTGACCTCTATTTGCCAGCTTTGTTTAACACAGATATGGTATCTTCTGATCTCTGTTACAGTAAGAGCTGTTCATTTTTCACTCTACTGAATTTCATATTGTCCATGAGTATTCACCCATTCCATGTACCAATGGTCATCTTTATATAAACATTTTGTATTTGTGTGTGTGTGTGTGTTTTGACCACAGGGTATGATCTCTGCTTGCCACAATAAATATACAAGCAATGGGTAAAGCAGACAATTTTAGGGTACCTTTTCTACCACCTTCATCTAGATAGGATGTGAGCAATGTAGTCTTTAAAATAAGCTGCTCATCTGCTTGGAAGTATGCCCAAAGAGCTATGAAACTGTGCATACTCTTTGACCCAACAACACCACTTATAGGTCTGTATTTCAAAGAAATAATAAAAATGGGAAAAGGACCCACATGTACAAAACTATTTATAAGAGCTCTTTTGTGGCAACCAAGAATTGAAAATTGAGGGGATATTCATCAATTAGGGAATGGCTGAACAAGCAGTATTTGAGTATAATGGAATACTGTTATTTCATAAGGAATGATGAGCAGGTGGACTTCAGAAAAACTGGAAAGACTTAATTGAACTGATGCTGAGTAAAATGAGCAGAACCAGGAGAACACTGTAACAGCAATGTTGTATGTTGATCAACTTTGATAGGCTTAACTATTCTTTGCAATACAAAGAGGTAAGAGAATTCCAAAAGACTAATAGGAGAAAATGCTATCTTCTTCCAGGAAAGAGTTATGGAATCTAAATGCAGATTCTTTTGTTGTTTCTTTGTTTCTTCTTTCTTGTATTTTTTCCCATTTGTTTCTAATTCTTCTTTACATGACAAATAAGGAAATACTTTTAATATGATTGTTTATGTATATGAAGCATATTCAGATTGCATGCCATATTGAGGAGGGGGAGGAGAGGAAGGGGTAGAAAATTTAGAACTCTAAATCTTATAGAAATGAATATTGAAAACGAAAAACAAGTAAACACTTTTAAAAGCTTCTCAGTCACACAGGGGATGGCTGAATCTCATTGTTGCTTCAGTTCCGTGAAATTACCCTATGCTCTATGTCACCTGCATGTAAGTTTGTGACTACAACTCTCCATGTATCTGCACCTGTTGATTCATCACTCACCCACTGACACATGACTTCCAAGGAGGTAAAATCATAAAATAGTAAGATATTAAAGTAATAAAATAGTAAAATAATAAATCATGGATGATATCTTGGCTTCTCCAAGAACTGGATTTAAGTGAGGCAGAGTTGTACAAAGTAATTATTCTCACTTTCTTTTTCACTCATCAAAGTCTACTAGCAAGACAAAATTCAAGACTATGGGTGATGACTCAGGATTCAGTGAATGGCCTTGGCATCTTAGATGTCTGCCCAAGCCCCAAGTATTCCACTACACACTTTTTGACTACCTGCATGGCCACTGGAACAAATTTCTTTCCTTCACCCATTCTGCCAGGGGAAGTTTTCACATACTTTGGATAGATATCTCACTAATTTGATGGGTTTGAGACATAGGGGTTACCCTCAACCTAGTTTAGGTCATCTACCAAGATGGTTTTGACAGCATGTCACTGCTGCACATGCTACAACTTCTTAGACCCACAGGTGAGAGTTGGGTGACAGGAGGACACCAAAGGTGGATTAAGAGCTCAGAAAAGGGATTAGCAAACCCTCATAACAGAGGTGCTAGTCATCCCTAAACACTCCATCATCCCCTTCCCCCAACATTTCCAGAAAGTTATGGGGATGAGGTGGCATTCTGAGCATGGACAACCTTTAGTCACATTAGTCTGGATTTAAACAGTATAATAACTGTTGCAAACAACATAATTAATCATTTTTCTCCACAAAATCTATGTTGCTTAATAGAAATGGGAGGCAGAAGTGGTTAGGAAAATGGGAGATGATAAAAAGGAGGTCACACTAAGGGATCCTATCAATGGTCATAAAAATAACAGAATCTTGAGGAGCAGAAAGGTTGGGAGAGAGACAGAGAGACAGACAGAGAGAGAGAGAGAGACAGAGAGAGAGAGAGAGAGAGAGAGAGAGAGAGAGAGAGAGAGAGAGAGAGAAAGATGGATACCCAAAGAGGATAAGATGGAGCAAATTCACAGTTAGCAATCATAACTAGGTATGTTATGATGAACTCATCCATAAAATGGAAACATAGCAAAATTCATAAGATGCCAACATACAACAATATCTTGTCGACTCACTTGAAACTAAGTTATAGAGTTAAAATAAGGGACTAGAACATAAAATGCCTTATTGGGAAAAAAAGATAGGGGTACAGACCAAGTCACAATAAAAACAGACCTAACTAAAAGAGATAATCCTGGAAAGTGCATCTTGCTAAAAGGTGCCATAGACAATTGATTAATACCATACATGCATCAAATGTGGTGGTATCCAGATTCTTTAAGAAAACAAATGGGGGGATCAGAGCCAAGATGGTGGCATGGAAGCAGCAAAGTTTTGCAGCTCCCACACAGCCACCTTAAATACCCATAAAATATGACTCTCAACAAATTTTAGGGCTCCAAAACTTACAAAAATACAGAAAACACATCTCTCAGAAGGCAACTTGACAGGTGGGGCTCATCATGGCAGGCTGGGAGCCAAAGCCAGCCCAGCCTGAAACCATGGCCTGGACCCAGGGAGGTCAGGAGGAGCCGCAGATGGAGTCTACAGGAGAACAGATCTGAGGCACCTGGGACAGTTTCCATATTTATCAAGCCAGGAGAAACAAGGCTAAGAGAAAGGTCAGTGGAATTCAAGCTAAATTTTGGGGGAAAAAAGCGGTCCTGCCAAACTGCCCTGAGGGCAGGGAAGTGGTGGGAAGTGGTGGGAAGCAGCAGGAACACCTGCAGGTGGCAACAGCCTCCATTGGGCTGCTTCAGAGCTCCTGGTCTGCAGATTACAGGGGGGCCAAGGCAATTGATGAGGGCCAAGGGCTCTTGCATTGAGTGGCCTGGATCCGGATCGTGGTCTCAGCTGGTGGTCCTGGGGTGTGTTTTCAGTGAGCCAAAGCTGGTGGGGGTGTAGCACCCCCCTAATAGCTGCATCAGCTGTGAAAACCCCAGCAATTTGGGACAGAGCTTTTCCCCCCAGGAAGCAGAGTTCCACAGATATGAAAAATCAAGCAATTAATTGACTCGCCAACATGAGGAAAAGGAAGCAAAGTTAGAACAGCAATAAAACTTTAGAATCCTTTTTTTGGGACAAAAAGGATCAAATGGGAGGTAGACAACACAGTCAGAACTCCCACACCAAATGCTTCCAAGAAATATGAAGATTGCCTACAAGCCATAGATCGACTTAAAAAGGACTTTGAAAACCAAATAAGAGAAATGGAGGAAAAATTGGGAAGAGAAATGAGAATGATGCAAGAAAATCATGAAAAGAGAGTCAACAACCTGACTGAAGAAAACAACACCTTAAAGAACAAATTAACTCAAATGACAAAAGATGCCCAAAAAGCCAATGAGGAGAAGAATGCTTTAAAAAGCCAAATATTCCAGACTGAAAAAGAATCTCAAAAGCATTCTGAAGAGAATAATTCCTTTAGAATTAGGTGGAGCAAGTGGAAGGTAATAACTTTATGAGAAACGAAGATACTATTAAACAGCTACAAACAGATGAAAAGATACAAAGCAATGTGAAATATCTGCTTGAATAAAACACTGACATGGAAAATAGATCCAGGAGAGACAATCTGAAGATTATTGGTCTACATGAAAGCCATGATCAAAAAAAGAACTTTGAAAGCATCCTTCAAGAAATTCTCAAGGAAAATTGCCCTGATGACAGAGGGTAAAATAGAACTTGAAAGAATGCACCAATTTCCTCTTGAAAAAGATGCCCAAAAGAAAACTCTTAGATATGTTATTGCCAGGTTCTGGAATCCCCAAATCAAGGAGAAAATATTACAGATTGCCAAGAGAAAAGAATTTGAATACTGTGGAAACACAATTAGGATAACCCAGGATGTGGCAGCTTCTACACTGAGAGATCAAAGGGCCTGGAATATGATATTACAGAGATCAAGGAATCTGAGATTAAAACTAAGAATCAACTACCCAACAAAATTAAGTATAATGTTCCAGGGGAAAATATGGTCATTCAAGGAGGTGGAGGACTTTTAAGCATTCTTGCTGAAAAAAACAGAACTGAACAGAAAATTTGACATTCAAACACAAGAAGCATGAAAATGTAAACATGGGAAAGAAATAATAAGGAATTTATCAAAGTTGAACTATTTACATGCCAATATGGAAAAATGATAATAATAACTTATGAATTTTTTCTTAGTATGAGGATAGGTGAAGGGAATACATACATACATACATACATATATATGTATATTTATTCCTACACATATGTCAATATAGGAGTCTATATGTTTGTATCAATATATATCTGAGCGTGTGAGTGTATGTGTACATAGAGGGTACAGGATCAATTGAATAGGAAGGCATGATACTTTAAAAGGTGAAATTCTGATGTGGGAGAGGATTAGAATGAGAGGAAACAGTGAGAGACAAAATGGGGTTAATCATCCCACATAGAAGAGGCAAGGGATAACTGTTACAACTTTACTCTCACTTAATTTGGCTTAGGGAAGGAATGATATAAACTCCAAACTGGGTATCATGTCACACAGGAGAGTAGGGGGGATGGAGATGAGAGGTGGGATGATGGAGGGGAGGGCAGGGTGTGGGGGAGGGTTGCTGGAAGCACACACTTCAGTAAAGGAACAGAGACAGGGTAGAGAAAAGAACAAGTGGGGGCAGGATAGGAAGGAGGGACATATAATCAAACTGTCACAATATGTACACTGTGAAGATGTCCTGTGTAATTACACATGTACAGCCTGTATTGAACTGCTTCTCCTTCCAGTGGCAGTGGGTAACAAGGGAGGAACGAAAATAATCTAGAATTTAAAGCTCTGCAACATGTACAATTAGGAATTAAGATATACAGGGACTGGGGTAGGGAGACCCTCCCTGCCCTACCAGAAAATTAGAGGGGTGCTGGAGGAGGGCACAAAAGAGCAGATTGGGGTAGGGCCTTTGCAGTGGGATCACTGTTTTAGGGTTGGGGGGGGGGTAGGGGAAAGATGGGGAGAAAATTTGTAAGTTAAAAATCTCATGGAAATGAGTGATGTAAACAAGAAAACAAATAAAAAATTTCTATTGAAAATAACTGTTCCCTTGCAGGGGCCACCTAACTCTACCTGGAAGCCACAGGGAGGGAATTGTGACCCTTCTTCTCCCAGGCTCTAACCCATCAGCAGATGTTAGGAAGACAGACTAATACCATCTGGTGCTACTGAGGTGAGCCATGGCACCTTCCCCTTGCCTGTGGAAATTAATGATGTAAACAAGAAAATAAATTTAAAAAATTTTTTTAAAAAGAAAACAAATGAATTATAGCAGAATTAGCAAAATTATCCTAGTGGAGGACCTTAATTTTCCCTTCTCAGAACTACATAAAACTAAATATGAAATAAATAAGAAATACATAAAAGAAATAAACAGAATTTTGGAAAAGTTAGATATGATAGGTCTCTGAAGAAAATCAAATAGTAAGAGAAAACAGTATAACTTTTTCTTAGCTGTACATGACACCTTCATAAAAATTGACCATAAGCATAAAAGAATTACAAACAAATGGAGCAATGTCGAAATGTAATATGCATTATTTTTGGACAGTAATAAAAATGTATTCCATAAAGAGACTTGGCAACATAGATTGAAAAATAGTTGGAAATTAAATTATGTAATCCTAGAGAATAAGTAGATAAAATAATAAAAACAGAAATCATAAATAATTTCATTAAAGATAAGGACAACAATGAAACAATATATCAGACTTTTGGGGGTTCAACCAAAGCAGTACTTAAGGGAAATTATATTTATTTGAATGCTTACTTCAATTAGAGAGAGAAAGAGCTTATTGGTGAATTGGACATTCAACAAAAAAAAGAAGAAGAACAAATTAAAAATCCCCTATTAAACACAGATGAAAATAGAAACTCTGAGTCAAAAAAGAGATTAATACAATTAAAAATTTTAAAATGTGCAAATAAACAAAACTATGAACTGGTTTTATTTTTAAATAGATAATACAATTGGTTAATTTGAGTTTAAAAAGTAGAAAACCAAGTTACCAGCATCAAAAATTTAAAAAAAAGAGGTGAATGCACCACCAATGAAGAAGAAAGTAAAGAAATTAGGAGCTATTTTACCCAATTATATGGCAATCAAACTGGCAATCTAAATGAAATAAATGAATATTTCAACAGAAGCAGAAATAGCATACTTCCATAACCTTATCTTAGAAAAAGATATCTAACCACTCATTGATTGTCCTCCAAGGAAAACATTTGCAGAACTAGATGGATTTAAAAGTAAATGCTATTTTTAAGAAATCACTAGTTTTAATGCTATACAACTATTTGAAAAAAATAATTAAAGGAGTCATAGCAAATTCCTTCTATGACACAAATATAGTTTTGATATCTAAACCAAGGGGAACAAAAACAGAGGAAAAAATGTAGGCCAATTTTATTAATGAATATTGATGCAAAAATGTAAAGTAAAATATCAGCAAGCAGATTACTACAATGTATTACAAAGATTATATACTATGACCAGGTTGGATTTATACCAGGAATGCAGATGTGGTTAAATATTACAAAAAATGCAAGCATAATTGACCATATAAATAAAAAAATCAATGTAAATTATGTGTTATTTTAATAGATGCAGAAAAAGCTTTTGACAAAATATAACATCAATCGTATTATAAACACTAAAAAGCATAGGAGTCAATGGAGCTTTTCCTAAAATTATATTATATTATATAAGTAGTATATAGCTAAAAGAAAGAGCTAACATCTTTTGTAAGGGATATAATCCAAAAGCCTTTCCAATAAGATCAGGAGTGAAGCAAGAATGTCCATGTAATAGTAATCAGTTTATCAGATACTTAGCACTTAGTAACTTAGGGCTAAGTAGCACCTAGTAACTTAGGGCTAAGTATGGGAAGGTGCGAACTCAGTCCATTGTTAAGAAGGTATGAACTCCCCTGATGACTTGGAAGAAGTCTATTGGCTGAGACAGGAGGCCAGTGCTGTATATAAAGAAGAATTCTGGAGACAGAGAGACAGAATTGGAATTGGCTCCTCAGTGAAGGAAGATTCATGGAGATTGAAGCCAGCTGAGGAAGAGAGACAGACAGACAGACACGGGGTGGGGGGGGAGGGGAGAGAATAAAGGAACACTTTCCACACAAATAGACCTAAACTACTGAAAAATGTTTATTGTTCATGGGTAGGTTGAGCCAATATAATAAAAATGGCAATACGACCTAAATTCATTTACTCCAAGAAATCAAGGTCCCAAAGAATTGTTTTATAAGGCTAGAAAAATAATAATAAATTGCATTTGGAGGAACAAAAGGTCAATAATATTAAAGAAATCAATGGAAAAAAATGGAGGAAAGAAATCTAATTGCTTTCTGTAGCACTATCTATATGAAATCTATAAAATAATGATTATAAAGACAATCTGCCATTAGATGATCAATAGTGTAGGTGGCCAAGAGAATAGATTAGGTATAGTATGTACTGGTGTTTGATAAACTCAGGAATCCAACTTATTGGAGCAAAAACTCACTATTTGATAAAAATGTTAAAAAAAAACTATTGGGAAAACTGCAAATAAATTTGCAGAAATTAAGCATAGATTACCATGTCACACTGTATAGAAAGACAACCTCAAATTTGGTGCATAATGTAGACATGGAGTAATGGCATAAGCAATTTAAGCATAGAAAAATAATCTGTCATAGTTATAGTTTATGGAAGAGTTTATGATCAAATGAAATATGGAAAGGATGACAGGAGTTAAAAAAGAATATTTTGATTACAGGAAACAAATAGTTTTTTTGCACAAATAAAACGAGTACAAATAAAATTAGAAGAGAGCAGGAAACTGGGAAAAAATTATAGCAGTTTTTCTTATAAAGATCTTATTTCTACAATATTTTGCTACCTTAGCCAATTTTTTTGAGAGAGAGGGATAAAAAGAGAGAGCTTTTCTCCAACTGATCAATGGTTAAAGGATATGAATAGGCAATTTTCAGAAGAAAAAAATCACAGCTGTAGTCATATAAATATGACTCAGAAAAATTAGAGAAATTCAAATTCAACCAACTCTGAGGTACCATCCCACACTTATCAGAATGCTTAGCATGACATAAATGGAAATGAACAAATAATTGGAGATATGTGGGGAAATAGAGGCATTAATGCATTGTTGATGGAGTTGTGAACTGATTCAACCACTCTGAAGAACAATTTGAATCTATGACCAAAGGTCCATAAAACTACATTACATTTGCCTCCCTGCTAGACTTGTATCCCAAAGAGATCAAGGAAAGGGATCCATAAGTGCCAACATATGTTTAGTAGTTCTTTATCTGTTGATAAATAATTGGAAACTGAGGCAATACCATAAATTTGAGAATGGTTAAACAAATTGTGGTACTTGATTATGATGTAAACTATTGCACTGGACAGCTAGGTGATGCAGTGGATAGAGTGATGGGGTTAGAGAAGACTTGTTTTTCTGAGTTCAAATATGGCCTCAGACACTAGCTGTGTGACCCTGAGCAAGTCACTTAACCCTTTTTACCTTAGTTTTCTCATCTATAAAATGAGCCAGAGAAGGAAATGGCAAGCCACTTCAGTCACTTTGCCAAGAAAACCCTAAATGGATCATGAAGAATTGGATATTACTGAACAACAACTTATATTTTAAGAAATGATAATGGGAATGTTTGTGAAAAAAGGAAGACTTTTTTTGAGGAATCACCTCAAGGGATTTTCAAGTGCATTGATTATTGGAAAGCTAATTCATATTAGGTAATTGAGAGAATGGACGATTTGCCAGTTTACAAAATACACCAAAAGAATGGAGCAGACATTGTTAATACTATTCACCACAGCCACTTATTGCCCATAGAATTAGTTGGACTTTCTAACGGACAGGTAGACATAACTGATGGACACTGACACAGGATACAATTGAGAAATAGAGACTGTCTACTATGAAGGTACTGAAAATGAGTGACGCATACAGGGGAGGAGAATGTATGTATAATTACAAGATCGGAAAACTGAACCCAGAGACAGCTGCCCAAAATAGCTACAGAAACTCCTAGGGTACAGAATCAATACATCTAGTTCAATTGTTCTGATAGTCAATTTCACATAACTACCAGCCCAGATGCAGACAAAAAAGTAAACAGTGATCCTGATGGTCAGCCCATATCAGATGCTAGCTAAGGTTTAAGAACTTAGGTATCAGTCAGTGACAGGAAAACTAGGACCTATTAGATCAGTCACTAGGTCAAGTTATGAAGTTACAGGTAAACCTGAATATATAGTTATACATGTCCCTAGGGGATAATGCTAGAGAGTACTCAACTGAAAAGTACCTTGCTTGTAATTGCACATATTTACTGTTTTACATGTGAATTGCTGAATGTTGAAAATGCTTATTTGCTGTTTGTTTTACAGTTATGTTCATTTGACTGTTTTGTGTTGTATTCATGTTATAACAATGTTGTTACTGAGTGTTCTGCATATATATATATAGGCCTATTGATATTGTTACAATTAACTAGGTTTGCTAGTTAGCCATGTTTACTACTTTTGATTGACTACTGTGTAATATGGACTTGTAGATGTACTTTCAAAATGGGCCTGTGTTATATATCTTGTATGTAGTTAAGTATATTGTCACTGTAGTACTGTCACAGGTGATGCTCTATACAGTGTCATGCCTACTGCATGCATTATGATTGTTAATTTATTTTAGTTCAGTTTTATTAATAAGTGCCAGAGACAAGACTTGAACCTAGGTCTTTGCTAACTCCAGGTCACTTTGTTTCTGTCTAATTAAATTTACTCTTTTAATAGCATGTGTTCATGGACTGGTCTCTTTGTTGTTTGTAAAGATTTTGGATTTGTATCAGTAGAGATGAGAGTTGCGTTTTTTTCATGCAATCTGTAAAAATTTGCACTCTGAGAATATGGTAGATTTTGTTTTGCAATTTTAATTTAGTTATATTGTAACTCCATCTTTATTTAAGTTATTAAAACATTTCCCAAATATGGTGAGGTCTTCCAGATGGTCTTCTTTATGGATGAAATTGTGCTGATTGCATCAGATCCTGAAATGCTACAAAGAATACTAAATAAGATCTATCATCACTCAAAATTTTAGCTTAACAACTACCCAGGAAAATAAACTGAATGAAGAATGCCTATTGTCCAGACTAGGATACTCATCTGAATTCACAAATGATAGAATTCATTCATAATTATGTCCCAAAAAACTCCACAAATTCATAATGGACTGGCCCCAGAATAGAATAGGAAAGCAAACTGGACTGCCTTTAGAAAATTACAAAATCCTCTAAATAATACAAACATTTTTCTGATGTAATATCAATACTTCACTATAATTTTCTTTCAGTGATGCTATATGGCTACAATTGAGGAATACTACATTATCCCAATAATTGAAATTGGGGTTTATTCAAAGGGTGATTCTGATGTTGGGCATGAATAGACTGCAACACATTACAGGCAAGGAATTATGAGGTTAGAAACATAAATGTTGAATTAATTATAAGAAGGCAAATGCTTCTGAACTCTGAGAGATCTCTAGCTTGAGACCCACACAAACAGACCAAGTATAACAAGAGAGCAGTTCAGTCCTAGCCCAAAAAGACTCTCAAAGAGAAATATCAGGTTCTTTTTTTCTTGAACTCTAATTCATTGTGATCCCATTTGATAGTCCCAGGGGAAATCTTTCAAAGCTTAGGTTTTGCTGATAACTAGGGTCTTCCTAAAAGGAAGCAGAAAAGCACACAATGTCTCAAGTAAAGAATAGCTATTTATTTCCTCCACACAAAAGAAATACTCAAATCCACAAAAGACTCACAAACATGAATTCACAAAGATGTAAACATATCTGTAATTTGAAACCACTATTACACCCTCCGAGGAGGTGAATTCTTCAAACATCAAAACAGGAAGCATTCCTGGGACTATTAAATAGAAATTTCATCTTCATCCTGTTTCTGCCTTTCTCTCTTAAGGTTCCTATTTTTAGCAGGTGAGGCTAGAGTTTTTGATAATTTCCTTTTGATAATTCCAAGCATTTTAGAAGTCATATAGGGTATTTTCCAAAGGGCTGCTGGAACTAGTTGAGAGACCCTGGTATTTCCTATCCTCTCCAACTTGTTTGCCACCAAGGCTAGAAACATTCATCACAAGATTGCTGAAATCCAGTCACTTATAATCAGAGAAGACATAAAGCAGAAAATGTAGTAGGAGGACTAAAGCCTAAAACCTGCCTACACACACTTATTCATAACTGCTATTGGTGGGGGGAAGGTGGAACTTATCCACTGGTAATAGGAAATTCAAAAAATAGATAATTACATGTACAAGTAATTAAGATAAGAGGAAGAGTTCAATAGCACAAAGTTATTCTTTTTAATGTATCTTTAGCAGACATCTATTCTGTGCTGGGCTTCACTCAGATCAGTCCTATGGGAATTTAGGTTCAATATCAGAACAAAAGGAGACACGTGTAAGTCAATCAACAGTTAACAAAAGAAACTTACTTAGGTATAGCATGAGTTAGATATTCAACAAGAAGAGGTATTAAGAATCCCTTGAGCTAATTTAACTGAGCAAAGCTCCCATAAAGGTTTACCAGAGATGCATTTGAGAGAAGCACATTCAATCCCTCCTGGTTATTTTGTAGTCTGGTGAGGATGAAGTGATTTCAACAGCCTGACTCCTTAGTCCCCTTAGTGAAATAATGCTTGAGGAATGTCTCAATACCTTTACAGCCAACACACACACACACACACACACACACACACACACACAAACACATTAGAGGTAGGAGTTAAGGTATTCCACTGCCCAAGTGTTTGATAAACCAAAGAGTATAAATCACTTTGGGGCCACATTTTTTTTGCTTTTTTGTAATTACAATAACAAATTGACCCAAGTCTACTAGCAGGACAACTGGGAGCAGACAGTTAATCAACAAATCAATGAAGGAACATTATTAAGTATAAAAGTAGAGGCAAGCAATTGGGTAACTACTAATGACCTATTAATTAATGTATATCAACCAATTAGGGCAAAACATTGCTTAAAACCTCCACTTGTCAGTAGAGACATTTGGTGCAGGGTTGGTATGTTAAATGATGAGGATCTAGATTGTGATGGACTAGAGAGAATGAAAGGAGGAAAGATACAGAACTGAACCATGAGTGTTAGCCAAGAGAGAAAAGTTAAATCCTGACAAGGTCTCTAATTGAGCAAGTTATACTGCTCTTGGTTTCAGTTTCTTTATCTACAAAATCACACTTTAAAACTTAAAACAGGATTTATTGTTGTTTTATTGTTCAGTTGTTTCAGTCACATATGACTCTTAATGAGTCCATTTGGGGTTTTCTTAGCAAAAACAGTGAAATGGTTTGTCATTTCCTTCTCTACTGATTTAAGGCAGAGAAGTTAAGTGACTTGCTCAGGATCACATAGCATGGAAGTGTCTTAGGCCAGATTGGTCTTGCTGACTCCATGCTTAGCACTCTATTTCTTATGCCACCCAGTTGCCCCAAACCAGGCCATAAATTAATTATTATAATTTAAAGAAAACCTGAAACTGGGATGATTACCTATTTAATCATTATACTATTTCTAAATCTCCTCATCAAGTCAAATATCTGCCAACTCCTTGAGCACCACTTTCACTAAGATACTAATGGAGAAAGCCTAAGACTCAGAGCTTGAGAGCACCTGGAACAGCAGTATACTCTAAACTAACAGCCCTGTTTCCAACTCTACCCTTCACCATCATTTGTGGAATGAACTCTTCTGGAAGTGCGACTTAATACCTGCTTCTACAAGTCTGTGACTTCCATTTCCTCAGCAACTTGAATATCTGGAAAAGAGGATACTTACCACCAAAGTGCTTGGCACTGTCAGCTATGCAAAGTTTAGAAATCAATAGTTTTATCAGAGAAAATAGCATTAAAGAAGACTCATTGAATTATGTTTTTTTAAATGTGTTTTTAAATTTATTTTTCATTATTATTATTTTTTAGTTTATATCATTCATTTCCATGAGATTTTGATTTACAAATTTTTTTCCCCATTTTTCCCCTGCCCACCACCCCAACTCAGTGATCCCACTGTATACTCCCTTCCCCAATCATCTCTCTCCTATATCCTCCCCCAGCACCCCTCTGACTTTCTGGTGGGGCAAGATGGATCTCCCCTACCCAGTACCTGTATATTTCCCTTCTTCCTATTCCACCTCCAACTTGTTCTGTTCTCTACTTTGTCCCTGTCCCTTTACAGAAGTGTGTGCTTCTAACACCCCTCCCCCCAACCTGCTCTCTCCTCCATCCTCACCCATATCACCCCCTTTCTCCCTACTCTCCTGTAGGCCAAGACACCCAATTTAGAGTGTATGTCATTCCTTCCCTAAGCTAACTTCAATGAGAGTAAAGTTGACCCGTCCCCTTTTACCTTCCTGTTCTTCCACTCCATTGTAACAGATATCCCTTGCCTCTTCTATAAGAGAGGATTAACCCCGTTCTGCCTCTCTGTGTCTCCTCTCATACTATTCCTCTCCCACGTCTCAATTTTGTCTTTTAAAATATCATTCCATCCTATTCAATTGGCCCTGCCCACCTTGTCTACCTGCATATATATACACACACTCACATGTGTATTCATATGCATATATACCCTCCTATATAGACATATGTGTATGTCTATATGTACATATATAGAAATTTATATTCCCTTCAACTATCCTCATACTAAGAAAAGTTTCATAAGTTATAATTATCGTTTTTTTCTACGTTGGCATTTAAACAGTTCAACTTCGATAAATTCCTTATGAATTCTTTTCCATGTTTACTCTCTCATGCTTCTTGTATTTGAATGTCACATTTTCTGTTCAGTTCTTGTTTTTTCATCAAGAATGTTTGGAAGTCCTCCACCTCATTGAGTAACCATATTTTCTCCTGGAAAAATATACTCAATTTTGCTGGGTAGGTGATTCTTGATTTTAATCCTAGCTTCCTTGATCTCTGTAATATCATGTTCCAGATCCTTCAGTGCCTTAATGTAGAAGCTTCCAGATCCTGGGTTTTCCCGATTGTGTTTCCACATTATTCAAATTATTTCTTCTTGGCAGCTTGTAATACTTTTCTTATGTTTCCACAATATTCAAGTTGTTTTTTCTTGGCAGCTTGTAATATTTTCTCCTTGATCTGAGAACTCTGGAACCTGGCTATAGCATCCCTAGGAGTTTACTTTTGGGGATCTTTTTCAAGAGGTGATTGGAGAATTTTATCAAGTTCTATTTTGCCCTCTGGTTCTGAAATATAAGGGCAATCTTCCTTGAGAAGTTCTTGAATGATACTTTCTAGGTTCTTTTTTTTGATCATGGATTTCAGGTAGTCCAATAATTTTTCAATTGTCTCCTGGATCTATTTTCCAGGTCAGTGGTTTTTTTCAGTGAGATATTTCACATTGTCTTCTATTTTTTAGTTTGTTTGTACCTGTTTAATAGTATCTTGATTTCTCATAAAGTCATTACCTTCCATTTGCTCCACTCTAATTCTGAAGAAATTATTCTCTTCAGAAAACTTTTAAGATTCTTTTTCCATCTGGCAAATTTGACTTTTTAAGGCATTCTTCTCCTCATTGGCTTTTTGGGCCTCTTTTGCCATTTGAGTTAGTCATTTTTATGGTGTTGTTTTCTTCAGTTGGGCTGTTGACTCTCTTTTCATGATTTTCTTGCATCATTCTCATTTCTCTCCCCAATTTTTCCTCCACTTCTCTTATCTGTTTTTCAAAATCCTTCTCAAGCTGCTCTGTGGGTTGTAATCAGTCTACATTTTTCTTGGAAGCATTTAGTGTGGGAGTTCTAACTGTCTTGTCTTCCTCCTGTTCCATGTTTTGATCCTTTTTGTCCCCAAAAAAGGAAACTAATGTTGCATCTCTGGGCTTTGCTTACTTTGCTTCCTTTGCCTACTCATGTTGCGAGTCAATTGCTCAACTTTTAGGTTTAGTAGAACTCTGCTTTTAGAGGGGAGAGCTGTCCCAACTTGCTGGGGTTTCTGCAGCTGCTGGAGCTTTTAGAAGGCCACTGTTTCTGTAGCTCCCACCAGCTCTGACTCACTGAAAACGCACCTCAGTACCACCACCCAAGACCTCAATCTGATCCAGGCAGCTCAAGGCAAAATCACTTAGCTTCTGAATGGTTGCATTGTCCCCCTGCAATCTGCAGGCTGAGAGCTCTGAAGCAACCACATGGAGACGACTACAGTGCCACTGCTTCAAATGCTTTTAGCCCTGGGGCAGTCAGCCAGATGCTCTCCCCTGAATTTATCTGAGTTCCACTGACCTTTCACTTAATCCTTGTTTGTTACAGTTTGGTAATTCTGGAAATTGTCACAGCTGCCAGTGATTCCTGCTCCAGCCACAGCTTGTCCTGGCGGCCCCAGGGCTCCAAGAGCAGATTCATGCAGTTCTGGTCTGGGTTCCCAGCACGCTGTGACGAACCCCTTTGTGTCTGCCTGCCAGGCTGCCTTCAGCCAATGTCTTTTTCTGTCATTTTTGTGGGTTCTGGAGCTTTAAAATTTGTTTAGAGTTCTATTTTATAGATATTTGAGGTGGTTATGGTGAGAGCTGCGGAACTTTCCTGCTTCTGTGCTATCATCGTGACTCCACCCCATTGCATTATGTCTTGCTGAAGGATCAATGAGACTTTACATTTTACTTCAAGTTTAAACTTCCAACTATTGTCTCTTGCTACTAAAATACGAAAGCAGAGATTGTCTCACTTTCCTGTTTTTATCCCTATCACTTAGCACAGTGCTTTGCACATAGTATGGACATAATACACATTTTTTTCATTCATTCATCCATTCATTTATTCATTCATTCATTCCTCTTGAATCCTATTCTCCTTTTTCTAATTTAGAAGGATTTATGCAACTTAGAATTTGTGTATGTGTCTGTGTGTGTGTGTGGGTGTGTGTCACTTAGAAGAGGAGTAAGAATTGATGTGTAATATGGACTATACTTCAACTATTCTGAGACATCTCTTTAGTTTTGGTTTTAATTCTCAAGAACATGGCCACTGTTTTTAGCTATGTTGCTTTTCTATGATGAGAATTTAACTAATTTTCCATGGAAGATTCTGTTAGTTTTGAGGGTCTCTCTTCCTTAGGAATGATTCCAAATCAGTGTGGTATAATGATCTAATGTAATAGTTTATTAATTCCTCCCTCCTCACTAAATAAGACAATATGACTTGTTGCATATATAGTTGTAGCTTTAATGCAATATTTACAGCACCCACAATCAAAATAAAGGCTGTGACTATAAGTATCATATGATGTTTGATCATAGAATATAAGAAATTCTCCAGATAGAGGATAGAATTGAATCATTTATTTAGACACCAGAAAACCCAATCCCAAACCAGTAAGCCACTTCCATCATAGTACCAAAAATATTCGGAAGCCACAATAACACTGAGAGCCACAGCATCCTTCAGCTTTCCTACAAACCTATTCAAGATCAATATCTACTCATGCACCTATCTGACTCTTTGCCTGAAGTCCTCCTTTCTCCTCCATCTGGCTAGCCCTGACTAGCTTCCTGTGGGCTTTGCTTCCCTTCAGCAAACAGTCTCCCATCACAGGCTCCATGTGACTACATTCAGTCTATTAGGTGGCAGAGTTTACTTTCAAACAGGAGAGGTCTTCAAACTCCTCCTTAGGCCTATTAAGGGGCAGTGAAGATCTTCAAATTCCCATTCTCATTACAATAGTTATCAGTAAGTGTCAGTAAGACTTGGAGTCAGTAAGACCTAGTTTCAACTATTATTACTGACAAATGCTAGAAGTATGAACATAAACAAGTCAATGAATCTTTCTTTGCCCAAAGTAACTCCCTAAGGCTAAGGGAGAGTTAAAGTTGCTGACCTGCATCAGTATAGAAAGTTTTTATATGTCAAGAGATCTTTGAGGTAATGAAATAATATGAGTAATGAATAATAATCCACTTCCCCATCTCACACTACATTTCTAAAAATTAGGGGAAAATTCTCTAAAGCAGGATTTAAAATGAATGTTACACATTTTACACTTATTATTCATTATTATAATATATTATTCTCCTTTTATAACAAAGCACATTTAATTGGTTTCTAGTGTTCTTTTGATCATAATATTACATTACATTTTAAGCATATTCTTAATTTATGCTAACAATAGTCTTGTAAAATAGATGGGAGCAGCAACTACTATTACTGCTTTTGTTATGATTATTATTGATTTTTCCTGTGTGAGGAAAATAAAGTTCAGAGATGTGATATGAATGGTTCAACATAGAGTTCAGTCTTTAAATTATATATCTAATATTGTAACTTTGGCTTTTTTTAAACTTAATTATCAACAAATGCAAATGTATTAGTATTTGAATAATTTTTAGAAAGGTTAAATACCAAATTGTTAATTTCTACTGTGTTTCCCTTTTAAGAATAATAATTGTAAGTAGGATTGGTGGACTACATTTGTAAACCTTGCTATGGGAAGACAATGAGGCCATGAGATACCCAGGACTAGGGAGTTTCCAGGCTAAGCCATACTAATCTATACTAAGTCTAGCACCAGTGTGATGAGCCTTTGGTAAGTGGAGCAGGGATTGTATCAGGAAGACAAGACTGCCTAAGGAAAGGTAAACACTTCCAGATTAGAAACAGACAATGTCAAAGCTCTCATACCAATCAGAGGGCGACCAGGCCCATGAACTTTAGCTTCCAGCCTAGGTGAGAAACCCACTTTTGGTCATTATTATGAAAAATTATTGTTATTGTGGCTGTTATCAGTATTATCTAACATCTGCATAGCATGTTGGGTTTGCAAAGTTCTTTATATACATTATCTCATTTGATCCTCCCAAGAAACATCTGAGGAAGATGTCACAATATTGCAGAAAAGTGAAGTAAAGCTAAGAGAGTGCAACTGACTTGTCTAGGAGCATAGAATTCATAAATGTTTGAAGTAAGACTCAATTCCAGGTCTTCCTCACTATTTACTCCAAGGCCAAAGCTCTATTCACTATACATAGATAGATAGATGATAGATAGATAGATAGATAGATAGATAGATAGATAGATAGATAGATAAGACAGATAGATATGTATGTGTATATGCATATAAAGAGAGAGAGAAAGCACTTGGTGATATACACACATATCAATGATATGCAGGATAATGACAAAATTGCTCTATATTCACTTTTAACCTTTTTAAAATTTCTCTTGTGCATTTTTATAAAGACCTTAAAGATTTTTTTTAATGTACCAATGTTCTTTCCATTATTTCATGCTTCTTCCTTTGCTTTATTTCATTACCTTAAAGATAGTGATAGCAGAGAAACATCTGCTCAGATTAACTTGGTTCAAATATCTTTACTTTGGAGTTGTGTTTCATCCTCTTTGTCTGCAGTACCTTTGTCTGAAAAGCTCAAACTGTTTTGCAGTTGTCCAATACCTATGGATTCTTATTATATTTTTAAACAACCAAGCTTCATTTATTTAAAGATGTACCAATACAATTCCTTTTCCTGTACCAGCAGAATAACAAAGTAGAAAGTATTTCTCAGTTTCTAGCAAATATTTTCCTAAAGAAATACACTAATATTTACATAATCATTTTGATAATAAAAGGTAATTTTTGCTTAAAAATATGCCAGTTTGCTTGCTTTAAATTTGTTTTTTCTATTTTTTAACCTCTTTAATAATATTTTTTTTCAAAGTGAATTTTATAGATGCTTTTTGTTTATAAACCACATATGTTGGCCTACTTACTTCGACCAGCTATGCTATGTTCAGCGCAGTTGTATGGCCTAGCTACCAGCTGAATAAAAGAGAGAGACAGGGATGTATTCAATAGTCTGTTTATTACAGAAACATTTCATACAGAGCCAATGATACAAGAAAATCATAGGGCTTATATTCCCTATAGCAGAGATTCTCACTTGACCAGAATGTAAAGACACACCCTAGGTCTTGACCTTTCCCTACCCCAGCCCAAGGCTAATCATTCATTAAGATTTTTATCCTAGGACCATGTCCAGAGGCACAAACAAACAGGGAGTCACAATTAAGACTTGCAAATTAACTACCCTGTACTTTCTTTAGATATTCATAGAACCAATGAAAGCATCCACCCAACAAGATTATACTCCTCCTGCTTATCTGCCTAGTGACCTTGTAGAAGTGGGGAGCATTTCCTTAATGGGGCCAGGACCCCTGAAAGTCTGTTCTACTACACACCTAAAGAACAATTCTTTGTCAGAAAGAAAAAGAATTATGCAAGATTAGTTTGTATACAGTTGCTTGTAATATACAGTAAGAAAGAAGTAACATTTCCTGATCTCTTCTTTGGGGCCAAGGCTGCTGTGCAGAATCTGACTACCTTTTAATATTATTTTCATTTATTTTACTATATTCACTGTGTACACTATTTCCCCTGGTTTTCCTCACTTGATGATACATCAGTTCCTACAAATTTCCATCTTTACCCCCAAATTACTCACATTCATTGTTCTTTGTCCTCCTTATTTTGGTCCAAACCAGTGATTCCATTTGTACATAGTACCCTCATGAGGAAACTCCATATACTAACAGTGATTTGTAAGAAAAGTTCTAGAGAATAATCAGAGAAACTGAGAAGTTAATTACCTTGACCAAGGTTCACATTACACAGCTCTACAAACAAACGTGTGTGTGCATGTACACGTGTGTATGGGTGCACTTAGGTGCATTTTCAACTCTGAAATGAAAAAATCATAGATGTTATACAACCACTGTTAACTCTAAGGAATAAAATTAATAAAAACCAAGAACTAGCAGTAGTCACAAGAAAAAAAAGCTTTCTTTATTTCCATTGGTGAAGGAAAACTAGACACATGTGCCAGGACCTCCTCTAGTAAGAGGCCCACCTTAGGGTGGGGAAATCTCAGGAGAGAGAAAGAGAGGAAGACAGAGAAAGAGAGAGACAGAGACAGAGAGACAGACAGAGACAGAGAGAAAGAGAGAGAGAGAGAGAAAAAAAGAAAGAGAGAGACAGAGACAGAGAGAGATGCCAATGGCTACACAGTGAGTTGTAGCCCTGACAGTGGGTTGCAGCAACAATGCAACAAGTTTAATTCATAGCAAGGCATCATGGTTGGAACATGGCTTTTCCATCTACTTGTCTGGTCTCAGGGACCACCTGTAGCTCATGTGAAACAATTCTGGGATGCTGTTGTGGCTGAGTTCATCCAGAGGTTGAGTGCAAAGAATTGTTGTAATGACAAATTAAGGACACAACCTGCTTGCTAAGCCTTAGCCCTGTAAAAGTGTACATCTTAATAACAGTAAAAAGAGAGGAGTGGTCTTGGCATAGGCATCCTGACAGTATATGTGTGTGTGTAATATATCATGAACCTAGGTATTCCTGACTCTGAGATCTAACTCTCATGACATGCTGCCTCTGTCATCTCTTACTATAAAAGAGTAGCATTCCTGTACTAGAATTTGTTCAGCCAATCTCCACTCAGTATAGGGAGTAGCAATTTACTGCAAGTAAGTGAGGAACTATTTTTGAAGCGACTATTTGTGAAGAACTATTATGACTGAAAAAAACTAGCTATATAAGGTATATAGGAAGAGGAAAAAGATAACTTCTTTGTTTAGGAAAGTATTGTAAGCTTTATTTGTGACTAAGATTCTGTTGAAAAGACTTTGTTATCCACTAATCTACTAGTCTTGCTCTACCCACCCAACTACACACACACATACATACACACACACATACACACAGAATTGTGTTAGTTCTTTTCTACAAAAATTAATCTCCTTTCTTGATAGTTGTGTAAATGTATAAAAATATTAATTGTTCTCCTTTTGTTTGTTCTCCAGTCCAATTTTAAATTTACTTCAAAACACCTGTTTTTATTTTTAAAAATACCTCAAATGGATAACCTAGTCTTTAGGAGGAAATTTCTTTCAGGTCTACTCTTTATGCATTCCTTCAGTTTTCTATGAGGTACCTCACTATGGTGGGCAGGTTATTGGAGTCATTAGTTTCTAAGAAGTGAATTCCACACTCAACAATTGGGTTAAAGATATTGCAATGTGAAAGGAAATGTATCTCTTCTGCACCTAACTTGACTGATATTCTTCATTAATTTTACTCTCATTTGGTTTGTTTTCTATTACACACATTTTTTTTCCTCATCTGTACTGAATGTGCATTTTCTGAATCAATTTCAAGCAATTCACAAAAATATTGGCATAGTAAGAAGATAGGAAAAGCTAGATAATGGTACTTTAATCCATTAATATATTTGAATTTTACCCTTTTCAGATTATATTTTCTGTCAAAAAGAAAAAATAAACGCTTGAAACGAAAAAGCAAACTTTGAATTTCCCTATTGATTCAAGTGTGCAAGAAATAGTGACCACTGTATTTGATTATCCTGGATCAATTTTGTTCTGTTTCTTTTATCTTTTCTTCTTTTTCCTACAAATGCTTTGCTTTACTTTCTTTATGTTTCTTTCAAATAGACAAAGTACTTTATGTGTTTAAAAATCATTTCTCTTACCTTCTTTCTTTTATTGTTTAATCAGTTCTTATTATAGCTATAGGAGTTGCCAACCTATAGCAAGATTATGACAGGAAATATCAGAATTAGCCCTTTTAAAGCAGGTTGTCAGTCATAGGTGAGAGTTTATTTCAGCCAAGCATATAATGAGACAGACTGCTCACTTTCTAAAGAATGTTAATAATTTTTCAGTATTCACTAAATTGTCTGGCTATTGCATTTCATTTATACACATAGTCTATGTTGGTATAATTTGAATTCATCTATGCATTTCAATCAATTAAGGTATAATACCATAGTTCTGGATTTCTTTGTAAGCCTCAATTGATGTGAGAAAGAGAACTTTTTAAAGTTTTTTTAATTTCAGATATCACATGATTTTAGATGGACCTATGTATTTCTGCTAAATACAAATGGAAAGAACTTACTATATGTGGAAAGCTCTAGAGCTAAAAAGAGCTAGTTCAATCCTGTCATTTTATAGATGAGGAAACAGATTCTGAGAGATAGATGTTAGGAACTTGTAGAATTATTCTATTCTTTTAACAACATTCATTGTGTGAAGAACATGGAATTAGGGACTTGGAAAGTTTAGAAAGAAATAAAACACTTGAACCTTACCTTAGAAGTATTTATGTTAAAATTATAATTTATTTATTTACCGGTTTCTTGTATAGAATATATGAATCAGTCATTAAGACAAGAAGAAGGGAATTAAGCAAGATGGATGGGAAAGGATTAAATTTAGCGATAAAAAATACTTGATCCTGGAATGTATTATTTAGGCTCTGTTTAGATGACAAGTCAGGTTCAAGGGTCAAATTGGCTTTTTAATCTTGGAAGAAAGATGCTAATATGCATGTTGTATGATAGAGACAGCATGGCAAAGAAGTATCTAAGTTCATAGGACCCAAGTCAGAGTTCTGGCACTGGAACTTATTTTATGCATTGATCCAAATCATTTGATTTCCTGAGTCTCATTTTTTGACATTTAATAAGTTGTACTGACCACCTCATGTAATGTTAATGAAATCAGAAGATCTTCCATGCCCCTTTCTATTGGCACCTACTAAAGGCACTTAGCACCTCAAAGGCTTAGCTCCTTACTTCCAGTTAACTCCTTGGGAGTAATTCACACCTTAAAAGGA